>SMDT01002116.1:0-481033 GCA_005392925.1 Aquilaria sinensis | reverse complement strand
ACATGTCGCCCACAAGCGCTACATGCCGCCCCAAATGACGATCTGACACGCCGACGCCGTCCAGGTCCTGTCACGACCTGTCTCGGCTCAAGGCTCAAGGAGCCTGCCACCGGCTACATGTCCCCTACGCCCAGAAACTCAGAGAACATCCGACCGAACACGTGTCGTCATCTGAACGGGTTGGGCGCTCCTATAAATACCAAGGAACAGACCCTGGCAAACGGGTTCGACTCCTCCTCCTTGAGAAAACACAAACAGGCAAGGCCACAAAACTTCTTACTGCTCCCCATATTTCACCTCTCAGGACACTGACTAGGGCGTCGGAGGCTCCTCCCCGGAAAAACACCCCGGAGACCTCCTAACCCTATTTTCTGAGTATTTTCAGGCACACTACCCTGGGAAATTTGAGCTCCAGGCATTCTCCCCCTTAGGAAGTCCCTCCCGAAGTCACAATGTCTTCCAACAAAGATGTCTCTGGGCATCTTTTGGCGCCGTCTGTGGGAACCCACCCTCAAGTCACCATCGTTGAGACTCGGCGTTCCAAGGACAAGGGACTCCCGAGGTCCCCGTCCGCGCCTAAAGTTCAACTGGCTGCTGAGCAAACCTTTCCAGGGACTTCTTTGCCGGAGGAGGAACGTCCTCTTGTCATCACCATGAGTTTTCTGCGCGACCCCCAAAGCAATGGGCAGGTAGAAGTATCTAACAGGACCATAAAAGATGGTCTGAAAAAGAGACTAGGGGAAGCAAAAGGGAAATGGCCGGGGGAGCTCCAAAGCGTGTTATGGAGTTACCGAACGACACCCAGAAGAGCTATAGGGGAGACCCCCTTTTCACTCGTCTTCGGTACAGAGGCCATCATCCCAATCGAAGTCGTGCGACCGTCGGTACGGGTACAAGTATTCGATGAAAGTGGAAGTGACCTCGGCTAAAGAACCAAGCTTGACCTCGTCAGCAAACACAGAGAAATAGCAGAGCTAAGAAGAAAAGCTTTTCAGCAAAGAGTGGCCGCGGCTATAAACTTACGAGCCAAGCCAAAGGAAATCAAGCAAAGAGACCTCGTTCTCTGAAAGGTTGACTTTGCACCCCGAAGGCCCTCCCACGGAGTACTTCGTGCAAATTGGGAAAGAACTTATCCGGTTCTTGCCAAAGTATGAAAAGGCGTCTACAGACTCGGCGACGCCGAAGGCGTAGAATTAAAAAATACCTGGCATTCCGATGCCTTAAAAAAATTCTATGCTTAAGGTTTCGCGAAAGAATTGTGTTGTACAAATTTGGAAAATATGCCAAGTACAAAAGTTTCTTAGAAAAATTCTCAAGTGTAAAAAGTGTACAACCAGAATTCCGCGAAGGTGTTCGCCGTAATAAGTGCAGATACGTTTTCCTGAAGTCCCTTGAGCGATCACGTTCGGGAAAAATGGAAAACAAAAAATCTCGCGAAGGCGTTCTTCATAATAAGTGCAGGTACGATTTCCCGAAGTCCCTTGAGCGATCACATTCGGGAAAAATGGGAAACGAAAAATCTTGTGAAGGTGCTCACCGAAATAAGCGTAGATATGATTTTTCGAAGTCCCTTGAGCGATCATGTTCGGGACAAAGGGGAAAACGAAACATCTCGCAAAAAGACTTAGACAAAAAAAAATCTTCATTATGGTGAGTCGGCTTACAGAGAAGAAGAAGTACAAAAATAAGAAGAAAAAGGCAAGGAGTCCTAGGACAAACTAAGGAATCTCGGCGTCCCGAGAGCCACCAGCCCCTACGTCCTTGTCCACCACCTTTGGCGCCGGGATAGAGGAAGGCAAGTTCAGGTGCTCAATCTTGGACCAGGACCACCGAGGCCCCTCGGGAATGTTTAGAGCCTCCAAGAAAGAGAGGTCCAGATCTGGGAACCTCTGAAGAACTTGGTGCCGAGCAAGGCAAAACCCGTCCTGGAAAGCGACCTTGGCCATCTGGTCAGACTTGTCCTCCTCGACCTCAAGTTCCTCAAGATCGTTCTGCAGATCTGCGACCTCCTTCTTCAGTGCCTTCATCTTCTTCTTCCTCGGCTCCTTCTTCAAAGAATCGACCTCGGCTTGGAGCTCGGCCTTCTCAGCAAGCGCCTTCGCCAGAGAGCCTCAGATTCCGACTTCTCCTTTAAATGCGCCTCGTTTGCCGAAATCAGCTCCGCCACGTGGGAGCCAAGGTCAGAAATCTTCTAGGAGGAGTCCTTCAAAAGTTCTTCTTTTTCCTTCTGGAACTCCCCCCGAAGGGCAGCAACCTCCTTCTCTGCAGCATCAGCCAGCTGCAGGTTCTTGGTAGCCAATTCCGAGCACATGGCCTTAGTTTTTTCAATAACCTCTAAGGCCGAGGCTCGGAATGCCGTCTGCCTGGCTACCCGAACTCTGAGGTAGCCGACGTACCCCAGCAGCTGCAAAGGGATAAAGGCGAGGTCAGTAAAACAAACAGAAAGGCAAACACTTAGAAAAAATTGAAGGGAAAAAGATAGGCGTGAAGCATACCTGGGCAGTGTGCTCGGAAACCTTCGCGGCGAGGGAGTCATCGCCCGGATGAGCTTCCGCAATGGCCCTAATGGAGGCCTCAGTAAGCATCCCCTTTGAGATCTTTTTGGCCATTTGCCGGCAGTCTCCGGAGTACAAATTCATGTCCTCCGTAAACGACCAGAAAGGCTCATTCGGGATCTTCCCTTGCGGGACTTTAGCATCGCGGAGCGTTCGCTTCCGGGCGTGTTCGGCCGCCCAACTCGAAGTAAGTGACTCCCCTGCATGGCAAAAACAAGAAGCTGGTCAAGACAAGTACATCCCAAAATTCAAAAACTGAAGACATCACACTTTGCCTGAGAAAGCGAACCTGGCGGCACCTCGACGACGTCATCGCCAGAGTCCGGGGCCTCCTCGGTGGAGATCTCCTTGCCTTTGGTTTACGCCGCTCCTCGGCAGAAGGAACCTCTACCACGGCATCCAGAAGGGCCTGCGACGAGGTAGGGCTCTGAGGAGGGACGTCGGTCAGGGAGATGTCGGTAGAGACCTTGGGCGGCGGAATGACAGCAACCTCGGGCTCCTCACTTGCCTCCTCAAGAATTTCCGAACGAAAAGGGGGAATAGTCTTTTTCGCCCGTTTGGCCGAAGGCCCAGCCCCAGTCACTTTTTGCCTTCACGAAGCAACCTTCTTTGTCTGCTCACCCTTCTCAACTTGGCCAGTGAAAAGGGATTTGTAGAAGGCAGCAGTGTCGTCGCCCATCTCTGGAAAAGAAAGAAGATATCAGCGTGAGTCCAACATGAAAACCATAACAAAGGGAGTCAGAGATAACTTACTCTCGAAGAAAGTTTCGTAAGTAATTTTTTCCCGAAGGAGTTGTACCAGCCAGGAATCCTTCCCAGCGATGGCAAGAGCCGGCATCTCGAGGTCCATTTCATGCTCTTTCACTACCCCTAACTCCCGAAGAACTTCCTCGGTCATTAGCTTCTAGTTGATGGGGAAAGGGTATAGAGAGTGCGAAGAAACCTCAGGACCCCAGTCGAAGACAACGCAGATACGTCTGTCGAAGTCCGCGAAGATAGAAGCCAACTCCGGAGTCAGCATTATCCTCGGATCTAGGACGTCCATCTCCAGCTTTCCCTGAGCCCACTTGGTCGGAACATGAGACCAGGCTTCCTCCATCTTCAGAAAGAAAAATTTTTGTTGCCACCCTCGCCAGCTGTCCTTGGTGGCAAAGGTCAACATATATTTTTTGCTCCCGGATCCCCGAGGTAGCATGAAATAAAAGCCACCCTTCGGGACCATGAAAAGCTTGTAGTATTGCATAAAAATAACAAAGTGGGGTTCTATCCCGAAGACGCCACACATGCAGATGAAGGCGTTAAAATAGCAGTATGAGTTCGGCGGAAGTTGATTTACGGCAATGCCATGGAATTGGCAGAAGTCGCAAATCATCTTCGGAGGAGGGTACCGAAGTCTGGCCTTCAGTTGGGCTCGGAAAACGGAACCTCATTACTATGGTTCGAAAAGCAAAATTGGTCAGAACGTGGCAACCTCGTAACGGCATACGAAGGAAGAAAGAACTTTTTCTTCCATTTTTCTAGTTTTTTGGGGGTGGTGCAGCAAGGGTGAGACAAAAGGGGTTGCCAGCTCTCGGGAACAGGCATGTTGGCTGAAAAATGAGTTCAGAATAAGGAAAGAAAGCAACTTCAGGAAAAACTCTAAAAATCAGAGGATTCTAGAAATCAAAAACCCACCAAATGACTTGCCAAAATCTGGGTTTGAAGTCGCCGTCGTGAAAGATCGTCGGAAAAAACTCTGCCAGACAGCACTACCACGGAAAGCAGGGAAAAAAACAGTTGCAAGTAGGAAAAAGAGCAGAAGCAAAACAAAAAAAGGAACTTATGATGGAATGGGCTATATATAGGCCGAAGGTGGGTAGACGAACCGGCGTCATAATTACCCCTTGAAGGAGAACAGTCGCCATAACTGTTCTCTGCGCCCGAAAAGACGCGCCCTCTGTAACCGACGCGACTCTCCTCCAATGACAGTGTGCCACGTGTCAGCCGCCGCGCCAAAATAAGGGACACATCTTCTGACACCCCTAAAAAACTGGGACGCACCGCTCCAAACTGACACGCCTGGTCATGAGACGTGACGTTGCACAAACCTGCGAAAGGAGAAAGGAAAGAAGTAGATTGCCTCGAAGACACCAAAAGACAGGCTATGGCCGAACAGCCCATATCTTCGGGCAAAAGGTGTATCTTCGGCACAGGTTTTACTCCCTAAAAACTCCCAAAGAGCATCCTCAGAAAGACTACAAACCGAAGTATCCACTTCAGCTTTCCAAAGGGGGCCATGTGATAGCCGAAGGGCTATCGCCCCTATCTGACCCGAACTCGGAGCATCAAGAAACTCGAGGATACTATTAGCCCCCCTGAGGTACTAAATAGATCACCTTCAGAGATGAAGAATCAGCTATTGCAGCCAAAGAGAATCTCCCCGAAGGCGGAACCCTGAATCAGGGAACTCCCCGAACTACGGGCATATTTCCCGAATGGGCATCATCCGCGCCAGAGGACGACCTCGTCCAGGGACTTCGGGAGTACGGCATGAGCATTTAAGGAGCCTCTGATATGTCGCCCACAGACGTTACAGGCCGCCCCAAATGGCGGTCTGACACACCGACGCCATCCAGGTCCCATCACGACCTGTCTCGGTTCAAGGCTCAAGAAACCTGCCACCGGCTACTTGTCCCCTACGCCCAGAAATTCAGGAAAGATCTGACTGAACACGTGTCATGATCTGAACGGGCTGAATACTCCTATAAATACCAGGAAATAAACCTGGGCAAGGGATGGATCCTGGAGCAGACTCCTTTCCTTGAGAAAACATAAACAGGCAAGGCCTTTCTACTTTTCAGTGCTCCTCCCTTATTTTCTTTCAGGACACTGACTTGGGTGTCGGAGGCTCCTCCCCGGAAACACACCCCGGGGACCTTCTGAACGTCTCTTCTGAGCTTTTTAGGCACGCTCCCCTGGGCAGTTCGGGACTCCAGGCGGCCTCCCTCTCAAGAAGTCCCTCTACAAGTCTCAATGTCACTCCACGAAGATGCTGACAGGCATCAGCTACGACGCCCATTATCATCGTTACAGGCATCAGGCTCACCTTATCATCGTCTGAAGTAGTCTACCACTACGGGATGTCATAAGGAAAGTTGATCATTTGGGAAGGCTTTCCAAGTGGTGTAAAGAGCTTGTCGAACACGACATCACTTATGAACCTCGGAAAGCCATAAAAGCTCAAGCCCTGGCAGACTTCATTGCCGAAGTACCGACCACCGAGGATAGCCATCCGGATCCTGACGAAGGTGATCCCGAATGGACTTTGTATCTTGCCGGAGCCTCAGGGTCCGAACACCAGGGAGCTGGGGTAATTATTAGAGGTCCCGAAGGCCTAGAAGTAATGAAGGCTATCAAGTTCAGCTTTAACGTCACCAACAATATGGCTGAGTATGAAGCCCTCATAGCAGGATTGTGCCTAGCCAGAAAAATTGGCATAAGAAAATTGAAAGCCCACAGCGATTCCCAGCTGGTAGTTCGGCAAACGGCAGGAGACTACAGGGCAAAGGACCAAACCTTGGCAAAATACCATGAATTGGTAGCAAAGCTCATCCGGGAGTTCGACACCGTACGAATCGAAAACATACCTCGACGAGATAATGCCGAGGCAGATTGCTTGGCAAAAAGAAAAACATGCACCGAGGTGCTAAACCACCCGAGCATCACAGTGCTGAGCATAGTAACTTCGCAAAAAGGCTGGAAAGACCCAATTAAAAGATATCTCGCAGACAATACACTCCCCGAAGACCCCAGCGAAGCTGCAAAAGTGCGAAGACGCTCCGGTCGATTCTTCCTAATTGGCGAAGAATTATATCGGTAGGGATATGCAAATCCACTACAGAGGTGTGTTGGCGAAGAGGATACTGAAATGATCGTCGAAGAAGTACACGAAGGCGCTTGTGGTTCGCACATCGGAACCGACGCCCTGGCAGCAGTAATACTTCGCCAAGGATACTTTTGGCCTACCCTGACAAAGGACGCTAGGAAGTTCATCCAGAAATTCGGTAATTGCCAAATGCACGCGAATATCCAGAGGACACCCTCGGAATTAGTAACTTCGGCTGACTATCCCTGGCCCTTCATAGTCTGGGGCATAGACCTCATTGGGCCACTCCCAACAGCGCTTGGAGGAGTGAAGTTCTGCATGGTAGCAGTAGACTATTTCTCCAAATGGGTCGAGGCAAAACCCTTGGCGACTATCTCGGCAAAAGAGGTGCAAAAGTTCGTTTGGAAGAACATTGTATGCAGATTCGGCATACCGAGGGTACTAGTAGCTGATAATGGGTCCCAGTTTATAGACAAGGGATTCCAGGAATTTATCAGTGACCTCGGAACAAAAATGCACTTCGCCCCAGTAGCTCACCCCCAAAGCAATGGGCAGGTAGAAGTATCTAATAGGACCATAAAAGATGGTCTGAAAAAGAGACTGGGGGAAGCAAAAGGGAAATGGCCAGGAGAGCTCCAAAGCGTATTATGGAGTTACCGAACAACACCCCGAAGAGCCACAGGGGAAACGCCTTTTTCACTCATTTTCGGTACAGAGGCCATCATCCCAATCGAGGTAGTGCGACCATCAGTGCGGGTGCAAGTATTTGATGAAAGTGGAAATGACCTCGGCATGAGGACCAAGCTCGACCTCGTTGGCGAACACAGAGAAATAGCTGAACTGAGAAGAAAAGCATTTCAGCAAAGAGTGGCTGTGGCCATAAACTTACGGGCCAGGCCAAAGGGAATCAAGAGAGGAGACCTCGTTCTCCGAAAGGCTGAATTTGCACCCCGAAGGCCATCCCACGGGGTACTCCGCGCAAATTGGGAAGGACCTTACCTGGTACTTGCCGAAGTGCGAAAAGGGGTGTACAAGCTCAGCGATCCCGAAGGCGTAGAATTGAAAAATACTTGGCATTCAGACGCCTTGAAAAAGTTCTATGCTTAGGATTTTGATGGTAAAATGGTATTGTACAAATTAGAAAAAATATTCTAAGTACAAAAGTTTCTCAGAAAAGTTCCTAAGCATAAATTGTACAAGTCAGAATTCCGCGAAGGTGATCGCCGAAACGAGCGCAGATATGATTTTTCGAAGTCCCTTGAGCGAACGTGTTCGGGACGATAGGAAATGAAAAATCTCACAAAAAGACTTAGCCAAATTTTCTAAAAAGAAAAAGTCTTTATTGAAATGAATTTGCTTATAGAGAAGAAGGAGTGCCAAAGGGAGAAGTACAAAAAAGAAGGAAAAGAAGGCAAAGGACCCTAGAACAAACTAAGGAATCTCGGCGTCCTGGGAGCCACCAGCTCCTGCGTCCTTTTCCACCACCTTTTTCGCCGGGAAAGAAGAAGGTAAGTTCAGGTGCTCAACCTTGGACCAAGACCACCGAGGCCCCTCGGGAATGTTTAGGGCCTCCAAGAAAGAGAGGTCCAGATCTGGGAACCTCTGAAGAACTTGGTGGCGAGCGAGGCAAAACCCGTCCTGGAAACCAACCTTGGTCATCTGGTCGGATTTATCCTTCTCGACCCCAAGGTCCTCAAGGTCCTTCGTCAGATCTGCGACCTCATTCTTCAGTGCCTTCATCTTCTTCTTCTTCGGCTCCTTCTTCAAAGAATCAACCTCGGCTTGGAGCGCAGCCTTCTCAGCAAGCGCCTTCGCCAGGAGAACCTCAGCCTCTGACTTCTCCTTTTGATGCGCCTCGTTCGCCGAGATCAGCTCCGCCACCTGGGAGCCGAGGTCAGAAATTTTCTGGGAGGAGTCCTTCAAAAGTTCCTCTTTTTCTTTTAGGAACTCCTCCCGAACGGCAGCAACTTCTTTCTCTGCAGCTTGAGCCAGCTGCGTGTTCTGGGCAGCCAATTCCGAGCACATGGCCTTAGTTTTTTCTATGACCTCTAAGGCCGAAGCTCGGAACGCCGTCTGCCTCGCCACCCGAACTCTGAGGAAACCAGCATACCCCAGCAGCTGCAAAGAAATAAAGGCAAAGTCAGTAAGGCAAAAAAGAGAGCCAAATACTTAGAAGAAATCAAAAGGAAAAAGAAAGGCGCGAAGCATACCTTGGGCAGCGTGCTCGGAAACTTTCGCGGCGAGGGAATCATCGCCCGGGTGAGCCTCCGCAATGGCCCTGAAGGAGGCCTCGGTAAGGATCCCTTTCGAGATCTCTTTGGCCATTTGCTGGCAGTCTCCGGAGTACAAATTCATGTCCTCCGTAAACGACCAGAAAGGCTCCTTCGGGATCTTCCCCTTCGGGATACGGGCATCCCGAAGGGCTCGCTTCCGGGCATGCTCGGCTGCCCAACCCGGAGTAAGTAACTCCCCTGCACGGCAAAACAAAAAGCTGGTCAAGGCAAGTAAATCTCAAAATTCAAAAAAGTGAAGGCATCACAGTTTGCTAGAAAACGAACCTGGTGGCACTTCGGCCACGTCGTCGTCAGAATCCAAAACCTCCTCGGTAGAAATCCCCTTGCCTTTGCTCTTGCGCCGCTCCTCGGCAGAAGGGGCCTCTACCAAGGCATCCAGAAGAGCCTGCGACGAAGTAGGACTCCGAGGAGGGACGTCGACAGCAGCAACCTCGGGCGGCGGAGCGGCGGCAACTTCGGGCTCTCCGCTTACCCCCTCAAGAACTTCCGGCTGAGAATGTTGAACAGTCTTCTTCGCTCGTTTAGAAGAAGGCCCAGCCCCAGTTGCTTTCCGGCTTCGGGAGACGGCCTTCTTCGTCTGCTCACCTGTCTCGGATTGACTGAGGAAAAGGGATTTGTAGAAGGCAGCAGTGTCGTCGCCCATCTCTGGAAAAGAGAGAAGACATCAGTGTGAGTCCAAGATGAAATTATAACAAAGGGAGTCAAAGATAACTTACGCTCATGCAAAGTTTCGTAAGTAACTTCCTCCCGAAAGAGTTGCACCAGCCAGGAGTTTTTCCCAGCAATGGCAGGAGCTGGCTGTTGGGTTTCGGGAGCTAAACAGCGCAGCGGAATTTAACCGAAACCCTCCAGGATCCAAGTGAAACGGGGTAAACCGGGTGTTCGAAAATTTCATACCTAATTTTCGGTTGAGATCTCTCACTCAACTGTAGAGTCGAATCACAAAACCTGAACAGTTGACGTGTTCAGGCTCTCTATGGTATCCACACGAGCCTCTCGGGATCACCACGCTTCCACCACGTCCCGGCAGATGCGTTTCTCTTGCGCTCGCAGTGCTAGCTTGCGTCCTCCAAGGAATTGCAAGAGAAGAGTGCGACTGTCCTTTTGGGAGGCTAGGGCAAGGAGACCTGCGAATTTCTCACTAAAAGTTGTATTTATAGTGAGACTCAACTTCCAGGCCTAATGGGTTTCAAAGCCCTAATCCAATTAGGCTTTAATTTCGGGCTTAATAATGGCTCAACTATTGGGCCCATTATTAATACGAAATTATTGTGAAACCAAAACCCAAATTATTAGCCCATGCACTCTAATGATCCAAATAGCTCTATGTGTGCGACCCAATAGGCTCTTACCACATTGGCAATGATCATAAATCACATTTATGATCATAAGTAATGAACGGTGTCTAGCAACACATCATTGCTACCCAAGTGACAAGATTGTCGGTGATTCGACTAAACCTTTATGATCATTACCGATATATGCCATTGTCCCTTTGTCCAAGATATCAAGACTAAGCATGAGACATGGAATGTGTCACTCTCGTATAGCCCAATCTTTGGTTTCTTGATTACCGAGTAGACCAACTTAAACTGATGACATTGATATCGTATATCAACTCATCAAAGCATGGCCATGCATTTTCTAAGTCTCACTCTATCAAAGGGCCCAAAGATATCACTCCCGTTACATAGGAGGGACAAATCCCATCTTGATCATACAAATCCCTCCACATGATATGTGACATACCTAATGACCTCCTTCAAGTTCACTCAGTTATGAGCAACAACGGAAAGTATCAAAGTATGTGACTTACATGTAGGGAACCTTGATGATCTTAGGTCGAAGCACTACATATACCATGATCACTATGAAAATCACTTATGACACTCATATAACGATCCATGTAGTGTTCTCATGGTGGGTCGGTCCAGTACACAAGTTCTCCAACTTGTACCCATATGTAGACTACATATCTCATATTAGTCTCCACATATGCTAGTCGTTATGTATTATTGCAACCCGCTCCACAATAATACTAGACCAGGGACGTTTAAGAATATCATTATTCTAGGGTTACAATTATGTTTATTATGTTACGCAGAAACAAAACAACAAACATAATTGCTGGATTAATGCCTTAATAAAATATCATGACTCAATGTGCAAAAAATACAATCATCTCATGATTGGCTTTTGGGCACAACACTAACAATCTCCCACTTGCACTAAAGCCAATCATCCATGTATCTAATACCGATGGACCTAGAATGGCTATCATGCTTCTGCTGCATAAGGGGCTTTGTCAGCGGATCAGCAATGTTGCTGTCTGTCGAAGTCCTGCATATCCTTACATCACCCCTCTCGATGATCTCCCTGATGAGATGATAGCGTCGGAGTATGTGTTTGGATCGCTGGTGAGATCGAGGTTCCTTAGCCTGTGCGATTGCTCCATTGTTGTCACAATAGAGCTCTCTCGGGTCGGCAATGCTTGGAACCACTCCAAGTTTAGTGATGAACTTCTTGATCCAAACTGCCTCCTTCACAGCATCAGAGGCGGCAATGTACTCAGATTCTGTTGTAGAGTCAGCTACTGTCTCTTGCTTTGAACTCTTCCAGCTCACAGCACCACCACCAATACAAAACACATAACCAGATTGCGATCTAAAATCATCCTTATCAGATTGGAAGCTTGCATCGGTGTAACCCCTTACAACGAGCTCATCTTCACCTCCAAAGACCAAGAATGCATCCTTAGTCCTTCGTAAGTACTTAAGGATGTTCTTAACAGCTGTCCAGTGACTCTCACCGGGGTTCGATTGGTACCTACTCGTCATGCTCAAAGCATATGAGACATCGGGATGAGTACATATCATGGCATACATGATAGATCCAATTGCTGAGGCATATGGAATCTTACTCATGCGCTCTCTCTCCTTGGGTGTACTCGGACACTAAGATCTAGAAAGAGTTATACCATGTGACATGGGCAAGAATCCTTTCTTGGAATCTTGCATGCTAAACCTCTTTAGCACCTTGTCAATGTATGTACTTTGACTTAGGCCAAGAAGCTTTCTAGATCTATCTCTATAGATCCTGATGCCTAACACATAGGCTGCTTCACCCAAGTCCTTCATAGAGAAACATTTCCCTAGCCAAGTCTTCACAGACTGTAGCTCAGGAATGTCATTCCCGATGAGTAGTATGTCATCTACATACAACACCAAGAAGACAATAGCGCTCCCACTAACCTTCTTGTAGACACAAGGTTCATCTTCATTTTTGATAAAACCAAACTCTTTGATTGCTTCATCAAAATGAAGATTCCAACTTCGAGAAGCTTGCTTCAGTCCATAAATGGACCTTTGCAACTTGCACACTTTATTGGCATTCTCAGGAGTGACAAAACCCTCAGGTTGTGTCATGTACACATCCTCAAGTAGCTTTCCATTTAGGAATGCAGTTTTGACATCCATTTGCCATATCTCATAATCATAGTGTGCAGCAATAGCAAACAAAATTCGGATGGATTTAAGCATAGCAACTGGTGAAAAAGTTTCATCATAGTCAATACCATGAATTTGCTTGAAACCTTTTGCAACCAATCGTCCCTTAAAGGTAATCACATTACCATCCATGTCAGTTTTCTTCTTGAAAACCCATTTGCACCCTATGGGTTTTACCCCTTCAGGTGGGTCAACCAAAGTCCATACTTGGTTTTCATACATGGATTCCATCTCGGATTTCATGGCCACTAGCCACTTCTCAGAGTCAGGCCCCGACATAGCTTGTTGGTAGGTTGTGGGCTCATCCTGATCCATGAGCATCACATCACCAGTGTTAGTCACAAGAAATCCATATCTCTCAGGCTCACGCCGAATCCTACCAGACCTACGTGGGCTCTGTGCTACAGGAACAGACTCTTGAACCACAACATCTTGTGGTGTCTGTTCAGGTTCCATTTCAGGTTCGATGTCTCCTTGTTGTTCTTGAATTTCTTCAAGTTCTACTTTCCTCCCACTAGTTTCTTTAGAGATAAACTCTTTCTCTAAAAAGACACCAGTTCGAGCAACAAACACTTTTTGCTCAGAAGGATTGTAGAAATAGTAACCCTTTGTTTCTTTGGGATACCCAACAAAAAGGCATTTTTGAGATTTGGGCCCTAGTTTGTCAGAGGATTGACGTTTCACATAAGCGTCACAGCCCCAAATCTTCATAAAAGACAAATTGGGACGCCTCCCACTCCATATCTCATATGGTGTCTTTTGAACCGATTTAGATGGAACTCGGTTTAGTGTAAAAGCGGCTGTCTCTAGAGCATGTCCCCAAAAGGAGTTTGGAAGGTCAGCTTGACTCATCATAGAGCGAACCATGTCTAACAGAGTTCGATTTCTCCTTTCAGATACACCATTCCATTGAGGTGTACCTGGTGGAGTGAGTTGTGATACTATACCACACTCCTTCAGATAGTCAAGGAATTCTCGATCCAAGTACTCTCCACCTCGATCTGATCGAAGCACTTTGATACTCTTCCCGAGTTGATTCTCTACTTCATTCTTGAATTCTTTGAACTTTTCAAAGGATTCTGACTTGTGTCTCATGAGATACACATAGCCATATCTGCTAAAGTCATCAGTGAAAGTAATGAAGTATTGGAAGCCTCCTCCAGCTTGTGTAGACATAGGGCCACATACATCACTATGTATGAGTCCTAGTAAGTCATTAGCCCTTTCACTTTGCCCTATGAATGGGGCTTTGGTCATCTTGCCCAACAAACATGACTCACTTGTCTCATATGATTCAAAATCAAATGAGTCCAAGAGTCCATCCATATGGAGCTTGGATATGCGGGTCTTATTTATATGGCCCAAGCGACAGTGCCAGAGATAGGTCGGGTTTGAAACATTTAATCTGACTTTCTTGGTATTCACATTATAGATTGGATCTTTGAGGTCTAGAACATACAACCCATTGCTAAGTTGAGCACTACCATAAAAGATTTCATTCAAATAAATAGAACAACATTTGTCCTTTATTATAAATGAAAAACCTTTCTTGTCCAAACAAGAAACAGAAATCAAATTTCTACTAATAGTAGGCATAAAGTAGCAGTTGTCTAATTCTAAAACTAATCCACTAAGTAAAGTGAGAACATAAGTCCCTACTGCTAAGGCAGCAACCCTTGCTCCATTTCCAACACGTAGGTCCACTTCACCTCGGGCCAATCTTCTACTTCTACTTCTACTTAGATCCTGCACATTTGCACAAATGTGAGATCCATATCCAGTATCCAATACCCAAGATGATTAAGTAGAAAAGTTAGCCTCTATAACAAAAATACCTGAAGTGGAAGTCTTACTTCCCTTTTCCTTAGCAAGTTCTTCAAGATAGAGCTTGCAATTGCGCTTCCAGTGTCCAGGTTGCTTACAATGGAAGCACTCCCCTTCCTTTGCCACACCACCCTTTGGTTTCAGTGCAGCTGAAGAAGAATTAGCATTGGACTTTCCATTAGCTTTATCCTTCTTCTTGTTGGCTTTTCCCTTTCCCTTGCCCTTTTGAACCATCAAAATGGGCTTAGCCTTCTTAAGGTTTTGCTCAGCAGTTCTCAACATGTTGAGCAATTCAGGAAGGGACTTGTCAAGGTCGTTCATGTTATAGTTCATGACGAACTGACTGTAGCTTTCAGGCAACGATTGCAAGACTACATCAATAGCCAACTCTTTCTGAAGAGCAAATCCCAAATTCTCAAGATTCTCAATGTACCCAATCATCTTGAGCACATGAGGACCCACGGGACTTCCCTCAGACATCTTGCACTGAAACAATGCCTTAGAGGTCTCAAACCTCTCATGCCTAGCTTGCTCTTGGAAAAGCATTTTGAGATGTTCAATCATATCGAACGCCCCCATGTTCTCATGTTGCTTCTGAAGCTCAGATTCCATGGTAATAAGCATGAGGCATGCAACATCCAAAGCATCATCAGAATGCCTCTTGTGAGCATCCCTTTCAGCTCTTGGAGCAGTGGCAGCAGGCTCATTCGGAATGGGCTGCTCTAGGACATAAGCCTTTCTCTCTTGCTTGAGGACTATCCTCAAGTTTCGGTACCATTTGAGAAAGTTGGTCCCATTCAGTTTTTCCTTCTCAAGGATCGATCGCAACGAAAGTGTCGATGTGTTTTGTGCCATGGTTATCTACAACAGTAAATATGCAGTGTAAGAGTCATGTATTTTAATTCATTTAATAAGGACTTTTATTAAACGATACTCCCACTATTTTCCTCAAAATAATAACCCTCGATATTATTTCGGAACACCTCGGCGCTAAGGTATTCTAGTGGGCCAAGATCCATATTTGACCATAACCTGAGTCAGCTTTGGCTTTTCTCTCAAGTTACAGCTATTTAGGTAGGCAACTCCTTGCCAATTGCATCATATGCAACTCTTGGATAGTTGGGTGAACAACACTTGTCCAAGCTCATCTCATGAGCTTAAGCCCAACTCTATGCCTCTAAGTCCCTAATCCTATTAGGATGACTTAGTTAAGTCGGACCCAAAGTTAGCAATTTGGATATCACTATTATCCCATCGCGCCTTACCAAGATGAACATAGGTGCTTTGCTTTGGCAAATGACACCGAATGTTGATCAAAGTCTTGACGAGTGCCAACATTTGGAAGGCATCACATTTAATGACTTAATATTTGTTTGAGGGATTTTTCCATTGATCTCACCAATTTGTTATCTCCGGTTGTTTTATACATGCATCACATACAAATATAAAACATGCATCTCATGCTTACAAGAAAGTAAAGTGACATGGTTATAGCCCAAACTATGCGATATTCTCAAGCCAATGAGAATATCATAAAAGCCTAAGAAAAGAAAAAGTTCTGCACAAGCTCCTTCTGTTCCTTTCTTGGTTGCCGAAGACTGTTGTCACCTCCTTGAACATACCATATTGGATGATCATTGGACATACCAACTTGGATGATCCCATATGCCATTACATTAATAATAGAAACCTCGAGTTACATTCAAGGGGAGTAAGGTGAGGACTAGACTCCGACAGGCGGAGAAACAAAAGTCCGAAAAGGCACCCCCCACAGGCCAGCGGGAATCATACAACCAATTACGACGGGACTGCCATCCTCGGAAAGAAAGAGGAAGGCCAGAGAAATAGCAGTCATGGAGTATCAAAGTCCAACAAAAAAGCTGGCCCGAAAGGATGGTTCCGCCGTCATTTTTCCCCATGACGACCCATTATTGATCATGGCGAGAATAGGAAACTGGGACGTCAAGAGAGTGCTGCTTGACGACGGATCAAATGCCGATGTCCTGTTTTCACACTTGCTGCCGAGGTTGGGTGTATCTAGCAGCAACCTCAAGCCCGTCACCTCGCCTACCTTCAGGGTAGGTCCGTCCGAACTGCCCGTCCTCGGATGGATCGATCTCCCTTTGATGCTGAAAGGGACTTCGGTGATTGGGACAGCAGAGTTGTACGCCTCCACAATGGCAAGGTTCATCGTTATGGATGTCCCTTCATTGTACAACGCCATCCTTGGAAGACAGACACAGGGAAACCTGCATATTCGCCCTGATGTCAAGTACTTAACCGTCACTTTCGCCGCCAAGGATGGAGATGCGGAAATCTTCATAGATCAAGGCGAAGTAAGGAAGGTGTTCGTCAAAACACGAAAGGCTCCAGCAAACAACTTCGCGCAAGCTGTGGAAGCAAAAGTGCCAAAAAAGGGCGAGGCAGAGAATCCCGCGAAGGCGGAAATGGAAGAAGTAGAACTTGTCCCAGGCCAAAATACCCGAATAGGGAAAAACTTGGCCGAAGGTGACAAGGAAAAACTTGTATCTTTTCTACTGACAAATAAAGATCTGTTTGCCTACTCGCCGAAAGACATGCCAGGGGTAAACCCTGACATAATTCAACATAGCCTCAAAGTAAGTCCGGAAGCAAAGCCTGTCCGGCAAAAGAAGCGAGGCATCTCAGTTCATAAAAGTAACTTTGTCAAAACCGAAGTCCAACGACTGTTAGAAGCCGATGTCATCAGGGAGGTCAAGTACCCTGAATGGTTAAGCAATGTGGTAGTTGCCACAAAAGAAGGAAGCAGCAAACTCCGGATGTGCATCGACTTCAGAAACTTGAACGATGCTTGCCCGAAAGATTCATACCCTCTCCCACCGATAGACCAATTGGTAGACTCAACTGCCGAATACGGGCTCCTAACTTTCTTAGACGCCTTCAGTGGGTATCATCAAATAAGGATGGACCCTGAAGATGAATAAAAAACCGCCTTCATCACCGAGGGAGGAACATACTGCTACATCAGGATGCCCTTCGGGCTCAAAAACGCAGGAGCCACCTACCAGAGGTTGATGAGCAAGGTCTTCAGCGACCAAATAGGGAGAAACATGGAAGTATATGTGGACGACATGATAGTCAAAAGCAAACTGCCTGGCGACCACGTCGCAGATCTAAAGGAAACTTTCCACCAGCTCAGAACCTTCGGGATCCGCCTTAATCCCGAAAAGTGCATCTTCGGAGTGACCTCGGGAAAGTTCCTTGGGTACATGGTATCAGAAAGAGGCATTGATGCCAACCCAGAAAAAATTAAGGCTCTACTCGAGTTCCGAACTCCTGCCACAATAAAAGATGTGCAGAGGCTCACCGGAAGGATAACCTCCCTCAGCAGGTTTATTTCCAGATATGGAGACCGGTGTCGACCATTCTTCAAAGTCCTCACTAAGGCAGCAAAAAAGGAGGACAACCTCGGGAGTAATGACCATCCTTGGGGTGAAGACTGCCAAAAGGCCTGGGAGGAACTCAAAATCTACTTAGCCGGTCTGCCCACTTTGTGGCAACCTCGTGAGGGAGAGCCCCTCGTGTTATACCTCGCCGTCACAGAAAAAGCCGTAAGCTCGGTCCTTGTGAAAGAAGAGGGGGCGAAGCAATGGCCAGTCTACTACGTAAGCAAGTCCCTGCACGGCGCCGAAGTCAGGTACCCTCTGTTGCAAAAAGCTATATATGCCTTGGTGCTAGCAGGAAGAAGGCTGCGACCATATTTTCAGGCTCACCCTATCATCGTCCGAAGCAGTCTACCTCTGCGCGATGTCATGAGAAAAGTTGATCATTCGGGAAGGCTTTCCAAATGGTGCATAGAGCTTGGCGAACACAACATCACTTATGAACCTTGAAAGGCCATAAAAGCTCAAGCTCTGGCAGACTTCATTGCCGAAGTACCCACCACCAAAGATAGCCATCCAGATCCAAGCGAAGGTGAGCCAGAGTGGACTTTGTACGTCGACGGAGCCTCGGGGTCCGAACACCAGGGAGCTGGGGTAATTATCAGAGGTCCCGAAGGCCTTGAAGTAATGAAGGCTATTAAGTTCAGCTTTAACGTCACCAACAATGTGGCTGAATATGAAGCCCTCATAGCAGGACTGCGCCTAGCCAGAAGAATTGGCGTGCGAAATCTAAAAGCCCACAGCGATTCCCAGCTAGTAGTTCGGCAAACGGCAGGAGACTATGGGGCGAAGGACCCAATCTTGGCAAAATATCACGAACTGGTGACAAAGCTCATTCGAGAGTTCGACACCATACGGATCGAAAACGTACCTCGATGGGATAACGCCAAAGCAGACTGCTTGTCGAAGTCAAAAACATACACCGAGGTACTAAGCCGCCCGAGCATTGAAGTACTGAGCATAGTAACTTCGGAAAAAGGCTGGAAAGACCCGATAAAAAGGTATCTTGCGAACAACGCGCTCCCCGAAGACCCCATCGAGGCTGCAAAAGTGCGAAGATGCTCCGGGCGATTCTTCCTAATAGGCGAAGAACTGTATCGGCAGGGATATGCAAATCCTTTACAGAGGTGTGTTGGCGAAGAGGATACTGAAATGATCCTCGAAGAAGTCCACGAAGGCGCTTGTGGTTCACACATTGGAACCGACGCCCTGGCGGCAGTAATACTGCGCCAAGGATACTTTTGGCCTACCCTGAGAAAGGACGCTAGGCAGTTCGTCCGAAAATGTGGTAACTGCCAAAAACACGCAAATATCCAGAGGACACCCTCGGAAATGGTGACTTCGGCTGACTATCCCTGGCCCTTCGCAGTCTGGGGCATAGACCTCATAGGACCACTCCCAACAGCGCCTGGAGGCGTGAAATTCTGTGTAGTAGCAGTAGACTATTTCTACAAATGGGTCGAGGCGGAACCGTTGGCTACTATCTCGGCAAAAGAAGTGCAGAAGTTCGTATTTAAGAACATCATGTGCAGATTTGGCATACCAAGGGTGCTAGTAGCTGATAATGGATCCCAGTTTATAGACAAAGGGTTCTAGGAATTTATCAGTGACCTCGGAACAAAAATGCACTTTGCCCCAGTAGCTCACCCTCAAAGCAATGGGCAGGTAGAAGTATCTAACAGGACCATAAAAGATGGTCTGAAAAATAGGCTGGGGGAAGCAAAAGGGAAATGGCCAGGAGAGCTCCAAAGTGTACTGTGGAGCTACCGAACAACACCCCGAAGAGCAACAGGGGAAATGCCTTTTTCACTCATTTTCGGTACAGAGGCCATCATCCCAATCGAGGTAGTGCAACCATCAATCCGAGTACAAGTTTTTGATGAAAGTAGAAATGACCTGTCTCGGTTCAAGACTCAAGGAGCCTGCCACCGGCTACTTGTCCCCTACGCCTAGAAACTCAGAGAACATCCGACCAAACACGTGTCGTCATCTGAACGGGCTGGGCACTCCTATAAATACCAGGGAACAGACCCTGGCAAACGGTTCGACTCCTTCTCCTTGAGAAAATACAGGCAAGCCCATTAAAAACTCTAGTGCTTCCCCCTTACCTTCTCAGGAAACTAACTTGGGCGTAGGAGGCTCCTCCCCGGACAAGCACCCCGGGGACCTCCTAACCCTCTTCTCTGAGCTTTTCAGGCACATTCCCCTGGGAAACCTCAACTCCAGACGCTCTCCCTTACAAGAAGTCCTCCCGGAAGTCACCATGCCTTCCAGTGAAGATGTCTCAGGGCATCAATACTTTTACCGAGTTGATTCTCTACTTCATTCTTGAATTCTTTGAACTTTTCAAAGGATTCTGACTTGTGTCTCATGAGATACACATAGCCATATCTACTGAAGTCATCAGCGAAAGTAATGAAGTATTGAAAACCTCCTCTAGCTTGTGTAGACATAGGGCCACATACATCACTATGTATGAGTTCTAGTAAGTCATTAGCCCTTTCACTTTGCCCTGTGAATGGGGCTTTGGTCATCTTGCCCAACAAACATGACTCACATGTCTCATATGATTCAAAATCAAATGAGTCCAAGAGTCCATCCTTATGGAGCATGGATATGTGGGTCTCATTTATATGGCCTAAGCGACAGTGCCAGAGATAGGTCAGGTTTTAATCATTTAATCTGACCTTCTTGGTATTCACATTATAGATTGGATCTTCGAGGTCTAGAACATACAACCCATTGCTAAGTTGAGCACTACCATAAAAGATTTCATTCAAATAAATAGAACAACATTTGTCCTTTATTATAAAAGAAAAACCTTTCTTGTCCTAACAAGAAACAGAAATCAAATTTCTACTAATAGTAGGCACAAAGTAGTAGTTGTCTAACTCTAAAACTAATCCACTAGGTAAAGTGAGAACATAAGTCCCTACGGCTAAGGCAGTAACCCTTGCTTCATTTCCAACACGTAGGTCCACTTCACCTCGGGCCAATTTTCTACTTCTATTTAGATCTTGCACATTTGCACAAATGTGAGATCCACATCCAGTATCCAATACCCAAGATGAAGAAGTAGAAAAGTTAGGCTCTATAACAAAAATACCTCAAGTGGAAGTCTTACTTCCCTTTTCCTTAGCAAGTTCTTCAAGATAGAGCTTTATCCTTCTTCTTGTTGGCTTTCCCTTTTCCCTTGCCCTTTTGAACCATCAAAATGCGCTTAGCCTTCTTAAGATTTTGCTCAACAGTTCTTAATGTTAGTATTGTGCCCAAAAAGCCAATCATGAGATGATTGTATTTTTGCACATTGAGTCATGATATTTTATTGAGGCATTAATCCAGCAATTATGTTTGTTGTTTTGTTTCTGCGTAACGTAATAAGCATAATTGTAACCCTAGAATAATGATATTCTTAAACGTCCCTAGTCTAGTATTATTGTGGAGCGGGTTGCAATAATACATAATGACTAGCATATGTGGAGACTAATATGAGATATCTAGTCTACATATGGGTACAAGTTGGAGAACTTGTGTACTGGACCGACCCACCATGAGAACACTTCATGGATCGTTATATGAGTGTCATAAGTGATTCTCATAGTGATCATGGTATATGTAGTCCTTCGACCTAAGATCAACAAGGTTCCCTACATGTGAGTCACATACTTTGATACTTTCCTTTGTTGCTCGTAACTGAGTGAACTTGAAGGAGGTCATTGGGTATGTCACATATCATGCGGAGGGATTTGTATGATCAAGATGGGATTTGTCCCTCCTATGTAACGGGAGTGATATCTTTGGGCCCCTTGATAGAGTGAGACTTAGAAAATGCATGGCCATGCTTCGATGAGTTGATATATGATATCAATGTCGTCAGTTTAAGTTGGTCTACTCGGTAATCAAGAAACCAAAGATTGGGCTATACGAGAGTGACACATTCCATGTCTCGTGCTTAGTCTTGATATCTTGGACAAAGGGACAATGGCATATATCGGTGATGATCATAAAGGTTTAGTCGATTCACCGACAATCTTGTCACTTGGGTAGCAATGATGTGTTGCTAGACACCGCTCATTGCTTATGATCATAAATGTGATTTATGATCATTGCCAACATGGCAAGAGCCTATTGGGTCGCACACATAGAGCTATTTGGATCATTAGAGTGCATGGGCTAATTATTTGGGTTATGGTTTCACTTTAATTTCGTATTAATAATGGGCCAAGGAGTTGAGCCATTATTAAGCCCGAAATTAAATCCTAATTGGATTAGGGCTTTGAAACCCATTAGGCCTGGAAGTTGAGTCTCACTATAAATACAACTTTTAAGTGAGAAATTCGCAGGTCTCCTTGCCCTAGCCTCCCAAAAGGACAGTCGCACTCTTCTCTTGCAATTCCTTGGAGGACGCAAGCTAGCACTGCGTGCGCAAGAGAAACACATCTGCCGGGACGTGGTGGAAGCGTGGTGATCCCGAGAGGCTCGTGTGGATACCATAGAGAGCCTGAACACGTCAACTGTTCAGGTTTTGTGATTCGACTCTACAGTTGAGTGAGAGATCTCAACCGAAAATTAGGTATGAAATTTTTGAACACCCGGTTTACCCCGTTTCACTTGGATCCTGGAGGGTTTCGGTTAAATTCCGCTGCGCTGTTTGGCTCCCGAAACCCAACACTTAACATGTTGAGCAATTCAGGGAGGGACTTGTCAAGGTCGTTCATGTTATAGTTTATGATGAACTGACTGTAGCGTTCAGGCAACGATTGCAAGTCTACATCAATAGCCAACTCTTTCTGAAGAGCAAATCCCAAATTCTCAAGATTCTCAATGTACCCAATAATCTTGAGCACATAAGGACCCACGGGACTTCCCTCAGACATCTTGCACTGAAACATTGCCTTAGAGGTCTCAAACACTCATGCCTAGCTTGCTCTTGGAAAAGCATTTTGAGATGTTCGATCATATCGAACGCCCCTATGTTCTCATGTTGCTTCTGAAGCTCAGATTCCATGGTAATAAGCATGAGGCATGCAACATCCAAAGCATCATCAGAATGCTTCTTGTGAGCATCCCTTTCAGCTCTTGGAGCAGTGGCAGCAGGCTCATTCAGAATGGGCTGCTCTAGGACATAAGCCTTTCTCTCTTGTTTGAGGACTATCCTCAAGTTTCGGTACCATTTGAGAAAGTTGGTCCCATTCAGTTTTTCCTTCTCAAGGATCGATCGCAACGAAAGTGTCGATGTGTTTTGTGCCATGGTTATCTACAACAGTAAATATGCAGTGTAAGAGTCATGTATTTTAATTCATTTAATAAGGACTTTTATTAAACGATACTCTCACTATTTTCCTCAAAATAATAACCCTAGATATTATTTTGGAACACCTCGGCACTAAGGTATTCTAGTGGGCCAAGATCCATATTTGACCACAACCTGAGTCAGCTTTGGCTTTTCTCTCAAGTTACAGCTATTTCGGTAGGCAACTCCTTTCCAATTGCATCATATGCAACTCTTGGATAGTTGGGTGGACAACACTTTTCCAAGCTCATCTCATGAGCTTAAGCCCAACTCTATGCCTCTAAGTCCCTAATCCTATTAGGATGACTTAGTTAAGTCAGACCCAAAGTTAGCAATTTGGATATCACTATTATCTCATCGCGTCTTACCAAGATGAACATAGGTGCTTTGCTTTGGCAAACCCACCTAATGTTGATTAAAGTCTT
Organism: Aquilaria sinensis; assembly: GCA_005392925.1. Lineage (NCBI taxonomy): Eukaryota > Viridiplantae > Streptophyta > Magnoliopsida > Malvales > Thymelaeaceae > Aquilaria > Aquilaria sinensis. Next base: position 457,849 of record SMDT01002116.1, on the reverse strand, counting down.
GACGAGTGCCAACATTTGGAAGGCATCACATTTAATGACTTAATATTTGTTTGAGGGATTTTTTCTTTTGATCTCACCAATTTGTTATCTCCGGTTGTTTTATACATGCATCACATATAAATAAAAAACATGCATCACATGCTTATAAGAAATTAAACGTGACATGGTTATAGCCCAAAGTATGCAATATTCTCAAGCCAATAAGAATATCATAAAAGCCTAAGAAAAGAAAAGGGTCTTCAAAAGCTCCTTTTCTTCCATTCTTGGTTGCCCTTTTTGTTGTCACCTCCTTGGACATACCACCTTGGATGATCCCATAATGCACCATTACATCAATAATAGATACCTCGAGTTACATTCGATGGGAGTAAGGTGAGAAGAGAATGTACAATGAGAGTGATAAGAAAAGGCACGACTCGCAGGCCGTATTTACAAGTACAACCAATCAAGGGCTATAACCATGCACCATGCTTCAACCACCAATCAGCATATCATGTCAAATCTCACTCAACAAAGATGCATGCCAATTTTCATGTGTTGATTAACCAGTTTTTATTTATGTGGCGCTTCGCATACGGCGGTCCCGCTGGCCGATCAGCGGGCGGTGGTTCCGCTGACTGGTCAGTGAACGGGGTCAAGAGGAGCCACCTTTGCAAGGGGGGGGCAGCCCCCCCGGCGCAAAAAATTGTCTTACTTTGCGGGGGCGTGTGGGGGGACAGCTAGCCCCGGCGCAAAAAATTGTCTTACAATTGCTTAGCCCGAAATCTTCTATTTCGACCAAGTAGGCACCCGAGACTCCTCCATTCGAGCCACCAAAAATACCTTACTTTCGGTGCCCGAACAGGCCGAATCCGAACAAAGCTAGGGTTTTTGCAACTATTGCAAGAATCCTAATCCATATAGGTATCTCATACCATTCAATTTTGGGTTAATCTCATTAACCAATTAGTGTCATTTCTTCATATATCGTCATATGTTCATTACGAGTTCCGGTTTCATGCATCATGAATCAATCTAATTAATCATGGCCGAAAAGCAACCGAACACATAACATCATGCGATTCAACATCAATCCCGATTTAGGGTTTCACCAGTAGCTCTGATACCACTGTTGGGTTTTGGGAGCCAAACAGCGCAGTGGAATTTAACCGAAACCCTCCAGGATCCAAGTGAAACGGGGTAAACCGGGTGTTCAAAAATTTTCATACCTAATTTTCGGTTGAGATCTCTCACTCAACTGTAGAGTCGAATCACAAAACTTGAACAGTTGACGTGTTCAAGCTCTCTATGGTATCCACACGAGCTTCTCGGGATCACCACGCTTCCACCACGTCCCGGCAGATGCGTTTCTCTTGCGCTCGCAGTGCTAGCTTGTGTCCTCCAAGGAATTGCAAGAGAAGAGTGCGGCTGTCCTTTTGGGAGGCTAGGGCAAGGAAACCTGCGAATTTCTCACTAGAAGTTGTATTTATAGTGAGACTCAACTTCCAGGCCTAATGGGTTTCAAAGCCCTAATCCAATTAGGATTTAATTTCGGCTTAATAATGGCTCAACTCTTGGGCCCATTATTAATACGAAATTAAAGTGAAACCATAACCCAAATAATTAGCCCATGCACTCTAATGATCCAAATAGCTCTATGTGTGCGACCCAATAGGCTCTTATCACGTTGGCAATGATCATAAATCACATTTATGATCATAAGCAATGAGCGGTGTCTAGCAACACATCATTGCTACCCAAGTGACAAGATTGTCGATGATTCGACTAAACCTTTATGATCATCACCGATATATGCCATTGTCCCTTTGTCCAAGATATCAAGACTAAGCACGAGACATGGAATGTGTCACTCTCGTATAGCCCAATCTTTGGTTTCTTGATTACCGAGTAGACCAACTTAAACTGATGACATTGATATCGTATATCAACTCATCCGAGCATGGCCATGCATTTTTCTAAGTCTTACTCTATCAAGGGGCCCGAAGATATCACTCCCGTTACATAGGAGGGACAAATCCCATCTTGATCATACAAATCCCTCCGTATGATATGTGGCATACCCAATGACCTCCTTCAAGTTCACTCAGTTACGAGCAACAAAGGAAAGTATCAAAGTATGTGACTCACATGTAGGGAACCTTGATGATCTTAGGTCGAAGGACTACATATACCATGATCACTATGAGAATCACTTATCACGCTCATCTAACGATCCATGTAGTGTTCTCTTGGTGGGTCGGTCCAGTACACACGTTGTCCAACTTGTACCCATATGTAGACTACATATCTCATATTAGTCTCCACATATGCTAGTCATTATGTATTATTGCAACCCGCTCCACATTAATACTAGACCAGGGACGTTTAAGAATATCATTATTCTAGGGTTACAATTTTGTTTATTACGTTACGCAGAAACAAAACAACGAACGTAATTGTGGGATTAATGCCTTAATAAAATTTCATGACTTAATGTGCAAAAATACAATCATCTCATGATTGGCTTTTGGGCACAACACTAACAGCTAGAGGATGCTATGAATACTTCATTACTTTTATTGATGACTTAAGTAGATATGGCTATGTATATCTCATGAAGCACAAGTCAGAATCCTTTAAAAAGTTCAAAGAATTCAAGAATTAAGTACATAATCAACTTAGGAAGAGTATCAATGTACTTCGATCAGATCAGGGTGAAGATTACATGGATCAAGAATCCTTGACTATGTAAAGGAGTGTGGTACAGTATCAAAACTCACTCAACATGGTACAACTCAATGAAATAGTGTATGAGAATGGAGAAATCAAACTTTATTCAGCATCATTGGATCTATGACGAGTCAAGCTAACCTTCCAAACTCCTTTTAGGGAAATGCTCTAAAGATAGCCACTTTTACACTCAATCGAATTCCATCTAAATCGGTTCAAAAGATGCCATATAAGATATGGAGTCGGAGGTGTCCCAGTCTATCTATTGTGAAGATTTTGGGCTGTGAGGCTTAAGTGAAATGTCAATCCTTTAACAAGTTAGGGCCCAAATCTTATAATTGTCTTTTGTTGGGTATCCTAAATGAACAAATGGTTATTATTTCTACAATCCATCTGAGCAGAAAGTGTTTGTTGCTCGAACTGGCTTCTTTATAAAAAGATAGTTTATCTCTAAAGGAACTAGTGGGAGGAAAGTAGAACTCAAAGAAATTCAAGAACAACAAGGGCACATTCAACCAAAAACAAAACCTGAGTAGACACCATAAGATGTTATGGATCAAGAGCTTGTTTTTGTAGCATAAAGCCACATTGGTTTTGTAGGATTGAATGTGAGGCTGAGAGATATAGATTTCTTATAATTCACATTAGTGATGTGATGCTCATGGATCAGGATAAGCCCATAACTTACCAAGAAGCTATGCCAGGAACAGATTCTGAAAGTGACTAAAGGCCTTAAAGTCCGAGATGGAATCCATGTATGAAAACCAAGTATGGACTTTGGTTGATCCACTAGAAGAAGTAAAACCCATATGCTGCAAATGGGTTTTCAAGAAAAAAATTGACATAGATAGTAATGTGATTACCTTTAGAGAATGATTGGTTGTAAAAGGTTTCAAGAAAGTTTATGGTATTGACTATGATCAGACATTTTCACCAGCTGCCATGCTTAAATCCTTCCAAGTTTTATTGCTATTGTTGTACACTATGATTTTGAGGCAGGGCAAATGCATGTCAAAATCGCCTTCCTTAATGGAAAGCTGATTAAGGATGTGTACATAACATAACTTGAAGGTTTTGTCACCTTGAAGAATGCCAATAATGTGTGCAAGTTGCAAAGGTCCATTTATGGATTGAAGCAAGCTTGTCAGAGCTGGAATCTTTATTTTGATGAAGCAATCAAAGCGTTTGGTTTCATCAAAAATAAAGATGAACTTTGTGTCTACAAGAAGGTTAGTAGGAGTGCTATTGTCTTCTTGGTGTTGTATGTAGATGACATGCTACTCATCAGGAATGACATTACAGAGCTACAGTCTATGAAGACTTGGTTGGCGCAATGTTTCTCTATGAAGGGCTTAGGTGAAGCAGCCTATGTGCTAGGCATTAGGATCTATGGAGATAAATCTAGAAAGCTATTTGGCCTAAGTCAAAGTACATACAATGACGAGGTGCTAAGGAAGTTTAGCATGCAAGACTCCAAGAAAGGGTTTTTGCCCATGTTATATGGTACTCCCTCCGTCCCATAAATTTTGATACATTTGACTTTTTGTTGTATTTTGAATCAATTTTATTCATATTATTGTTTGTTAAAAAAAATCAAAAAAAATATATTTAGAAACTACATATCTTGAATTATCATTTATATACAAATATTTTGTATTTATATATTAAAATGTTGAAAATAAAAAATCATAGATTAATTGCCAAAAACAAATGGAGCAAAACTTTTGGGACGGAGGGAGTATAACTCTCTTGAGATCTTAGAGTCTAAGTACACTTGAGGAAAACAATGCATGAGTAAGATTCCATATGCCTTGGCAATTGGATTTATCATGTATGACATGATATGTACTCATCCCGATGTTTCGTGTGCCTTGAGCATGACTAGCAGGTACTAATCAAACCTCTGTGAAAGTCACTAGATAGCTGTTAAGAATATCCTCAAGTACTTGAGAAGGACTAAGGATTCATTCATGGTCCATAAAGGTGGAGATGAGCTCGTTGTAAGGGGTTAGATCGATGCTAGCTTCCAATCTAATAAGGACGATTTTAGATCATAATCTGGTTATGTGTTTTGCATCGGTAGTGGTGCAGTGAGCTGGAAAAGTTCAAAGCAAAAGACAATAGCTAACTCTACAGAAAAATCTAAATACATTGCCACCTCTAATGCTGTGAAGGAGGCAGTTTGGATCAAGAAGTTCGTCACAGAACTTGGATTGGTTCCAAGCATTATCGACATGATAAAGCTCTATTGTGACAAAAATGGAGTAATCACACAGGCTAAGGAACCTCGATCCTACCAGTGATCCAAGCACATACTTCACCCCTATCATCTCATTAGGGAGATCATTGAAAGGGGTGATGTAAGGATATGCAGGACCTCAACAAACAGCAACATTGCTGATCCACTGAAAAAACCCCCCGCACAGTCAAAGTATGATAGTCATTCTAGATCCATTGATGTTAAATATGTCAATGGTTGGCTTTAGTTCAATTGGGAAATTGTTAGTGTTGTGCCCAAATGCCAATCATAGCATGATTATACATTGCACATTTAGTCATGATATTCTTTTGAGCCATTAATCCAATAATTGTGTTTGTTGTTTTGTTTTTATGTGACAAAATCAAGCAAAATTATATCCCTACAGTACTAGTATCCTTACACGTCCCTAGTCTAGTATTATTGTGGTGTGGGTTGTAATAATACATAAAGACTACCATATCTAGAGACTAATATGAGATATATAGTCTACATATGGGTACAAGTTGGAGAACTTGTATGCTAGACTGACCCACCATGAGAATGCTACATGGATAGTTATATGAGTGTCATCCATGATTCTTGCAGTGATCATGGTATTTGTAGTCCTTTGAACTAAGGTCATCAAGGTTCAATGCATGTAAGTCACATACTTTGATACTTCCCTTTGTTGCTCGTAAGCAAATGAACATAAAGGTGGTCATAGGGTATGTCACATATCATGAGGAGCATTTTGTATAATCAATATGGGATTTATCCCTCCTATGTAACAGGAGTAATATCTTTGGGCCCCATGATTGAGCAAGACTGAGGAAATGCATGGCCAAGCTTGGATAAGTTGATATGGGATATCAATATCATTAGTTTTAGTCAGTTTACTTGGTAGTCAAGAAACCTTAAATTGGGCTATACGAGAGTGACATATTTCATGTCTCGTGCTCGGTCTTGAAATCTTGGACAAAGGGACGAAGATATCTATGAATAATGATCATAGAGGGTTTGTCAAATTGTTGACTATTTTGTCACTTGGGTAGTAATGAAGTTTTGAATGTTTCCGTTCCATCCTAAACAAGTTTGGAACATTTCTATTCCATTATAAATAAGTTGTGAATGTTTCTGTTCCAAACTAGTTGTGAATGTTTCCATTTCATGATAAACAGGTTGTGAACGTTTCTTTTCATTCCAAACAAGTTGTGAATGTTGCTAATCCAAACTACTGTTGAATGTTTCTAGTCCAAACTAGTTGTGAATATTTCTATTCCAAACTAGTTGTTAATGTTTCCATTATGTTCTAAACAAGTTATGATTGTTTTCTAAATGTTTCTGTTCCACTCAAAACAAGTTGTGAAGGTTTCCATTCCAAACTATTTCTGAATGTCTCTATTTCATTCTAAAAAAGTTGTGAATGGTTCTATTCCAAAGAAGTTGTGAATGTTTCCATTCTATTCTAAACAAGTTGTGAATGTTTCTGGTCTATTCCAAACTATTTCTGAATGTTTTTATTCCATTGAAACTATGTTGTGAATGTTTCTATTCCAAACTAGTTGTGAGTGTTTATATTCCATTCTTAAAAAGTTATGAATGTTTCTGTTCTAAACAAGTTCTGAATGTTTCCATTCCATTCTAAACAAGTTGTGAATGTTTTTAGTCCACTCAAACCAAGTGGTGAATGATTCTACTTCAAAGAAGTTGTGAATATTTCCATTCCATTCTAAACAAATTATGAATGTTTTTATTCCATTCCAAATAGGTTCTGAATGTTTTGATTATATTCTAAACAGGTTATGAATATTTCTATTCCATTATGAAAAAGTTATGAATGTTTCCGTTACATTCTAAAAATGATGGGAATGATTTTGTTCTGAACAATTTGTCAACGTTTCTAATCCAAACAAGTTGTCAATGATTCAATTGCATTCTAAACAAGTTGTGAATGTGTCTTCTCTATTCTAAAGAGGTTGTGAATGTTTCTATTCCAAAGTAGTTGTGAGTGTTTTCATTCATTTTAAACAAGTTGTGATTGTTTATATTCCAACTGAGTTGTGAATGTTTCCATTCCAATCTAAACAATTCGTGAATGTTTCGAATAAAAGCAATTGTGTTCATTCCATTCTAGACAAGTTTTGAATGTTTCTATTTCATTCTAAACAAATTGTGAACGTTACTTTTCCAAACTCTTTGTCAATTCAGAACAAGTTGTGAATGTTTCTGTTGCATTCAAAATAGGTTATGAATGTTTCTATTCCAAACTAGCTTTGAAAGTTTCAATTCCAATCTAAATAATTTTTTAATATTCTATGAATGTTTCTTTTCCATTCTAAACAACATCTGAATCTTTTTATTCAAAACTAGTTGTGAATGTTTCTATTCCATTTTAAACAAGTTATGAATGTTTCCATTCCATTCTAAACAGGTTATCAATGTCTCTATTCCGTTCTAAACAAGCTTTGGATGTTTCTTTTTCAAACTAGGTGTGAATGTTTCCAATCTACTTCAAACTAGTTGTGATGGTTTCCATTCCATTCTAAACAAGTTGTGAATGTTTCCATTCAATTCTAAACAAGTTTTGAAAGTTTCCACTTTATTCCAAACTATGTGTGAATATTTCTAATATATTCTAAACAAGTTTTGAATGTTTCTCTTCCAAACTAGTTGTGAATGTTTCCATTCCATTCCAAACAAGTTATGAATGTTTCGAATCCAAAAAAGTTGTGAATGTTTCTGTTCCATTCTAAATAATTTTTTAATGTTTCTATTCCTTTCTAAACAGGTTGTGAATGTTTCTAGTCCAAACTAGTTGTGAATGTCTCCATTCCATTCTAAACAAGCTATGAATGTTTCTATTCAATTCTAAACAAGTTATAATTGTTTCTTTTCCATTCTAAACAGGTTGTGAATGTTTCTAGTCCAATCTAAACATGTTTTGAATGTTTAAATTCCAAATTAGTTGTGAATGTTTAGATTTCATTCTAAACATGTTGTGAAAGTTTGTTCTCCATTCCAAACATGATATGAACGTTTCGATTTCATTTTATACATGTAGTGAATGTTTCCACTCAAAAGTTGTTGTGAACGCTTTCATTCTATTCTAAAAAAGTTGTTAATATTTTTATTCCATTCTAAACTAGTTGTAAATGGAATAGAAACATTCATTCCATTCACAACTGGTTTAGAATAGCAACATTCACAACTAGATTGAAATAGAAACATTCATAACTTGGTTAGAATGAAATGGAAACATTCACAACTAGTTTGGAAAAAAAACATTCATAACTTGATTAGCATGGAGTTAAAACATTAACAACTTGTTTCGAATAGAAACTTTTACCATATCAGAATAATTGGAGAATTACAAAGTGTGGGATAATAGTAAAAAGCTATTATATTGTGTAATTCTAATCATAATGATTGAAGGGTGAGGGGTAAAAGCCACGATCAACACTCCCTTAAAAGTGTTCCAAGTTGGCAACTTGGCCCCCAAAGAAAATCCTTAATGATTGCTTTTTTGTCAAGCAATTTATGGACTTTTTTTGTAAGATTTTGGAAATTTGAGTACTCAATTACAAAACTTTCACAAAAGAGATTGAGAGAGTTATGAGAAGGATATGAATGGTATAAAAGTACTATTGGAGGACCAAAATGCTTATGGAAGACAACTAAGGACAAAGAAAACACAGAAACGCATAAAGGACCTAAGTGTTCTAATGTAGGCCTCAAGATGTGTATGTCTTGACTTAAGTCAAATGGGGAAATTGTGGGGTTATCCCACACTAAGGAAGGCAGCTAAGGCATGGGATAGGGAATTAGAATGTGGGCTAAGAAATTAAGGTTCATAAACCATGGTCTTGTAGCAAGGAAATTGACATAAAGCTTGGTTAAGGCTAGTTAAGTGTGTTTGTGCGGTTAAGACCATTTGAAGTCCATCTTGGTCCTTATCTCTTCACAATTTCAGCCTCCACCAGCAACAAGAAAGCCAACTCCTCCTCCTCCACACTTCCTCTATAGCCACAATACCTTCAAACTTAAAGCTACTAGAAATTGAAGGCAAAAGGAAGCAATTGGAAGCAAACTAGAGCTATTGCTTGGGTGCTTCACGGATCAAACTTAAACTTCATCCTACCCATCTTGGTAAGGGTTCTCTTGCTCTTATAAATTGTTTAATATATTCTCAAGCATCCATGGAGCAAGGGGTAAGCTTGGAAGAGAGCCGTGAGCTTGATGAACGAAGCTTAGTAAGGATAGTGTACTTATTGAAGGTTTTGTGACCTAGTGTGAAGTGCATAGTGATTGTAGCGAATTGAAGGGTTTCTAGAGCCCAAATTTAGTACTAAATAGTGCTAAAACTCCCCTAAGGGCAAGCTTATGCTTGATGAGGGATTCCATAGTGATTTACTTATGTTTATTGCATGTTTTATGGACTAACCTATCATTTATGTTGCTGCCGCATTTCATGTGTTTGTTGGTTGTGAATGGCTGTTGCATTTGGTTGCTATATCTTGTACATATGCATTGTGATTTGTGTTTTAGTGTCTTTGGATCTAGGTTTTAATTAGGATCAAATATTCTTAAGAGTACAAGTGTTACCCTTACTAAGTTTCACAATGAAACTTACTCCCCTAAAATCTACCCATTTCAAGTCTAGCAGAAAGATCACATTCAAATTGACCTTTGTGGTTTGATTTTTAGACTGAAATTTCATGTACTTAAAATTCCATATGTCTAGTTGTGATATGGAAATTTTGGTGATTTTAGGAGCACATTGGTATTTTTAGTGATGGCACTTATTGTGTTATACAGCAGCTATCTAGCATTCTGTTTCTAGAGCCCACAGTGTCTCAGGAACTCTATAACTTAGGTGCATATTTAGCTAAATTAAGACCATTATGTAGTTCATGTATGCATGTACATGTAGTGTATGTAAAATGAGACAAGTATGTGAACATTTGAGTAATGTTTTGGCTATGTATGTGATGTGGTGCAATGATGCCTAAGTGTCAACGATAGGCTGCTTACTTGTAAATTCTGTTTTGGCCATATATTTTTGTTAAATGCAAGATATGTATTTCCTACATTATTGGAAATATATAGGATAGCCTTAGAGGGCTTACCCCCTGTGAATGAAGTGTTTGCATGCTTTGGAAAATTTGTATGGGTAAAATGATCCAAAAGTAGCCAGATTTTTTTACCCTGCACCTAAAGTTTAATATCTCCCTTTGTAGAATAAGTCTTGTTATAAAATTTTTACCAAACCTAGAGATAATCTAGAGGTTTAACTGGGATTTTGAATTTCTTTATTTGGAGCCCTATAGCCAAAGTTATGACGTTGCAAATTTGGCTAAGTTATTGTTCATTTGGTCAGCATTTTGTAACCAACTTGAAAAATCCATAACTTGGTCCGTAGGTGGGCTATTGATGTAAAACCAAATTCCTTGGTTTGGTTAAAGACTCTAATTGATAATGAAGTAAATAAAAGAGGGGTCTACATGGCTAGATTACTACAGTTTTTGGAAGAAATTTCAGGTGCTGTGGCTGGTTACTGACACTTAATAAGACTGCATAATATGTGGTAGCCAAGATTAAGACTTGTGCTAGTGTTTTCCTTCCTTGCTGCCATGGTGTGCATAAAATGTGAATATGTGTGTAATGGTTGGGCCAATATGCATGCATTTACAAAGTGCCCAAGAGGGCCACTTGGGTATGCGCACTAAGGGTATTGTTCTGCTGGCTTGCAGAACATACCACCCTGGGAGTTTTAAATGCACAATTTTGGCACCATAACTGGACTTCCCCAGAGTGAGTAACAGAAACATTCACAACATGTTTATAATTTAATGGAAACATTTACAACTAGTTTGGAATAGAAACATTCACAACTTGTTTAGTCTGGAGTAGAAACATTCACAATGTGTTTAGAATGGATTGGAAACGTTCAAAAGTAGTTTGTAATAGAAACATTCATAACTGTTTAGAGTGGAATGAAAACATTCACAACTTGTTTTGAAAACAAACATTAACAACTTTTTTAGAATGAAATGAAAACATTCATATCTTTTTTGGAATAGAAACATTAACAACTTGTTTATAATGGATTAGAAACATTCACAGATTGTTACAAATGCAATCTAGACATTCATAACTAGTTTGGACTAGAAATATTCACAACTTGCTTAGAACGGAATGGATTGACTTAGAACTAGTTTACAATAGAAAGATGCACAACATGTTTAGAATGGAATAGAAACATCCACAACTTGTTTAGAATACAAACATTCACAACTTCCTTAGAATGAATTGGAAACATTCACAACTTATTCAGAATAGAAGCATTCACAACTTATTTAGAATGGAATAAAAAATTTTACAACTAGTTTAGAATGGAAAGGAAACTTGCACGACTAGTTTGGAATAGAAACATTCACAACTTATTTGGAATAGAAACATTCACAACTTGTTTAGAATGGAATAGAAATATTCACAACAAGTTTAGAATAAAAACATTCATAACTTGTTTAGAATGGAATGGAAACATTTACAACTACTTTGGAACAGAAACATTTACAACATGTTTGGAATAGAAACACTAACAACTAGTTTGGAATAGAAATATTGACAACTTATTTAGAATGGAATGGAAACATTCACAAATAGTTTGGAATGGAAACATTCACAACTTGTTCAGAATACCAGCATTCATAACCTGTTTGGAATGGAGTTGTTACCACCTTCACAAAATGGGAAAATTACAGTGTAAGGACCTACACTTGTACACTTTAATTTTCACCATAGTGTATGAATTATGAAGTGTAAAGTATTCAACATACACTCCCCTAAGTGACACAAACAATGATAGTTTAGTCCTTAAGAAAGAATTAGCATATTGCCTAATTTTCAAGTAACCTATGGACTAAATTGTAAGGTTACAAAAGTGCGGTACTCAAGTGTACAAATTTCTAAAGATGGCTATGGAAAGGACATGGATGGAATTAAGGATATTTTTGGGGACCAAAGTGCTTAAGAAGGCAAAGTTGATCATTTATGGCATAATACCAACTAAGGATCCAAGTGTCCACCTTTTTCTCTAAAGGTTATAATGACCACTGACAAGGTTAAAGGTGTAGGGTATCGGGAGCCAAACAAGCACAGTGGAATTTAACCAAAACCTCCAAGATCCAAGTGAAATGGGGTAAACCGAGTGTTTGAAAATTTTCATACCTAATTCGGTTGAGATATTTCACCAAATTGTAGAGTTGAGTTATAAAAACCTAAACAGTTGACATGTTCAAGCTGTCTATGGTATCCACATGAACTTCTTGGGATCACCACACTTCCACCACGTCCCGGTAGATGCGTTTCTCTTTCGCTCGCAGTGCTAGCATGCGTCCTCCAAGGAATTGCAAGAGAAGAGTGCGGCTGTTCTCTTTTGGAAGGTTAGGGCAAAAGGCTGCGAATTTCTCACTAAAAGTTGTATTTATAGTGAGACTCAACTTCTAGGCCTAATGGGTTTCAAAGCACTAATCCAATTAGGCATTAATTTTGGGCTTAATAATGGCTCAACTTTTGGGTCCATTATTAACACAAAATTATTATGAAACCATAACCCAAATAATTAGCCCATGCACTCTAATAATCGAAATAGCTCTATGTGTGTGACCCAATAGGCTTTTACCATGTTGGCAATGATCATAAATCACATTTATGATCATAAGCAATGAGTGATGTCTAGCAACACATCATTGCTACCCAAGTGACAAGATTTTCGATGATTCGACTAAACCTTTATGATCATTACTCATATATGCCAATGTCCCTTTGTCCAAGATATCAAGACTAGGCATGAAAAATGGAATGAGTCACTCTCGTATAGCCCAATCTTTGGTTTCTTGATTACCGAGTAGACTAACTTAAACTGATGACATTATTAATTCAAAATTATTGTGAAACCATAACCCAAATAATTAGCCCATGCACTTTAATGATCCAAATAGCTCTATGTGTGTGACCCAATAGGCTCTTACCACATTGGCAATGATCATAAATCACATTTATGATCATAAGCAATGAGCGGTGTCTAGCAACACATCATTGTTACCCAACTGATAAGATTGTCGGTGATTCGACTAAACCTTTATGATCATTACCAATATATGCCATTGTCCCTTTGTCCAAGATATCAAGACTAAGCATGAGACATGCAATGTTGCACTCTCGGATAGCCCAATCTTTGGTTTCTTGATTACCGAGTAGACCAACTTAAACTGATGACATTGATATCATATATCAACTCATTCGAGCATGGCCATGCATTTTTCTAAGTCTTACTCTATCAAGGGGCCATAAGATATCACTCCCGTTACATAGGAGGGACAAATCCCATCTTGATCATACAAATCCCTCCACATGATATGTGACATACCCAATGACCTCCTTCAAGTTCACTCAGTCACGAGCAACAAAGGAAACTATCAAAGTATGTGACTCACATGTAGGGAACCTTGATGACCTTAGGTCAAAGGACTACATATACCATGATCACTATGAGAATCACTTATGACACTTATATAATGATCCATGTAGTGTTCTTATGGTGGGTCGGTCCAGTACCTAAGTTCTCCAACTTGTACCCATATGTAGACTAAATATCTCATATTAGTCTCCACATATGCTAGTCGTTATGTATTATTGCAACCCGCTCCACAACAATACTAGACTAGGGATGTTTGAGAATATCATTATTCTAGGGTTACAATTATGTTTACTATGTTACGTAGAAACAAAACAACAAACATAATTGCTGGATTAATGCCTTAATAAAATCTCATGACTGAATGTGCAAAAATACAATCATCTCATGATTCATTTTGGGCACAACAATAACAATCTCCCACTTACACTAAAGCCAATCATCCATGTATCTAATACCAATAGACCTAGAATGGCTAGCACGCTTTTGTTGCGTAAGGGGCTTTGTCAATGGATTAGCAATGTTACTATCTATTGAAGTCCTACATAACCTCACATCACCCTTCTCGATGATCTCCTTGATGAGATGACAGCGTGGGAGTATGTGTTTGGATTGCTGGTGAGATCGAGGTTCCTTAGCCTGTGCAATTGCTCCATTGTTTTCATAATAGAGCTCTATCAGGTTGACAATGCTTAGAAGCACTCCAAGTTTAGTGATGAACTTCTTGATCCAAACTACCTCCTACGCAGCATCAGAGGCAGCAGTGTACTCAGATTCTATTGTAGAGTCAGCTACTATCTCTTGCTTTGAACTCTTCCAGCTCACAGCACCACCACCAATACAAAACACATAACCAGATTGCGATCTAAAATCATCCTTATCAGATTGGAAGCTAGCATCAGTGTAACCGCTTACAACGAGCTCATCTGCACCTCCAAAGACCAAGAATGCATCCTTAGTCCATCGTAAGTACTTAAGGATGTTCTTAATAGTTGTCCAGTGACTTTCACTGGGGTTTGATTGGTACTTGCTCATCATGCTCAAGGCATTCGAGACATCGGGACAAGTACATATCATGGCATACATGATAGATCCAATTGCTGAGGCATATGGAATCTTATCCATCCGCTCTCTCTCCTTGGGTGTACTCGGACACTGAGATCTAGAAAGAGTTATACCATGTGTCATGGGCAAGAATCCTTTTTGGAATCTTGCATGCTAAACCTCTTTAGCACATTGTCAATGTATGTACTTTGACTTAGGCCAAGAAGCTTTCTATATCTATCTCTATAGATCCTGATGCCTAACACGTAGGCAGCTTCACCCAAATCCTTCATAGAGAAACATTTCCCCAGCTAAGTCTTTACAGACTCTAGCTTGGGAATGTCATTCCCGATGAGTAGTATGTCATCTACATACAACAACAAGAAGACAATAACGCACCCACTAACCTTTTTGTAGACATAAGGTTCTTCTTCATTTTTGATAAAACCAAACTTTTTGATTGCTTCATCAAAATGAAGATTCCAACTTCGAGAAGCTTGCTTTAGTCCATAAATGGACCTTTGCAACTTGCACACTTTATTGGCATTCTCAGGAGTGACAAAAGCCTCAAGTTGTGTCATGTACACATCCTCAAGTAACTTTCCATTTAAGAATGTAGTTTTGACATCCATTTGCCATATCTCATAATCATAGTGTGCAGCAGTAGCCAACAAATTTAGATGGATTTGAGCATGGCAATTGGTGAAAAAGTTTCATCATAGTCAATACCATGAATTTCCCTGAAACCCTTTGCAACCAATCGTCCCTTAAAGGTAATCACATTACCATCCATGTCAGTTTTCTTCCTGAAAACCCATTTGCACCCATTTACCCCTTCTTGAAAAGTCCATCCTTGGTTTTCATACATGGATTCCATCTCAGATTTCATGGCCACTAGCCACTTCTCAAAGTTAGGCCTCGACATAGCTTGTTGGTAGGTTGTGCGCTCATCCTAATCCATGAGCATCACATCACCAGTGTGAGTCACAAGAAATCCATATCTCTCAGGCTCACGCGAAACCTGCCAGACCTATATGGGCTCTCAGTTACAGGAATAGACTCTTGAACCACAATATTTTGTGGTGTCTATTCAGGTTCAATTTCAGTTTCAATGTCCCTTTGTTGTTCTTGAATTTCTTCAAGTTCTACTTTCCTCCCACGAGTTCCTTTAAAGATAAACTCTTTCTTTAGAAAGACACCAGTTCGAGCAACAAACACTTTTTGCTCAGAAGGATTGTAGAAATAGTAACCCTTTGTTTTTTTGGGGTACCCAACAAAGAGGCATTTATGAGATTTTGGCCCTAGTTTGTCAAAGAATTAATGTTTCCCATAAGTGTCACAGCCCCAAATCTTCATAAGAGACAAATTGGGATGCCTCCTACTCCATATGCCATATGGTGTCTTTTGAACCAGTTTAGATGGAACTCGATTTAGTGTAAATACAGCTGTCTCTAGAGCATGTCCCCAAAAGGAGTTTAGAAGGTTAGCTTGACTCATCATAGATTGAACCATGTCTAACAGAGTTCAATTTCTCCTTTCATATACACCATTCCATTGAGCTGTACCAGGTGGAGTGAGTTGTGATACTATACCACACTCCTTTAGATAGTCAAGGAATTCTTGATCCAAGTACTCTCCACCTTGATCTGATCGAAGTACTTTGATACTCTTCTCGAGTTGATTCTCTACTTTATTCTTGAATTCTTTGAACTTTTCAAATGATTCTAACTTGTGTCTGATGAGATACACATAGCCATATCTACTGAAGTCATCAGTAAAGGTAATGAAGTATTGGAAGCCTCCTCTAGCATGTGTGGACATAGGGCCACATACATCACTATGTATGAGTCCTAGTAAGCTATTAGCCCTTTAACTTTGCCCTGTGAATGGGGCTTTGGTCATCTTGCCCAACAAATACGACTCACATGTCTCATATGATTCAAAATCAAATGAGTCAAAGAGTCCATCTTTATGGAGCTTAGATACGCGGGTCTCATTTATATGGCCCAATCTGACTTTCTTGGTATTCACATTATAGATTCAATCTTCGAGTTCTAGAACATACAACCCATTGCTAAGTTGAGCACTACCATAAAAGATTTCATTCAAATAAATAGAACAATATTTTTCTTTTCTTATAAATGAAAAAACTTTCATGTCCAAACAAGAAACAGAAATCAAATTTCTATTAATAGTAGGGACAAAGTAGCAGTTGTCTAATTCTAAAACTAATCCACTAGGTAAGGTGAGAACATGAGTCCCTATAGCTAAGGCAGCAACCCTTGCTCCATTTCCAACACGTAGGTCCACTTCACCTCGGGCCAATCTTCTAGTCCTACTTAGATCCTACACATTTGCACAAATGTGAGATCTGTTGGGTTTCGGGAGCCAAACAGCACAGCGGAATTTAACTGAAACCCTCCAGGATCCAAGTGAAGCGGGGTAAACCGGGTGTTCGAAAATTTCATACCTAATTTTTGGTTGAGATCTCTCACTCAATTGTAGAGTCGAATCACAAAACCTGAACAATTGACATGTTCAGGCTCTCTATGGTATCCACACGAGCCTCTCGGGATCACCATGCTTCCACCACGTCCCAGTAGATACGTTTCTCTTGTGCTCGTAGTGCTAGCTTGCGTCTTCCAAGGAATTGCAAGAGAAGAGTGTGGCTGTCCCTTTTGGAGGCTAGGGCAAGGGGACCTGCGAATTTCTCACTTAAAAGTTGTATTATAGTGAGACTCAACTTCCAGGCCTAATGGGTTTCAAAACCCTAATCCAATTAGGATTTAATTTCAGGCTTAATAATGGCTCAACTCCTTGGCCCATTATTAATATGAAATTAAAGTGAAACCATAACCCAAATAATTAGCCCATGCACTCTAATGATCCAAATAGCTCTATGTGTGCGACCCAATAGGCTCTTGCCATGTTGGCAATGATCATAAATCACATTTATGATCATAAGCAATGAGCGGTGTCTAGCAACACATCATTGCTACCCAAGTGACAAGATTGTCGGTGAATCGACTAAACCTTTATGATCATCACCGATATATGCCATTGTCCCTTTGTCCAAGATATCAAGACTAAGCACGAGACATGGAATGTGTCACTCTCGTATAGCCCAATCTTTGGTTTCTTGATTACCGAGTAGACCAACTTAAACTGATGACATTGATATCGTATATCAACTCATCCGAGCATGGCCATGCATTTTTCTAAGTCTCACTCTATCAAGGGGCCCGAAGATATCACTCCCGTTACATAGGAGGGACAAATCCCATCTTGATCATACAAATCCCTCCGCATGATATGTGACATACCCAATGACCTCCTTCAAGTTCACTCAGTTACGAGCAACAAAGGAAAGTATCAAAGTATGTGACTCACATGTAGGGAACCTTGATGATCTTAGGTCGAAGGACTACATATACCATGATCACTATGAGAATCACTTATGACACTCATATAACGATCCATGTAGTGTTCTCATGGTGGGTCGGTCCAGTACACAAGTTCTCCAACTTGTACCCATATGTAGACTACATATCTCATATTAGTCTCCACATATGCTAGTCATTATGTATTATTGCAACCCGCTCCACAATAATACTAGACCAGGGACGTTTAAGAATATCATTATTCTAGGGTTACAATTATGTTTATTACATTACGCAGAAACAAAACAACAAACATAATTGCTGGATTAATGCCTTAATAAAATATCATGACTCAATGTGCAAAAAATACAATCATCTCATGATTGGCCTTTTGGGCACAACACTAACAATCTCCCACTTGCACTAAAAGCCAATCATCCATGTATCTAATACCGATGGACCTAGAATGGCTATCATGCTTCTGCTGCGTAAGGGGCTTTGTCAGTGGATCAGCAATGTTGCTATCTGTCGAAGTCCTGCATATCCTTACATCACCCCTCTCGATGATCTCCCTGATGAGATGATAGCGTCGGAGTATGTGTTTGGATCGCTGGTGAGATCGAGGTTCCTTAGCCTGTGCGATTGCTCCATTGTTGTCACAATAGAGCTCTATCGGGTCGGTAATGCTTGGAACCACTCCAAGTTCAGTGATGAACTTCTTGATCCAAACTGCCTCCTTCGCAGCATCAGAGGCGGCAATGTACTCAGATTCTGTTGTAGAGTCAGCTACTGTCTCTTGCTTTGAACTCTTCCAGCTCACAGCACCACCACCAATACAAAACACATAACCAGATTGCGATCTAAAATCATCCTTATCGGATTGGAAGCTTGCATCGGTGTAACCCCTTACAATGAGCTCATCTTCACCTCCAAAGACCAAGAATGCATCCTTAGTCCTTCGTAAGTACTTAAGGATGTTCTTAACAGCTGTCCAGTGACTCTCACCGGGGTTCGATTGGTACCTACTCGTCATGCTCAAAGCATATGAGACATCGGGATGAGTACATATCATGGCATACATGATAGATCCAATTGCTGAGGCATATGGAATCTTACTCATGCGCTCTCTCTCCTCGGGTGTACTCGGACACTGAGATCTAGAAAGAGTTGATACCATGTGACATGGGCAAGAATCCTTTCTTGGAATCTTGCATGCTAAACCTCTTTAGCACCTTGTCAATATATGTACTTTGACTTAGGCCAAGAAGCTTTCTAGATCTATCTCTATAGATCCTGATGCCTAACACATAGGCTGCTTCACCCAAGTCCTTCATAGAGAAACATTTCCCTAGCCAAGTCTTCACAGACTGTAGCTCAGGAATGTCATTCCCGATGAGTAGTATGTCATCTACATACAACACCAAGAAGACAATAGCGCTCCCACTAACCTTCTTGTAGACACAAGGTTCATCTTCATTTTTGATAAAACCAAACTCTTTGATTGCATCATCAAAATGAAGATTCCAACTTCGAGAAGCTTGCTTCAGTCCATAAATGGACCTTTGCAACTTGCACACTTTATTGGCATTCTCAGGAGTGACAAAACCCTCAGGTTGTGTCATGTACACATCCTCAAGTAGCTTTCCATTTAGGAATGCAGTTTTGACATCCATTTGCCATATCTCATAATCATAGTGTGCAGCAATAGCAAACAAAATTCAGATGGATTTAAGCATAGCAACTGGTGAAAAAGTTTCATCATAGTCAATACCATGAATTTGCTTGAAACCTTTTGCAACCAATCGTCCCTTAAAGGTAATCACATTACCATCCATGTCAGTTTTCTTCTTGAAAACCCATTTGCACCCTATGGGTTTTACCCCTTCAGGTGGGTCAACCAAAGTCCATACTTGGTTTTCATACATGGATTCCATCTCGGATTTCATGGCCACTAGCCACTTCTCAGAGTCAGGCCCCGACATAGCTTGTTGGTAGGTTGTGGGCTCATCCTGATCCATGAGCATCACATCACCAGTGTGAGTCATGAGAAATCCATATCTCTCAGGCTCACGCCGAATCCTACCAGACCTACGTGGGCTCTGTGCTACAGGAACAGACTCTTGAACCACAACATCTTGTGGTGTCTGTTCAGGTTCCATTTCAGGTTCGATGTCTCCTTGTTGTTCTTGAATTTCTTCAAGTTCTACTTTCCTCCCACTAGTTCCTTTAGAGATAAACTCTTTCTCTAAAAAGACACCAGTTCGAGCAACAAACACTTTTTGCTCAGAAGGATTGTAGAAATAGTAACCCTTTGTTTCTTTGGGATACCCAACAAAAAGGCATTTTTGAGATTTGGGCCCTAGTTTGTCAGAGGATTGACGTTTCACATAAGCGTCACAGCCCCAAATCTTCATAAAAGACAAATTGGGACGCCTCCCACTCCATATCTCATATGGTGTCTTTTGAACCGATTTAGATGGAACTCGGTTTAGTGTAAAAGCGGCTGTCTCTAGAGCATGTCCCCAAAAGGAGTTTGGAAGGTCAGCTTGACTCATCATAGAGCGAACCATGTCTAACAGAGTTCGATTTCTCCTTTCAGATACACCATTCCATTGAGGTGTACCTGGTGGAGTGAGTTGTGATACTATACCACACTCCTTCAGATAGTCAAGGAATTCTCGATCCAAGTACTCTCCACCTCGATCTGATTGAAGCACTTTGATACTCTTCCCGAGTTGATTCTCTACTTCATTCTTGAATTCTTTGAACTTTTCAAAGGATTCTGACTTGTGTCTCATGAGATACACATAGCCATATCTGCTGAAGTCATCAGTGAAAGTAATGAAGTATTGGAAACCTCCTCTAGCTTGTGTAGACATAGGGCCACATACATCACTATGTATGAGTCCTAGTAAGTCATTAGCCCTTTCACTTTGCCCTATGAATGGGGCTTTGGTCATCTTGCCCAACAAACATGACTCACATGTCTCATATGATTCAAAATCAAATGAGTCCAAGAGTCCATCCTTATGGAGCTTGGATATGCGGGTCTCATTTATATGGCCCAAGCGACAGTGCCAGAGATAGGTCGGGTTTGAATCATTTAATCTGACCTTCTTGGTATTCACATTATAGATTGGATCTTCGAGGTCTAGAACATACAACCCATTGCTAAGTTGAGCACTACCATAAAAGATTTCATTCAAATAAATAGAACAACATTTGTCCTTTATTGTAAATGAAAAACCTTTCTTGTCCTAACAAGAAACAGAAATCAAATTTCTACTAATAGTAGGCACAAAGTAGCAGTTGTCTAATTCTAAAACTAATCCACTAGGTAAAGTGAGAACATAAGTCCCTACGGCTAAGGCAGCAACCCTTGCTCCATTTCCAACATGTAGGTCCACTTCACCTCGGGCCAATCTTCTAATTCTACTTAGATCCTGCACATTTTCACAATTGTGAGATCCACATCCAGTATCCAATACCCAAGATGATGAAGTAGAAAAATTAGCCTCTATAACAAGAATACCATGATCACTATGACAATCATTTATGACCCTCATATAATGATCCATGTAGTGTTCTCATAGTGGGTCGGTCCAGTACACAAGTTCTCCAACTTGTACCCATATGTAGACTACATATCTCATATTAGTCTCCACATATGCTAGTCGTTATGTATTATTGCAACCCGCTCCACAATAATACTAGACTAGGGACGTTTGAGAATATCATTATTCTAGGGTTACAATTATGTTTATTACGTTACGTAGAAACAAAACATCAAACATAATTGCTAGATTAATGCCTGAATGAAATATCATGACTCAATGTGCAAAGAATACAATCATCTCATGATTAGCTTTTGGGCACAGCACTAACACTATTTTTGCCAAATAAAGTTGCTAGATGCAAGAGCATGTAATTCCTATGTGTAATGGACATATACGGGGTAGCTTTGGAGTGCTTTCCCATTGTGAATGAAGTGTTTGCACACTTATAAAATTTTGTATGGGCAAAATGGTCATAAAGTCACCAAAATTTTGACTCTGCACTCAAAATGGTGTATCTCCTGTGTAGATTGAATCTTGATATGAAATTTTTTCCACACCTATAGTACATCAGGAGTTTGAACTGGGATTTAGAATTTCTAAATTTGGAGCCCTGGAGCCAAAGATATGGCATTGCAAATTTGGTAAGTTACTGTTCATTTGTTCAGAATTTTGTAACCAACTTCAAAAATCTGTAATTTGGTCCATATGTGGACTATTGGAGCATGAAAAAAAAATCCTTGGTTTGGTCTAAGCCTCTACTTGGTAATGGAGCAAAAAAAATAGGGTGTTACACGGCTAGAATGATACAGTTTATTAGTGCAAGTTACAGGTGTAGTGGTTGGTCACTAAAACTTAACAAGAATGCCTAATTTGTGACAGCGAAGATTAAGACTTACGCTAGTGTTTTCCTTCTTTGTTGCCATGGTGTGCATGAAATGTGAATATGTGTGTGATGGTTAGACCAATTTCCATGTGTTTACATAGTGCCCAAGAGGGCCACTCGGGTATTCACACTAATGGTAGTGTTCTGATGGACTACAGTTAATTACCAATCCTGGAAGTCTAAATGCACATTTTTGGCACCATAACTGGACTACCCCATAGTGGGTAACAGGAATAGAAATGTTCACTTCTTTTTTGGAATTAAAACATTCACAACTTGTTAAAATGGAATGGAGGCATTCAGAACCAGTTTAGGATAGAAACATTCAAAACATGTTTTGAATGGAATGGAAACATTCATAGCTAATTTGGAATATAAACATTCACAACTTGTATAGAGTGGAATGGAAACATTCACAACTTGTTTAGAATACAAACCTTCACAACCTGTTTGTAATGGAATGGAAACATTCATACCTTTTTTTGAACTGAAACATTCACAACTTGATGAGAATGGAATTGAAACATTCACAACTTGTTAAAATGGAATGGAGACATTCATAACTAGTTTGGAATAGAAAGATTCACAACGTGTTTAGAATAGAATGAAAACATTCAGAACTTGTTTGCAGTAGAAATATTCACAACTTGTTTGTAATGGAACAAAAGCATTCACAACTTGTTTGGAATAGAGACATTCACAACTTCTTTAGAAGGGAATGGAAGCACTCACAACTAGTTTCTAATAGACACATTCATAACTAGTTTAGAATGGAAAGGAAACATTCACACTTGTTTGGAATAGAAATGTTTACAACTTGTTTAGAATGGAATGGAAACATTCACAACTTGTTTGGAATAGAAACATTCAAAACTTGTTTAGAGTACAATAGAAGCATTCAAAACTAGTTTAGAATAAAAACATTCGTAACTTGTTTAGAATGGAATGGAAACATTCACCACCTATTTGGAATAGAAACATTCAGAACTTGTTGAGAATGGAACAGAAATATTCAGAATTTGTTTGGAATAAAAATGTTCACAACTTGTTTAGAATGGAATGGAAACATTCACAACTAGTTTGGAATAGAAACATTCACAACATGTTTGGAATAGAAGCATTAACAACTAGCTTGGATTGGAAATATTCACAACTTGATTGGAATAGAAACATTCACAGCCTATTTAGAATGAAATAGAAACAATCACAACTAGTTTGAAATAGAAACATGCACAACTTGTTTAGAATGGAGTGGAAACATTCACAAGTTTAGATTGGAATAGAAATATTCACAACTTGTTTAGAATATAACAAAAACATTCATAACTAGTTTGGAATAAAAATATTCACAACTTGTTTAGAATGCAATTATAAACATTCACAACTAGTTTGAAATAGAAACAATCACAACTGGTTTGGAATGCAATGGAAACATTCACAACTAGTTTGGAATGGAATATAAACATTCACAACTTGTTTAAAATGAAATGGAAACAATCACAACAAATTTGGAATACAAACATTCACAATATCTTTAGAATGGAGTGGAAGCATTCAAAACTTGTTGAGAACAGAAAAGAAATATTCACAACTTGTTTAGAATGGAGTTGAAACATCCACAACTGGTTTAGAACTAGTTGTGGATGTTTCAATTCCATTCTAAACAAGTTGTGAATATTTCTCTTCCAAACTTGTTGTGAATGTTTCTATTCCAAACTAGTTTTGAAAGTTTCCACTCCGTTTCGAATAAGATGTGAATGTTTTGATTCCAAACTAGATGTGAACGTTTCTATTCTAAACAAGTTGTAAATGTTTCTATTCCGAACAAGTTTTCAATGTTTCCATTGCATTGTATACAAGTTGTGAATGTTTCCTTTCCATTCTAAACAAGTTGACAATGTTTCCATTCTATTCCAAACAAGTTGTAAGTTGTCAATATTTCCACTCTATTCCAAAAAAGTTTTTAATGTTTCTATTCCAAACTAGCAGTGAAAGGTTCCATTCCATTCTAAAAAATTTGTGAATTTTACAATTCAAAACTAGTGGTGAAGATTTCTATTTCATTCTAAACAAGTTGTGAATGTTTCTATTCCATTCTAAACATGTTGTCAATGTTTTTATCCCAAACTAGTTTTGAATGATTTTATTCCAAACTAGTTGTGAATGTTTCTATTCCATTCTAAACAAGTTGTCAGTGTTTATGTTCCAAACAAGTTGTGAGTGTTTCTATTCCAAACTAGTTGTGAATGTTTTTGTTCCAAACTTGTTGTGAATATTTTTCTTCAAAACTAGTTGTGAGTGTTTTGATTCGATTCAAAAGAAGTTGTGAATATTTCTATTCCATTCTAAACAAGTTGTGATTGTTTCTATTCCATTCTAAACAAGTGGTGATTGTTTCTATTCCATTCTAAACAAGTGGTGATTGTTTCTATTCCATTCTAAACAAGTGGTGATTGTTTCTATTCCATTCTAAACAGGTTGTGAATGTTTCTATTTGAAACAAGTTGTGAATGTTTCCATTCCATTCTAAAGAATTTGTGAATGTTTCTATTCCAAACAAGTTGTGAATATTTCTATTCTGAGCAGGTATCATTCTTAACAAGTTGTGAATGTTTCTATTGTGTTCTAAACAAGTTATGGATGTTTCTATTCCAAACTTGTTGTGAATGTTTTTATTCCAAATGAGTTGTGAATGTTTCTACAGCAAAGAAGTTGTGAGTGTTTTTTTTCCCTTGAAAAGAAGTTATGTATGTTTCTAATTCATTCTAAACAAGCTCTGATTGTTTCTATTCAAAACAAGGTTTGAATGTTTCTATTGCAAACTTGTTGTGAATGTTTGTATTCCAAACTAGTTGTGTATGTTTCCATTCATGATAAACAAGTTGTGAAAGTTTCTCTTCCATTGTTAACAAGTGGTGAATGCTTCTATTCCAAACTTGTTGTGATTGTTTCTATTCCAATCTAAACAAGTCATTAATGTTTCTATTCCATTCGAAATAAGTTGTGAATGTTTCTCTTCCATTCTAAACAAGTTGTGAATGTTTATATTCCATTTTAAACAAGTATTGACTATTCTCTTCCAAGCTTGTTGCTAATGTTTCTATTCCAAAACAAGGTGTGAGTGTTTCCATTCCATTCTAAACAAGTTGGGGATGTTTCTATTCCATTCTAAATAAGTTGTGAATGTTTCTACTCAAAACTAGTTATAAGTGTTTTTATTCCAAACTTGTTATGAAAGTTTCTATTGCAAACTAGTTGTAAAAGTTTGTGAATGTTTCTCTTTCATTCCAAACAAGTTGTGTAGTTTTCTTTCCCAAACCAGTTATGAGTGTTATTATTCCAAACTAGTTCTAAATGTGTCTATTCCATTCTAAACAAGTTGTGAATGTTCTATTCCAAACTAGTTGTGAATCTTTTTATTCTAAACTATTTTTTGAATGTTTCCACTCCAAACAAGTTGTGAATGTTTCTATTACGTTCTAAACAAGTTGCGAATGTTTCTATTCCGAACTAGTTATGAATGGCTCTATTCCAAACTAGTTATGAATGTTTGTGTTCCATTCTAATCATATTGTGAATGTCTCTATTCCCTTCTAAACAGGTTGTGAATGTTTCTATTCCATTCCAAAATAGTTGCCAATATTTCTACACCAAACTAGTTATGATTGTTTCCA
This sequence comes from Aquilaria sinensis, assembly GCA_005392925.1. Taxonomy (NCBI): domain Eukaryota; kingdom Viridiplantae; phylum Streptophyta; class Magnoliopsida; order Malvales; family Thymelaeaceae; genus Aquilaria; species Aquilaria sinensis. Next base: position 431,884 of record SMDT01002116.1, on the reverse strand, counting down.
TTGCATTTTAAAGAAGTTATGAATCTTTCTATTCTAAACTAGTTTTGAATGTTTCTAGTCCAAACTAGATGTGAATGTTGCTATTCTAAACAAGTTATGAATCTTTCCATTCATTCTAAAAAAGTTATGAATGTTTATATTCCATTCTAAACAAATTGTGAATGTTTCTATTCTAAACTTGTTGTGATTATTTTTATTCCATTCTAAACGAGTTTGAATATTTATATTACATTCCAAAAAAGTTTTGAATCTTTTTTCCTACATTCTAAACAAGTTGTAAATGTTTCTATTTTATTCTAAATAAGTTTTTTGACTATTTATATTCCGAACTAGTTCTGAATGTTTCTCTTCCAAACTTGTTTTTAATGTTTCTACTTAGAATTATTCTATTCCGAATATGTTGTGAGTGTTTCCATTCCACTGTAAAGAAGTTGTGAATGTTTCTATTCCCTTCAAAACAAGTTGTGAATGTTTCTATTGACAACTCGTTGTGAATGTTTGTATTCAACTCTAAACTAGTTGTGAATGTTTCTATTCCATTCTAAACAAGTTGTGATTGTTTCTTTTCCAAACTAGTTGTGAGTGTTTCTATTTCAAACTAGTTGTGAGTGTTTCTATTTCAAACTAGTTGTGAATGTTTCTATTCATTCTAAATAAGTTGTGAATCTCTATATTGCGTTTTAAACATCTTGTAAATGTTTCTATTCCAAACTACTTGTGAATGTTTGTTTTCCATTCTAAACATATTGTGAACATCTTTATTCCATTCTAAAGATGTTGTGAAAGTTTCTATTAGATTCTAAATAAGTTGTGAATGTTTCTACTCAAAACTAGTTGAGATTGTTTGTATTGCACTCGAAAGAAATTGTAAATGTTTATTTTCTAAACAAGCTATGAATGTTTCCATTCCATTCTAAACAGGTTTTGAGTTTTTCTCTTCCATTTTAAACATGTTGTGAATGTTTCCATTCTAAATAATTTGTAAACATTTTTATTCCATTCTACGCAAGTTGTGAATGTTTCTATTTCATTTTAAACTAACTGTGAATGTTTCTTCACTGAACTAGTTTTGAATGTTTCCATTTCATTCTAATCAAGTTAAGAATGTTTCTATTCTAAACTAGTTTTGAATGTTTCTAGTCTAAACTAGTTGTGAATGTTTAATTCTAAATAGGTTGTGATTGCTTCCATTCCATTCTCAACAACTTATGAATGTTTATCTTCCATTCTAAACAAGTTGTGAATGTTTATATTCCAAATTAGTTGTGAACGTTGCGATTCCATTCTAAACAAGTTGTGAATGTTTTGATTCCATTCTAAATAAGTTGTGAATGTTTTTATTCCAACCTAGTTGTGATAGTTTTTATCCCATTCCTAACAATTTGGGAATGTTTCAACTCCAATATAAACAAGTTGTGAATGTTTCTGTTCAATTCCAAACAAGTTGTGAATGTTTTCATTTCGTTCTCAACAAGTTTTGAATGTCTCTATTCCAAACTAGTTGTGAATATTTCTATTCCATTATAAAAAATTTATGAATGTTTCAATTCCAAACAAGTTATGTATGTTTCCATTCCAAATATGTTATGAATGCTTATATTCCAAAGTAGTTGGGATTATTTCCGCTGCATTCTAAATGAGTTGTGAATGTTTCTATTCCAAACTAGTTGTGATTGTTTCTATTCCAGTCTAAACAAGTTATGAATATTTATTTTCCAAACTAGTTAGGAATGTTTCTGTTGCAAACTAGTTGTGAATGTTTGTATTCCATTCTAAACAAGTTGTGATTGTTTCTATTTGAAACTAGTTGTGAATGTTTCGATTATATTCTAAATAAATTGTGAGTGTTTCTTTTCCATTCTAAAGAAGCTGTGAAAGGTTTTATTCTAAACTAGTTGTGAATGTTTCCATTCCATTCTAAAGAAGTTGTGATTGTTTCTATTCGAAACAACTTGTGAATATTTCTATTCCATACTAGTAGTGAATGTTTCTACTCCAAACCTATTATGAGCGTTTCTATTCCACATGATTTGTGATTGTTTCCATTCCACTCTAAACAAATTATGAATGTTTCTATTCCAATTAAGTTGTGACTGCTTATATTCCAAACTAGTTGTGATTGTTTCTCTTCTAATCAGGTTGTGCATGTTTCCATCTCATTCTAAACAAGCTGTGAATGTTTATTTTTCCATTCATGTTGTGAACTTTTCTATTCCAAACTAGTTGAGAATTTTTATATTCTAATCTAAACAAGTTGTGAACATTTCCATTCCATTCTGAACAAGTTGTGAATGTTTTTATTCCAAACTAGTTGTGAATATTTCTATTCCAAACTAGCTGTGATTTTTTATTTTCCAAATAAGTTGTGAATGCTTCCAATTCATCCTAAACAAGTTATCAATGTTTGTATTCCAAACTAGTTATGAATGTTTCTATTCCAATCTAAATAAGTTGTGATTGTTTCAATTCCAAACGAGTTATGAAAGTTTCTATTCCAAATTGGTTGTGAACATTTTTATTCCAAATTGGTTCAGAAAGTTCTTATTCCATTATAAACAAGTTCTGAATGTTTCCGTTCCATTCGAAACAAGTTGTGAATCTTTCTATTCCATTCTAAACAAAGTATGGATGTTTCTACAAGTTATGAATGTTTCTACTCCATTCTAAACAATTTGTGAATCATTCCATTAAAAATGAGTTGTGAATGTTTCTATTCCAAACAAGTTGTGAATTATTCCATTTCCTTTCAAACAAGTTGTGAATGTTTCTATTCTAAACTAGTTATGAATGTTTCTATTCCAAACTAGTTGTGAGTAATTCCATTCCATTCTAAATGAGTTGTGAATGTTTCTACTCCACTCTAAACATGTTGTAAATTCTTTTATACCAAACAAGTTGTGAATGTTTCTATTCCAAACTAGTTATAAATGTTTCTGTTCCATTCTAAAAAAATTGTGAATGTTTCTTTTCAAAACTACTTTGAATGTTTCTATTGCAAACTGGTTGTGAATATTTTCATTCATTCTAAACAAGTTGTGAATGTTTCTATTCAAAACTAGTTGAGCATGTTTCTATTCCAAACTAGTTGTGAATGTTTCCATTCCATTCTAAACCAATTGTGAACGTTTCTACTCTATTTTAAACAAGTTGTGAATATGCCTATTCTAAATTAGTTGTGATTGTTTCCATTCCATCCTAAACAAGTTGTGAATGTTTCTATTCCAAATAATTTGTGATTGCTTCCATTCCATTCTAAACAAATTATGATCGTTTCTACTCCATTCAAGTTGTGATTGTTTCTATTCCAAACAAGTTGTGATTGTTTCTATTCCAAACAAGTTGTGAGAGATTTGATTCCATACTTGTTTGTTTCTATTCCAAACAAGTTGTGAGAGATTTGATTCCATTCTTAACAAGTTATGATTATTTCTATTTCAACGAAGTTGTATATGTTTTCATTCCATTTTGAAAAAGTAGTGAATGTTTCTATCCCATTCATGTTGTGAATATTTTCATTCATAATTAGATGTGAATGTTTCCATTCACTTTTAAACAAGTTGTGACATTTCTATTCCAAACTAGTTGTGAATGTTTTTATTCCATTATAAACAAGTTGTGAATGCTTCCATCTGATTCCAAACAAGTTGTGGATGTTTCTATTCCAAACTAGTTGTGAATGTTTCTATTCCAAACTAGTTGTGATTGTTTCTATTCAAAACTAGTTGTGAATGTTTCCATTCCATTCTAAACAAGTTGTGAATGTTTCCGTTACATTGTAAATAAGTTGTGAATGTTTCTACTCCATTCTAAATAGGTTGCGAATGTTTCTATACAAAACATGTTTAGAATGGAGTGGAAACATTCAATGCTTATTTAGAATGGAAAGGAAACATTCGTAACTTGTTTATAATGGAATTGAAATATTCACAACTACTTTTTCAAACTTGTTGTGAATATTTGTATTTCAAACTAGTTATGAGTGTTTTCATTCATTCTAAACAAATTGTGAATGCTTCTATTTCATTCTTAACAAGTTGTTAATGTTTCTTTCCATTTTAAACAAGTTGTGGATGTTCCTATTCCATTTTGAACATGTTTTGAATGTTTCTCTTCCATTCTAAACAAGTTGTGAATGTTTCTTTTCCATTTTAAACAAGTATTCATTGTTTCTATTCCAAACTAGTTATGAATGTTTCTCTTCCAAACTTGTTGTTAATGTTTCCTTTAAAAACAAGATGTTAATGTTTCCATTCCATTCTAAACAGGTTGTAAAAGTTTCGATTCCCTTATAAACAAGTTGTGAATGTTTCTATTTGAAACTCATTGTGAATGTTTCTATTCCAAACTTGTTATGACAATTTCTATTCCAAACTAGTTGTGAATCTTTCCATTCAACTCTAAACTAGTTGTGAATGTTTCTGTTCCATTGTAAACAAGTTGTGAAGGTTTTTTTCCGAAACCAGATACATTTGTTTCTTTTCCAAATTTGCTATGAATGCTTCTATTCCATTCTAAACATGTTGTGGTTGTTTCTATTCCAAACTAGTTGTGAATGGTTGTATTCCAAACCAATTGTGAATGTTTGTGTTCCATTCTAAACAAATTGTGAATGCCTTCATTCTGTTCTAAACAAGTTGTGAACATTTGTATTCCATTCTAAACTAGTTGTGAATGTTTCTACTCTAAACTAGTTAAGAATGTTTCTATTCCATTTTAAACAAGTTATGAATGTTCATACTCTAAACTAGTTTTGAATGTTTCTAGTCCAAACTAGTTGTGAATGTTGATTCTCTAAACGAGTTGTGAATGTTTCCAAACCATTCTAAAAAGGTTATCAATGTCTATATTCCATTCTAAACAAGTTCTGAATGTGTTTATCCCAAACTTGTTGTGATTGTTTCTATTCTATCCTAAACAAGTAGTTAATATTCACATTCTAAACAAGTTTTGAATGTTTTTCTTAAATTCTAAACAAGTTATGAATGTTTCTATTGCACTCTAAACAAGTTGTGAATATTTCTATTCCAAACATGTTGCGGATACTTCAATTCCACTCTACCCAAGTTGTAAACGTTTCTTTTCCAAACTAGTTGTGAATGTTCTTCTTCGAAACTTGTTGTTAATGTTTCTACTTTGAACTAGCTGTGAATGTTTCTATTCCAAACAACTTGTCAGTGTTTCTATTTGAAACTAGTTCTAAATGTTTCTATTTGAAACTAGTTATGAAAGTTTCCATTCAACTCTAAACCAGTTGTGAATGTTTCTATTCCATTCCAAACAAGTTGTGAATGTTTCTTTTCCAATCTAGTTTTGAGTGTTTTTATTCCAAACTAGTTATAAATGTTTTTATTCCATTCTAAACAAGTCGTGGATGCTTTTATTCCAAACTAGTTGTGAATGTTTTTATTCCATTCTAAACATGTTGTGAATGTTTCTATTCCAAACTAGTTGTGAATGGATTTATTCCAAACTAGTTGTGAATGTTTGTGTTCTATTCTAAACAGATTGTGACTGTCTCGATTCCATTCTAAATAGGTTGCGAATGTTTCTATTGTATTCTAAACAAGTTGCGATTGTTTATTTTCCAAACTAGTTGAGATTGTTTTTGTTGCACTCGAAACAAATTTTAAATGTTTCTTTTCCAAACAAGCTATGAATATTTCCATTCCATTCTAAACATGATGTAAATATTTCTCTTCCATTCTCAAGATGTCATGAATCTTTCTATTCTAAACAATTTGTAAATGTTTCTATTCCATTCTAAACAAGCTGTGAATGTTTGTTTTCCGCTCTAAAACTATTGTGAATGTTTCTACACAAAACTAGTTGTGAATGTTTCCACTTTATTCTAAACAAGTTATGAATGTTTATATTCTATTCTAAACAAGTTGTGAATGTTGTTACAGTCGTACACAAAAGCTAATAATGAGATGATTGTATTTTGAATATTGAGTCATGATATTTTATAAAGGCATTAATCCGGTAATTATGTTTGTTGTGTTGTTTTGGTATAATGTAATAAATATAAGTATAACCCTAGAATAATGATATTCTTAAATATCCTTAGTCTAGTGTTATTGCTGAGTGGGTTACAATAATACATAATGAATAGCATATGTGGAGACTAACATTATATATGTAGTCTACATATGGGTACAAGTTGGAGAACTTATGTACTAGACCGACCCTCCACTAGAATGCTACATGGATCATTATTTGAATGTCATAAGGTTCCTTACATGTGAGTCATATACTTTGATACTTCCCTCTATTACTAATAACTGAGTGAACTTGAAGAATATCATTGGGCATGTCACCTATCATGTGGAGCATTTTGTATGATCAAGATGGGAATTGTCCCTCATATATAATGGGAGTGATACCTTTCGGCCTCTTGATAGAGTGACACTAGGAAAATGCATGGCCATGCTCGGATGAGTTGATATATGATATCAATGTTATCAGTTTAAGTTAGTCTAGTCGGTATTCAAGAAACCAAATATTACTCTATACGAGAGTGACACATTCCATGTTGATAGCCGAAGTGCTATCGCCCTGTTTACCCACTGACCACGGAAAAGAGAGAGCCAGACACCTGAGGCACACGACCTCGGTAGCTCGCCAATTCTAACTTTGGGAGCCAGTGCAGCGCCTCCTTCGGGAAGGCGACCTAACCAGCTTTGGGGGAGAAGGACCAATCACCCTTTGAGGGAGAGCAGCCCCCGAAGTCGGAGACGCCGAAGTTCCAGCCTGGCTCAGAAAAAAGGCTCCTCACCACAAAGTGAGACATCAACCAAAGGGACCTCAGTTGTACGGCAAGAGCTATCAAGGAGTCTCTGACACTCCGCTCACATACGTCTTTGACACGCCACCTTTAGATACGCTTTGACACGCCATCGCAGTCTAATGTCCTGTCACGAAGGGCTACGACTCACGGCCCGAGGAGCCTGCAAGTGGCTAGGGGCCCCCACCCCTAGAAGTACAAACACCATCCAACCATACACATGCCATACACGTGTAATCATCTGAATGGGTCACCCTCTTCCTTTTATCAAAGGGAAATCATCACAGGGAGGGGGCCTTTGGGCTAGAGAACAGAGAGGGAGAGGCCGAAAAACACAGGACACTCTACTTCCTCCGCCTGAAAACTCTCCCTTCGCCTGAATGCTCTCCCTTCGGCCCGCAGAAAGACACGTCAAGCAAGAGTCCCTTATGCTTATTACTGAGTATCTCTCCTTCTCAAAGCACTGACTTGGGCGTCAGAGGTTCCCCCCCGGAAAACCACCCCGGGGGCCTCCTAACCCTTGTTTTCTGTGTGTTTCAGCCAGGTCTCCCTGAAGAATCACTGCACCGGGCTCTCTCCCACACCGGAGGTACCTCCCGTCATTACCCTACTCACGGGACCAAGGAGCTGCCGGCCATCACTTAAGGTGATCCCCCCCAGACGCCTTCCTTCTGGACTAACCTTCGCCTCCAGGACCCCCTGCTGCCCTCACCACTGCACACAGTGGAGATGCTGGCTCCACACCACCAGACCGCATCACATGTCTCATGCTTAGTCCTAATATCTTGGACAAAGGGACAACGGCATATACAGATAATAAACATAAAGATTTAGTCGAATCACCAACAATCTTGTCACTTGGGTAGCAATGATGTGTTGGTAGACAGCACCCATTGCTTATGATCATAAATGTGATTTATGATCATTGCCAACATGGTATAAGCCCATTGGGTCACACACATAAAGCCTATTTGGATTATTTGAGTGCATGGGCTAATTTATTTGGTTATGGTTTCATGATAATTTCAAATTAATAATCGGCCCAAAAGTTGAGCCGTTATTAAGCCTAAAATTAAACCTAATTGGATTAGGACTTTGAAACCCATTAGGCATGGAAGTTGAGTCTCACTATAAATACATCATATAATGAGAAATTCGCAGCCTTTTTAGCCCTAGCCTCCCAAAAGTTCTGAAAAGTTCAGCCACACTCTTCTCTTGCCATTCCTTGGAGGATGCAAGCTAGCACTATGAGCGCAAGAGAAACACATCTACCGGGATGTGGTGGAGGTGTGGTGATCCCGAGAGGCTCGTGTGGATACCGTAGAGAGCTTGAACACGTCAACTGTTCAGGTTTTGTGATTCGACTCAACAGTTGGGTGAAAGATCTCAACCGAATTAGGTATGAAAATTTTCAAACACCCGGTTTACCCCATTTCACTTGGATCCTGGAGGGTTTCGGTTATATTCCACTGCGCTTGTTTGGCTCCCAAAACCCTACAGTGGTATCAGAGCTACTTGTGAAACCCTAAATCAGGATTGAATGTCGAATCACATGACATGTTGTGTGTTCTGTTGCTTTTGATCATGATTAATTAAATTGATTCATGATGCATGAAATCGGAACTCGTAATGAATATATGAGATATATGAAGAAATGACACAAATTGGTTAATAAGATTAACCCTAAATTGATTGGTATGAGATACCTATATGGATTAGGATTCTTGCAATAGTTGCAAAACCCTAGCATGGATCGGATTAAGGCTGTTCAGGCACCGAGAGTAGAGTACTTTTGGTGGCTCGAATGGAGGTGGTCTCGGGTGCCTACTTGCTCAAAATAGAAGATCTCGGGCAACATAATTGTAAGACAATTTTTTGCGCAGGGGGACCCCTGCCCCCCTAAGGGCAACCCCTGCAACCCCGCAGCTCCCTTTGGGACCACCGCCCGCTGACCGGCTAGCGGGACCACCGTATGCGAAGTGCCACATAAATAAAAACTGGTTAATCAACGTGCATTAATTGGCATGCATTTTTGTTGAATGAGATTTGACATGTTATGCTGATTGGTGGTTGAAGCATGGTGCATGGTTATAGCCCTTGTTGGTTGTACTTGTAAATATGGCCTGCGAGTCGTGCCTTATTCTTGTTATTCTCATTGTACATTCTCTTCTCACCTTACTCCCCTCGAATGTAACTCGAGGTTTCTATTATTGATGTAATGGTACATTATGGGATCATCCAAGGTGGTGTGTCCAAGGAGGTGACAACAAAAGGGCAACCAAGCAAGGAGGAGAAGGAGCTTGTGAAGACCCTTTTCTTTTCTTAGGCTTTTATGATATTCTCATTGGCTTGAGAATATCACATAGTTTGGGCTATAACCATGTCACATTTACTTTGTTGTTAGCATGAGATGCATGTTTTATATTTGTATGTGATGCATGTATAAGACAACCGGAGATAATAATTGGTGAGATCAAAAGGAAAAATCCCTCAAACAAAATATTAAGTCATTAAATGTGATGCCTTCCAAATGTTGGCACTCGTCAAGACTTTGATCAACATTGGGTGGGTTTGCCAAAGCAAAGCACCTATGTTCATCTTGGTAAGGCGCGATGGGATAATAGTGATATCCAAATTGCTAACTTTGGGTCTGACTTAACTAAGTCATCCTAATAGGATTGGGGACTTAGAGGCATAGGGTTGGGCTTAAGTTCATGAGATGAGCTTGGACAAGTGTTGTTCACCCAACTATCCAAGAGTTGCATGAGATGCAATTGGCAAGGAGTTGCCTACCTAAATAACTGTAACTTGAGAGAAAAGCCAAAGCTGACTCAGGTTGTGGTGAAATATGGATCTTGGCCCACTAGAATACCTTAGCACCGAGGTGTTCTGAAATAATATCGAGGGTTATTATTTTGAGTAAAATAGTGGGAGTATCATTTAATAAAAGTCCTTATTAAATGAATTAAAATGCATGACTCTTACACTGCATATTTACTGTTGTAGATAACCATGGCACAAAACACATCGACACTTTCGTTGCGATCGATCCTTGAGAAGGAAAAACTGAATGGGACCAACTTTCTCAAATGGTACCGAAATTTGAGGATAGTCCTCAAGCAAGAGAGAAAGGCTTATGTCCTAGAGCAGCCCATTCCGAATGAGCCTGCTGCCACTGCTCCAAGAGCTGAAAGGGATGCTCACAAGAGGCATTCTGATGATGCTTTGGATGTTGCTTGCCTCATGCTTATTACCATGGAATCTGAGCTTCAGAAGCAACATGAGAACATGGGGGCATTCGATATGATCGAACATCTCAAAATGCTCTTCCAAGAGCAAGCTAGGCATGAGAGGTTTGAGACCTCTAAGGCATTGTTTCAGTGCAAAATGTCTGAGGGAAGTCCCATGGGTCCTCATGTGCTCAAGATGATTGGGTACATTGAGAATCTTGAGAGTTTGGGATTTGCTCTTCAGAAAGAGTTGGCTGTTGATGTAGTCTTGCAATCATTGCCTGAAAGCTACAGTCAGTTCATCATGAACTATAACATGAATGACCTTGACAAGTCCCTCCCTGAATTGCTCAACATGTTGAGAACTGCTGAGCAAAACCTTAAGAAGGCTAAGCCCATTTTGATGGTTCAAAAGGGCAAGGGAAAGGGAAAAGCCAACAAGAAGAAGGATAAAGCTAAAGGAAAGTCCAATGCTAATTCTTCTTCAGCTGCACTGAAACCATCTGGTGGTGTGGCTAAGGAAGGGGAGTGCTTCCATTGTAAGCAACCTGGACACTGGAAGCACAACTGCAAGCTCTATCTTGAAGAACTTGCTAAGGAGAAGGGAAGTAAGACTTCCACTTCAGGTATTTTTGTTATAGAGGCTAACTTTTCTACTTCCTCATCTTGGGTATTGGATACTGGATGTGGATCTCACATTTGTGCAAATGTGCAGGATCTAAGTAGGAGTAGAAGATTGGCCCGAGGTGAAGTGGACCTACGTGTTGGAAATGGAGCAAGGGTTGCTGCCTTAGCCGTAGGGACTTATGTTCTCACTTTACCTAGTGGATTAGTTTTAGAATTAGACAACTGCTACTTTGTGCCTACTATTAGTAGAAATTTGATTTCTGTTTCTTGTTTGGACAAGAAAGGTTTTTCATTTATAATAAAGGACAAATGTTGTTCTATTTATTTGAATGAAATCTTTTATGGTAGTGCTCAACTTAGCAATGGGTTGTATGTTCTAGAACTCGAAAATCCAATCTATAATGTGAATACCAAGAAGGTCAGATTGAATGATTCAAACCCGACCTATCTCTGGCACTGTCATCTGGGCCATATAAATGAGACCCGCATATCCAAGCTCCATAAGGATGGACTCTTGGACTCATTTGATTTTGAATCATATGAGACATGTGAGTCATGTTTATTGGGCAAGATGACCAAAGCCCCATTCACAGGGCAAAGTGAAAGGGCTAATGACTTACTAGGACTCATACATAGTGATGTATGTGGCCCTATGTCTACACATGCTAGAGGAGGTTTCCAATACTTCATTACCTTTACTGATGACTTCAGTAGATATGGCTATGTGTATCTCATGAGACACAAGTCAGAATCCTTTGAAAAGTTCAAAGAATTCAAGAATGAAGTAGAGAATCAACTCGGGAAGAGTATCAAAGTACTTCGATCAGATCGAGGTGGAGAATACTTGGATCGAGAATTCCTTGACTATCTAAAGGAGTGTGGTATAGTATCACAACTCACTCCACCTGGTACACCTCAATGGAATGGTGTATCTGAAAGGAGAAATCAAACTCTGTTAGACATGGTTCGATCTATGATGAGTCAAGCTGACCTTCCAAACTCCTTTTGGGGACATGCTCTAGAGACAGCTGCTTTTACACTAAACCAAGTTCCATCTAAATCGGTTCAAAAGACACCATATGAGATATGGAGTGGGAGGCATCCCAGTTTGTCTTTTATGAAGATTTGGGGCTGTGACGCTTATGTGAAACGTCAATCCTCTGACAAGCTAGGGCCCAAATCTCATAAATGCCTCTTTGTTGGGTATCCCAAAGAAACAAAGGGTTACTATTTCTACAATCCTTCTGAGCAAAAAGTGTTTGTTGCTCGAACTGGTGTCTTTCTAGAGAAAGAGTTTATCTCTAAAGGAACTAGTGGGAGGAAAGTAGAACTTGAAGAAATTCAAGAACAACAAGGGGACATCAAACCTGAAATGGAACCTGAACAGACACCACAAGATGTTGTGGTTCAAGAGTCTGTTCCTGTAGCACAGAGCCCACGTAGGTCTGGTAGGATTCGGCGTGAGCCCGAGAGATATGGATTTCTCATGACTCACACTGGCGATGTGATGCTCATGGATCAGGATGAGCCCACAACCTACCAACAAGCTATGTCGGGGCCTGACTCTGAGAAGTGGCTAGTGGCCATGAAATCCGAGATGGAATCCATGTATGAAAACCAAGTATGGACTTTGGTTGATCCACCTGAAGGGGTAAAACCTATAGGGTGCAAATGGGTTTTCAAGAAGAAAACTGACATGGATGGTAATGTGATTACCTTTAAGGGACGATTGGTTGCAAAAGGTTTCAAGCAAATTCATGGTATTGACTATGATGAAACTTTTTCACCAGTTGCCATGCTTAAATCCATCCAAATTTTATTGGCTATTGCTGCACACTATGATTATGAGATATGGCAAATGGATGTCAAAACTGCATTCCTAAATGGAAAGCTACTTGAGGATGTGTACATGACACAACCTGAGGGTTTTGTCACTCCTGAGAATGCCAATAAAGTGTGCAAGTTGCAAAGGTCCATTTATGGACTGAAGCAAGCTTCTCAAAGTTGGAATCTTCATTTTGATGAAGCAATCAAAGAGTTTGGTTTTATCAAAAAATGAAGATGAACCTTGTGTCTACAAGAAGGTTAGTGGGAGCGCTATTGTCTTCTTGGTGTTGTATGTAGATGACATACTACTCATCGGGAATGACATTCCTGAGCTACAGTCTGTGAAGACTTGGCTAGGGAAATGTTTCTCTATGAAGGACTTGGGTGAAGCAGCCTATGTGTTAGGCATCAGGATCTATAGAGATAGATCTAGAAAGCTTCTCGGCCTAAGTCAAAGTACATACATTGACAAGGTGCTAAAGAGGTTTAGCATGCAAGATTCCAAGAAAGGATTCTTGCCCATGTCACATGGTATAACTCTTTCTAGATCTCAGTGTCTGAGTACACCCGAGGAGAGAGAGCACATGAGTAAGATTCCATATGCCTCAGCAATTGGATCTATCATGTATGCCATGATATGTACTCATCCCGATGTCTCATATGCCTTGAGCATGACGAGTAGGTACCAATCAAACCCCGGTGAGAGTCACTAGACAGCTGTTAAGAACATCCTTAAGTACTTACGAAGGACTAAGGATGCATTCTTGGTCTTTGGAGGTGAAGATGAGCTCATTGTAAGGGGTTACACCGATGCTAGCTTCCAATCCGATAAGGATGATTTTAGATCGCAATCTGGTTATGTGTTTTGTATTGGTGGTGGTGCTGTGAGCTGGAAGAGTTCAAAGCAAGAGACAGTAGCTGACTCTACAACAGAATCTGAGTACATTGCCGCCTCTGATGCTGTGAAGGAGGCAGTTTGGATCAAGAAGTTCATCACTGAACTTGGAGTGGTTCCAAGCATTGCCGACCCGATAGAGCTCTATTGTGACAACAATGGAGCAATCGCACAGGCTAAGGAACCTCGATCTCACCAGCGATCCAAACACATACTCCGATGCTATCATCTCATCAGGGAGATCATCGAGAGGGGTGATGTAAGGATATGCAGGACTTCGACAAACAGCAACATTGCTGATCCACTGACAAAGCCCCTTACGCAGCAGAAGCATGATAGCCATTCTAGGTCCATCGGTATTAGATACATGGATGATTGGCTTTAGTGCAAGTGGGAGATTGTTAGTGTTGTGCCCAAAAGCCAATCATGAGATGATTGTATTTTTGCACATTGAGTCATGATATTTTATTAAGGCATTAATCCAGTAATTATGTTTGTTGTTTTGTTCCTGCGTAACTTAACAAACATAATTGTAACCCTAGAATAATGATATTCTTAAAAGTCCCTGGTCTAGTATTATTGTGGAGCGGGTTGCAATAATACATAACGACTAGCATATGTGGAGACTAATATGAGATATGTAGTCTACATATGGGTACAAGTTGGAGAACTTGTGTACTGGACCGACCCACCATGAGAACGCTACATGGATCGTTATATGAGTGTCATAAGTGATTCTCATAGTGATCATGGTATATGTAGTCCTTTGACCTAAGGTCATCAAGGTTCCCTACATGTGAGTCACATACTTTGATACTTCCCTTTGTTGCTCGTAACTGAGTGAACTTGAAGGAGGTCATTGGGTATGTCACATATCATGCAGAGGGTTTTGTATGATCAAGATGGGATTTGTCCCTCCTATGTAACGGGAGTGATATCTTCGGGCCCCTTGATAGAGTGAGACTTAGAAAATGCATGGCCATGCTCGGATGAGTTGATATACGATATCAATGTCATCAGTTTAAGTTGGTCTACTCGGTAATCAAGAAACCAAAGATTGGGCTATACGAGAGTGACACATTCCATGTCTCGTGCTTAGTCTTGATATCTTGGACAAAGGGACAATGGCATATATGGATAATGATCATAAAGGTTTAGTTGAATCACCGACAATCTTGTCACTTGGGTAGCAATGATGTGTTGCTAGACACCGCTCATTGCTTATGATCATAAATGTGATTTATGATCATTGCCAACGTGGTAAGAGCCTATTGGGTCGCACACATAGAGCTATTTGGATCATTAGAGTGCATGGGCTAATTTTTTGGGTTATGGTTTCATAATAATTTCGTATTAATAATTGGCCCAAAAGTTGAGCCATTATTAAGCCCGAAATTAAAGCCTAATTGGATTAGGGCTTTGAAACCCATTAGGCCTGGAAGTTGAGTCTCACTATAAATACAACTTATAGTGAGAAATTCGCAGCCTTTTTGCCCTAGCCTCCCAAAAGGACAGCCGCACTCTTCTCTTGCAATTCCTTGGAGGACGCAAGCTAGCACTGCGAGCGCAAGAGAAACGCATCTGCCGGGACGTGGTGGAAGCGTGGTGATCCCGAGAGGCTCGTGTGGATATCGTAAAGAGCTTGAACATGTCAACTGTTCTAGTTTTTTTATTCGAGTCAACAATTGGGCGAAAGACCTTAATTGAATTAGGTATGAAAATTTTGAACACCAGGTTTACCTCATTTTACTTGGGTCCTAAAGGGTTTTGGTTATATTTCGCTGCGCTCGTTTGGCTCCCGAAACCCTACAAATGTTTCTATTCTAAACTAGTTATGAATATTTCTACTCCAAAGTAGTTATGAATGTTTTGATTCCACTCTAAAAAAGTTGTTAATGTTTTGATTCCACTATAAAAAAGTTATGAATGTTTTCATTCCAAACCAGCTGTGAATGTTTCTATTCTATTCTAAACAAGTTGTGAATGCTTCTATTCTAATCTAGTTGTGAATGGTTTTATTCCAATCCTAACCATTTGTGAATGATTCCATTCAATTTTGAACCAGTTTTGAATGTTTCTATTCCAAACTAGTTGTGAATGTTTCTATTCTATTCTAAACAAGTTATGAATGCTTCTATTCTAATCTAGTGGTGAATGGTTTTATTCCAATCCTAACCATTTGTGAATGATTCCATTCAATTCTAAACAAGTTTTGAATGTTTCTATTCCAAACTAGTTGTGAAAGTTTCAATTCTATTCTAAACAAGTTATGACTATTTGTATTCTAAATAATTGTGAATGTTTCCATTCCACTCAAAACAAGTTGTGAATGCTTTTATTCCAAACAAATTTTGAATGTTTCAATTCCAAACAAGTTATGAATGCTTTTCTTCCAAATAAATTGTGAATGTTTATATTCAAAAGTAGTTGTGATTGCTTCCATTCCACTCTAAATGAGTTATGAATGTTTCTATTATAGTCTAAACAAGTTTTGAATGTTTCTATTCCAGTCTAAGCAAGTTGTGACTATTTCTATTCCAAACAAGTTGTTAATGTTTCTATTGTAAACTAGTTGTGAATGTTTCCATTCCATTCTAAACAAGTTGTGATTGCTTCTATTTGAAACTAGTTGTGAATGTTTCCATTCTATTCTAAATATGTTGTAAATGTTTCTTTTCCATTCTAAACAAGTTGCCAATGTTTTTATTCCAAACTAGTTATAAAAGTTTCCACTCCATTCTAAAGAACTCGTGATTGTTTCTATTCCAAACAACTTGTGAATGTTTCTTTTCTAAACTAGTAGTGAATGTTTCTATTCTAAACATATTGTGAATGTTTTTATTCCATTCTAAAGAAATTGTGAGTGTTTCTACTGTATTTTAAATAAGCTGGGAATGTTTCTATTCTGAACTAGCTGTGATTGTTTTCATTCCATTCTAAACAAGTTGCGAATTCCAAACAATTTGTAATTATTTCCATTCCAGTCTAAACAAATTATGAATGTTTTAATTTCATTTAAGTTGTGAATATTTATATTCCCAACTAGTTGTGAAAGAATTGATTCCATTCTAAACAAGTTGTGATTGTTTCTATTCCAATTAAGTTGTGAATGTTTCTATGTCATTCTAAACAAGTTGTGAATGTTTCTGTTGTTAGTGTTGTGCCAAAAAGCCAGTCATGAGATGATTGTATTTTTGCAAATTGAGCCATGATATTTTATTATGGCATTAATCCAACAACTATGTTTGTTGTTTTGTTTCTGCATAACGTAATAAACATAATTGTAACCCCACAATAATGATATTCTCAAAAGTCACTAGTCTAGTACTATTGTGGAACGAGTTACAATAATACATAACGACTAGCATATGTGGAGACTAATATGAGATATGTAGTCTACATATAGGTACAAGTTGAAGAACTTGTGTACTGGGCCGACCCACCATGAGAATGTTACATGGATCGTTATATGAGTGTCAAAAGTGATTCTCATAGTGATCATGGTATATGTAGTCCTTTGACCTAAGGTCATCAAGGTTCCCTACATGTGAGTCAGATACTTTGATACTTCCTTTTGTTCTTCATAACTGAGTGAACTTGAAGGAGGTCATTGGGTATGCCACATATCATGCGGAGGGATTTGTATGATCAAGATGGGATTTGTCCCTCCTATGTAACGAGAGTGATATTTTCAGACCCGTTGATAGGGTAAGACTTAGAAAATGCATGGCCTTGCTCGGATGAGTTGATATACGATATCAATGTCATCAATTTAAGTTAGTGTACTCCGTAATCAAGAAACCAAAGATTGGGCTATACGAGAGTGACACATTCCATGTCTCGTGCCTAGTCTTGATATCTTGGACAAAGGGAAAATTGCATATATTGGTAATAATCATAAAGGTTTAGTTGAATCACCGACAATCTTGTCACTTGGGCAGCAATGATGTGTTGCTAGACACTGCTCATTGCTTATGATCATAAATGTGATTTATGATCATTACCAACCTGGTAAGAGCCTATTGGGTCACATACATAGAGCTATTTGGATTATTAGAGTGCATGGGCTAATTATTTGGGTTATGGTTTCATGATAATTTCATGTTAATAATTGGCCCAAAAGTTGAGTCATTATTAAGCCCAAAATTAAAGCCTAATTGGATTAGGGCTTTGAAACCCATTAGGCTTGGAAGTTGAGTCTTACTATAATTACAACTTTTAGTGAGAAATTCGCTGCCTTGACCTAGCCTGCAAAAAGAGACAACCACACTCTTCTCTTGCTATTCATTGGAGGACGCAAGCTAGCACTGCAAGCGCAAGAGAAACGCATCTGTTGGGATATGGTGGAAGTGTAGTGATCCTGAGAGGCTCATGTGGATACCATAGAGAGCTTGAACACGTCAACTAGTCAGGGTTTGTGATTTGACTCTACAGTTAGGAAAGAGATCTCAATCAAAATTAGGTATGAAAATTTCCAAGCACCTGATTTACCCCGTTTTACTTGGATCCCCGAAACCCTGCATCTATTCCATTCATTTTGTAAATGTTTCTATTCCAAACTAGTTGAGAATTTTTCTATTTCATTCTAAAGAAGTTGTGAACATTTCCATTCCATTCCAAGCAAGTTATGAATGTTTCTATTTCGAACTAGTTGTGAATATTTCTATTCCAAACTAACTGTGATTGTTTCTTTTCCAAATAAGTTGTGAATGTTTCAATTCCATCTTAAACAAGTTGCGATTGTTTCTATTCCAATCTAAAGAAGTTATGAATGTTTTTATTCCATTCTAAATAAGTTGTGAATGTTTCAATTCCAAACAAGTTGTTAAAGTTTCTATTCCAAATTGGTTGTGAACGTTTCTATTCCAAACTAGTTGTGAAATTTTTTATTCCATTAGAAAAAAGTTGTGAACATTTTTATTCCGAGCAAGTTGTGAATGTTCCTATTCCAATTTAAACAAGTTGTGAATGTTTCTATTTCACTGTAAACAAATTATGGATTTTTTTATTGCAAAGTGGTATGAATGTTTTTACTTCATTCTAAACAATTTGTGAACGTTTCTATTCCAAACCAGTTGTGAATGTTTTTATTCCAAACAAGTTGTGAATGTTTCCAATTCCTTCCAAACAAGTTGTGAATGCTTCTCTTCCATTTTAAAGAAATTGTGAATGTTTCTATTCTAAAATAGTTGTGATTGTTTTCATTCCATTCTAAACAAGTTGTGAATGTTTCTATTCCATTCTAAACAAGCTGTTATTGTTTATATTGTTAGTGTTATGACCAAAAGCCAATCATGAAATGATTGTATTTTGGACATTGAGGCTTTAATCCAGTAATTATGTTTGTTGTTGTATTTCTATGAACATAATAAAAATAATTATAACCCTAGAATAATGATATTCTTAAATGTCCCTTGTCTAGTATTATCATGGAATGGGTTGTAATAATACGTAAAGACTAGCATATGTGGAGACTACTATAGGATATGTAGCCCACGTATGGGTACAAGTTGGAGAACTTGTGTACTGGACCAACGCTGTTACCCACTCTAGGGTAGTCTAGTTATGGTGCCAAAACTATGCATTTAAACTCCCAGGATTGGTGTGTCCTGTAGGTCATCAGAACAACACCCCTAGTGTACATACTCAAGTGACCTTCTTGAGCACTATGTAAATACATGCATACTGGCCTAACCATAACACACATATTTACATTTATATACACTATGGCAGCTAATAAGGAAAACACTAGCACAAGTCTTAATCTTGGCAACCACACATTAGGCAATCTTGTTAAGTTCTAGTGACTAGCCACTACACCTGTAACTTCCACTAACAAACTGTTTCATTTTAGCCATGTACCCACTGTTTTATTTACTCCATTATCAAGTAGAGACTTAGATCAAACCAAGTAATTTTTTTTTACAACAATAGCCCACCTTTGGACCAAGTTATGGATTTTTGAAGTTGGTTACAAAATTCTGACCAAATGAACAGTAACTTAGCCAACTTTGTAGTGTCATAACTTTGGCTACAAGGCTCTAAATACATAAATTGCAAATCCCAGTTCTACCTCTAGATGTTAATTAGGTGTGGCCAAAATTTCATACTAAGATTCATTCTACACAGGGAGATCTTCAACTTTAGGTACAGGGTCAAAATTCTGGCAACTTTTGGACCATTTTGCCCATACAATTTTTCCAAACCATTCAAACACTTCATTCACAAAGATAAAGCCCTCTAAGGCTGTCCCATACATGTACAATACACATATGAATTACATTCTCTTACATCTAGCAACTTTATGTGGCCAAAATAGAATTTACAAGTAAGCAGCCTATCATTCACACCTAGGCAGCTTTGCACCACATCACATATATAGCCAAAACGTTACTCAAATGTTCACATACTTGTCTCATTTTACAAACACTACATGCACATGAATACATTCACTAAACAATGGTCTTAACTCAGCTAAACACACACCCTAGGTTACAGGAGTGCCTGAGACACAATAGACTCCAGAACAGGATGCTGCCCAGATGCTGCATAACACAATAAGTACCACCATTAAAAATACCACATGTGCTCCTAAAATCACAAAAATTTCTAGATAAAGACTAGACATATGGAAGTACCTGAAAATTCAGAGCCAAAATCAAATGAAAAAGGTTAGTTTGAAGGTGATCTTTCTCCTGGACCTGAAATGATAGAATTGAGGGGAGTAGGTTTTGTTGAGAAACTTAGTAAGGGTAGCACTTGGATTCGATAGACAATGTAACCATCATTAAAACCTACATCCAAAGACACTAAAACACAAGAATAAAAATTCATATATACAAGATATAGCAATCAAATGCAGCAGCCATTCACAACCAACAAACACATGAAATACAGTAGCAACATATACCATAGGTTAGTCCATAAAACACATAATAAACATAACCAAATCACTATGGCAGCCCTCCTAAATCTAATGCTTGATCTTAGGAGGATTTTAATACTAGTTAGCACTAACTTTTGGGCTCTAGAAACCCAAAAATTCGCTGCCATCACTGTGCACTTCACACTAGGTCACAAAACCTTCAATAAGTGCACTCCCCTCACTATGCTTAGTTCATCAAGCTCATGGCTCTCTTCCAAGCTTAGCCCTACCTCCATGGTTGCTTGAAAATATAGAAAACAACCCATGAGAGTAAGAGAACCCTTACCTTGATGGGTATGCTAAAATTGGAGCTTGATCCTAGGTGCAACCAAGCAATAGCACCAAATAGCTTCCAATTGTGCTTCCTTGACTTCAATTGCAAGTAGTTTTGAGTTTGAAGGTATGGTGGCTGTGGAGGAAGTGTGCAAGAGTGGGCTGGCTTCTTTTTTTTTGGTCGAGGTAAATTTTGGAGATAACAACCAAGAATGGACACTTATATGGTCTTAAGTGCACTAAACACACTTAACAAGCTTAACCAAGCTTTATGTCATTTTCTTTGCTACAAGACCATGGTTTATTTACCTTAATCTCTTGGCCCACATTTGACCTCCTTATCCCATGCCATAGCAGCCCTCCTTATGTGGGATAACCCCACAAAACTTCCATTTGACTTAAGTCATAAACATACAGATCTTAAGGCATACATTAGAAGACTTAGGTCTTTTATGCCTTTTTGTGTGTTCTTTGTCCTTAGTTGTATTCCTTAAGAAATTTGGTCCTTCAATAGTACTTTCATACCATTCATATCCTTCTCATAACTCTCCAAATCTCTTTTCTAAAAGTTTTATAATTGAGTACCTGAATTTACAAAACCTTACAAAAAAGTCCATAAGTTGCTTGACAAACAAGCAATCCTTAAGGCTTTTCTTGGGGGCCAAGTTACCAACTTGGAACAATTTTAAAGAGGTGTTGATCATGCCTTTTACCCCCATACTTCAATCACTATGGTGAGAATTACACAATATAATGATTTTTACCCATTATGACACACACTTGTAATTCTCCCTTTTTTTTGTGTGGTGGTAACAGACCCACCATGAGAATGCTACTTGGATCGTTATATGAGTGTCATAAGTAATTCTTATAATGATCATGTATATGTAGTCCTTTGACCTAAGGTCATCAATGTTCCCTAGATGTGAGTCATGTACTTTGATACTTCCCTTTGTTGCTCATAACTGAGTGAACATCAAGGTGGTCATTGGGTATGTCACATGTCATGCAGAGGGTTTTGTATGATCAGGATGGGATTTGTCCCTCCTATGTAACGGGAATGATATCTTCAGGCCGCATGATAGAGTGAGACTAAGAAAATGCATGGCCATGCTTGGATGAGTTGATATACAATATCAATCTCATCATTTTAAGTTAGTCTACTTGGTAATCAAGAAACCAAAGATTGGGCTATATGAGAGCGACACATTCCATGTCTCGTGCCTATCCTTGATTTCTTGGACCACCACCCGCTGATCGGCAAGTAAGACCGCTGTATATGAAGCACCACATTAATAATAACTAGTTAATCTATACGTGTTAACTGTCATGCATTTTTGTTAAATGAGATTTGAGATGTTATGCTGATTGGTCTTTGAAGCATAGTACATGGTTATATCCCTTGATTGGTTGTACTTGTAACGGCCTGCAAGTCGTGCATTTTCTTGTCATTCTCATTGTACATTCTCTTCTCACCTTACTCCCCTTGAATGTAACTTGAGCTTTCTGTTATTGATGTAATGGTACATTATGGGATCATCCAAGGTGGTATGTCCAAGGAGGTGACAACACAAAGGCAACCAAGAAATGAGGAGAAGGAGCTTGTGAAGACCCTTTTCTTTTCTTAGGCTTTTATGATATTCTCATTGGCTTGAGAATGTCACATAGTTTGGGCTATAACCATGCACATTTTCTCTCTTGTTAGCATGAGATGCATGTTTTATATTTGTATGTGATGCATGTATACGACAACCAGAGATAACAAATTGGTGAGATAAAAAGGAAAAATCCCTCAAACAAATATTATGTCATTAAATGTGATGCCTTCCAAATGTTGGCACTCATCAAGACTTTGATCAACATTGGGTAGGTTTGCCAAAGCAAAGTACCTATGTTCATCTTGATAAGGCTCGATGGCATAATAGTGATATCCAAATTGCTAACTTTGGGCCTGACTTAACTAAGGCATCCTAATAGGATTGGGGGCTTACAGGCATAGAGTTGGGCTTAAGTTCATGAGATGACCTTGGACAAGAGTTGTTCACCCAAGTATCCAAGAGTTGCATTAGATGTTATTGGTAAAGAGTTGCCTACCTAGATAACTATAACTTAAGAGAAAAGCCAAAGCTAACTTAGGTTATGGTGAAATATGGATCTTGTCCCACTAGAATACCTTAGTGCTGAGGTGTTCCAAAATAATATCTAGGGTTATTATTTTGAGGAAAATAGTAGGGGTATCATTTAATAAAAGTCCTTACTAAATGAATTAAAATATATGACTCTTACACTGCATATTTACTGTTGTAGATAACCATGGCTCAAAACACATCGACACTTTCATTGTGATCAATCCTTGAGAAGGAAAATTGGATTGGACCAACTTTCTTAAATGGTACAAAAACTTGAGGATAGTCCTTAAGTAAGAGAGAAAGACTTATGTCCTAGAGCAGCCCATTCTGAATGAGCCTGCTGCCACTGCTCCAAGAGCTGGAAGGGATGCTCACAGGAGGCATTCTGATGATGCTTTGGATGTTGCCTACCTCATGTTTATTACCATGGAATCCAAGCCTTAGAAGCGACATGAAAACATAGGGGCATTCGATATGATCAAGCATCTCAAAATGCTCTTCCAAGATCAAGCTAGGCATGAGAGGTTTGAGACGTCTAAGGCATTGTTTCAGTGCAAAATGTCTGAAGGGAGTCCTATGGGTCCCCATGTGCTCAAGATGATTGGGTACATTGAGAATCTTGAGAGTTTGGGATTTGCTCTTTAGACTGAGTTGGCTATTGATGTAGTCTTGTAATCATTGCATGAAAGCTACAGTCTGTTCATCATGAACTATAACTTGAACAAACTTGACAAGTCCTTCCCTGAATTAGTCAACATGTTGAGAACTATTGAGAAAAAATTTAAGAAGGCTAAGCCTATTTTGATGGTTCAAAAGGGCAAAGGAAAAGGAAAAGCCCACAAGAAGAAGGATAAAGCTAAAGGAAAGTCCAATGCTAATTCTTTTTTAGCTACACTAAAAATAAAGGGTGGTGTGGCAAAGGAAGGGGAGTGCTTCCATTGTAAGCAACCTGTGTTACCACCTCACAAAATGGGAGAATTACAAGTGTGTCATAATGGCTAAAAACCATTATCACCAAAGTGATTGAAGTGTGAGGGGTAAAAGGCTTGATCAAAACCTCCTTAAAAGTGTTCCAAGTTGGTAACTTGGCCCCCAAGAAAAGCCTAAAGGATTGCTTGTTTGTCAAGCAACCTATGGACTTTTTTGTAAGGTTTTGGAAATTCGGGTACTCAATTGCAAAACTCTCAAGAAAGAGACTTGGAGAGTTATGGGAAGGATATGAATGGTATAAAAGTGCTATTGGAGGACCAAATTGCTCATGGAAGACAAGTTTGGACAAAGGAAGCACTAAAGGGATTAAGGACCTAAATGTCTTGTTTAAACCTTAAGGTGTTCAAGCTTTTGACTTAAGTCATAGTGTGAGATTGTGGAATTATCCCACCATGGGGGAGGTAGCCAAGGCTTCTAAATGGGTAAAAAATGTTGGGCACATGTGCACCAATGAGTTTAAGACAAAGAAACCGTAATTAGTGAGAAGGAAAATGACATAAAGCAAGGTTAAGCTTGTTTAAGTGTGTTTTGTGCCCTTAAGCTCATTTAAGGCCATTTAAGTGGCCAAATCACTTATCTTTCTCTCATTTTCATCCTCCCACCAGCCCAAGAACACAGCTTCCATACTTCCTCCATAGCCACCATACCTTCAAACTTGAAATTGATTGCAATTGAAGGCAAGAAAGGGCAATTGGAAGCTATGTGGTGCTATTGACTTGAGTGCACCTAGGATCAAGCTCCAATTTCAGCATACACTCAAGGTAAGGGTTCTCTTGCTCTCATGGGTTGTTTTCTGTATTTTCAAGCAACCATGGAGCTAGGGCTAAGCTTGGAAGAGAGCCATGAGCTTGATGAACCAAGCTTAGTGAGGGGAGTGCACTTATTGAAGGTTTTGTGACCTAGTGTGAAGTGCACAAAGATGGCAGTGAAATGAGGGTTTTTAGAGCCCAAAGTTAGTACTAACTAGTGTTAAAATCCTCCTAAGACCAAGCATTAGCTTGAGGAGGGCTGCCATAGTGATTTGGTTATGTTTATTATGTGTTTTATGGACTAACCTATGGTTATTGTTGCTGCCGCATTTCATGTGTTTGTTGGTTGTGAATGACTGCTGCATTTGGTTGCTATATCTTGTATATATGCATTGTTGTTTTTTATTTTAGTGTCTTTGGATGTACATTTTGATGATGGTCACATTGCCTATTGAATCCGAGTGCTAGCCATACTAAGTTTCTCAATGAAACTTACTCCCCTCAATTTTTTCATTTCAGGTCTAGCAGAAAGATCTCATTAAAACTGAGATTTTTGTTTTGATTTTTGATCTGAATTTTTAGGTACATGAACTTTCATATGTCTAGTTATAATCTGAAAATTTTGGTGATTTTAGGAGCACATTTGGTATTTTTAATGGTGGTCCTTATTGTGTTATGCAGCAGCTGTCTAGCATCCTATTCTGGAGTCCATTGTGTCTCAGGCACTCCTGTAACCTAGGGTGTGTATTTAGCTGAGTTAAGACCATTTTGTAGTGCATGTATGCATGTACATGTAGTGTATGTAAAATGAGACAAGTATGTGAACATTTGAGTAATGTTTTGGCTATGTAAGTGATGTGGTGCAAAGCTGCCTAAGTGTGAATGATGGGCTGCTTACTTGTAAATTCTGTTTTGGCCACATAAAGTTGTTAAAAGAAAGGGAATGTAATTCCTATGTGTAATGGACATATATGGGATAGCTTTGGAGGGTTTTCCCCTTGTGAATGAAGTGTTTGCACACTTATGAAATTTTGTATGGGCAAAATGGTCATAAAGTGACCAGAATTTTGACTCTGCACTTAAAGTTCTATATCTCCCTGTGTAGAAGGAATCTTTGTATGAAATTTTGACCACACCTAGAGAACATCTAGAGGTTGAATTTGGATTTGGAATTTCTGAATTTGGAGCCCTGTAGCCAAAGTGATATGACATTGCAAATCTGGCTAAGTTACCGTTCATTTGATTAGAATTTTGTAACCAACTTAAAAAATCCATAACTTGGTCCATAGGTGGACTATTGATGTAAAACAAAATTCCTTGGTTTTCTCTAAGTCTCTACTTGATAATGGAGCAAATAAAATAGGGGGGTACGTGGCTAGAATGATACAGTTTATTAGTGGAAGTTACAGGTGCAGTAGCTGGTCACTAGAACTTAACAAGATTGCCTAAGTGGGGTTGCCAAGATTAAGACTTGTGCTAGTGTTTTCCTTCTTAGCTACCATAGTGTACATAAATGTAAATATATGTGTTATGGTTAGACCAATATGCATGTATTTACATAGTGCACAAGAGGGTCACTTGAGTATGTACACTAGGGGTGTTGTTCTGATGACCTACAGGACACACCAAACCTGGGAGTTTAAATGCACAGTTTTGGCACCATAACTGGACTACTCCAGAGTGGGTAACAACCTGGACACTGGAAGCACAACTACAAGCTCTATCTTGAAGAACTTGCTAAGAAGAAGGGAAGTAAGACTTCCACTTCAAGTATTCTTGTTATAGAGGCTAATTTTTCTACTTCCTCATCTTAGGTATTGGATACTGGATGTTGATCTCACATTTGTGCAAATGTACAGGATCTAAGTAGGAGTAGAAGATTGGCCTGAGGTGAAGTGGACCTATGTGTTGGAAATAGAGCTTGGGTTGCTACCTTAGCCGTAGGGACTTATGTTCTCACTTTACCTAGCAGATTAGTTTTAGAATTAGACAATTGCTACTTTGTGCCTACTATTAGTAGAAATTTGATTTCTGTTTCTTGTTTGGACAAGAAAGGTTTTTCATTTATAATAAAGGACAAATGTTGTTCTATTTATTTGAATGAAATCTTTTATGGTAGTGCTCAACTTAGCAATGGGTTGTATGTTCTAGAACTCGAAAATCCAATCTATAATGTGAATACCAAGAAGGTCAAATTGAATGATTCAAACCCGACCTATCTCTGGCACTGTCGCTTGGGCCATATAAATGAGACCCGCATATCCAAGCTCCATAAGGATGGACTCTTGGACTCATTTGATTTTGAATCATATGAGACATGTGAGTCATGTTTGTTGGGCAAGATGACCAAAGCCCCATTCACAGGGCAAAGTGAAAGGGCTAATGACTTACTAGGACTCATACATAGTGATGTATGTGGCCCTATGTCTACACATGCTAGAGGAGGCTTCCAATACTTCATTACCTTTACTGATGACTTCAGTAGATATGGCTATGTGTATCTCATGAGACACAAGTCAGAATCCTTTGAAAAGTTCAAAGAATTCAAGAATGAAGTAGAGAATCAACTCAGGAAGAGTATCAAAGTACTTCAATCAGATCGAGGTGGAGAGTACTTGGATCGAGAATTCCTTGACTATCTAAAGGAGTGTGGTATAGTATCACAACTCACTCCACCTGGTACACCTCAATGGAATGGTGTATCTGAAAGGAGAAATTGAACTCTGTTAGACATGGTTCAATCTATGATGAGTCAAGCTGACCTTCCAAACTCCTTTTGGGGACATGCTCTAGAGACAGCTACTTTTACACTAAACCAAGTTCCATCTAAATCGGTTCAAAAGACACCATATGAGATATGGAGTGGGAGGCATCCCAATTTGTCTTTTATGAAGATTTGGGGCTGTGACGCTTATGTGAAATGTCAATCCTCTGACAAACTAGGGCCCAAATCTCAAAAATGCCTCTTTGTTGGGTATCCCAAAGAAACAAAGGGTTACTATTTCTACAATCCTTCTGAGCAAAAAGTGTTTGTTGCTCAAACTGGTGTCTTTCTAGAGAAAGAGTTTATCTCTAAAGGAACTAGTGGGAGGAAAGTAGAACTTGAAGAAATTCAAGAACAACAAGGAGACATCGAACCTGAAATGGAACCTAAACAGACACCACAAGATGTTGTGGTTCAAGAGTCTGTTCCTGTAGCACAGAGCCCACGTAGGTCTGGTAGGATTTGGTGTGAGCCTGAGAGATATGGATTTCTCATGACTCACACTGGTGATGTGATGCTCATGGATCAGGATGAGCCCACAACCTACCAACAAGCTATGTCGGGGCCTGACTCTGAGAAGTGGCTAGTGGCCATGAAATCTGAGATGGAATCCATGTATGAAAACCAAGTATGGACTTTGGTTGACCCACCTGAAGGGGTAAAACCTATAAGGTGCAAATGGGTTTTCAAGAAGAAAACTGACATGGATGGTAATGTGATTACCTTTAAGGGACAATTGGTTGCAAAAGGTTTCAAGCAAATTCATGGTATTGACTATGATGAAACTTTTTCACCAGTTGCCATGCTTAAATCCATCTAAATTTTGTTGGCTATTGTTGCACACTATGATTATGAGATATGGAAAATGGATGTCAAAACTGCATTCATAAATGGAAAGCTACTTGAGGATGTGTACATGACACAACCTAAGGGTTTTGTCACTCCTGAGAATGCCAATAAAGTGTGCAAGTTGCAAAGGTCCATTTATGGACTGAAGCAAGCTTCTTGAAGTTGGAATCTTCATTTTGATGAAGCAATCAAAGAGTTTGGTTTTATCAAAAATGAAGATGAACCTTGTGTCTACAAGAAGGTTAGTGGGAGCGCTATTGTCTTCTTGGTGTTGTATGTAGATGACATACTACTCATCGGGAATGACATTCCTGAGCTACAGTCTGTAAAGACTTGGCTAAGGAAATGTTTCTCTATGAAGGACTTGGGTGAAGCAGCCTATGTGTTAGGCATCAGGATCTATAGAGATAGATCTAGAAAGCTTCTCGGCCTAAGTCAAAGTACATACATTGACAAGGTGCTAAAGAGGTTTAGCATGCAAGATTCCAAGAAAGGATTCTTGCCCATGTCACATGGTATAACTCTTTCTAGATCTCAGTGTCCGAGTACACCCAAGGAGAGAGAGCGCATGAGTAAGATTCCATATGCCTCAGTAATTGGATCTATCATGTATGCCATGATATGTACTCATCCCGATGTCTCATATGCCTTGAGCATGATGAGTAGGTACCAATCAAACCCCGGTGAGAGTCACTGGACAGCTGTTAAGAACATCCTTAAGTACTTACAAAGGACTAAGGATGCATTCTTGGTCTTTGGAGGTGAAGATGAGCTCATTGTAAGGGGTTACACCGATGCAAGCTTCCAATCCGATAAGGATGATTTTAGATCACAATATGGTTATGTGTTTTGTATTGGTGGTGGTGCTGTGAGCTGGAAGAGTTCAAAGCAAGAGAAAGTAGCTGACTCTACAACAGAATCTGAGTACATTGCCGCCTCTGATGCTGCGAAGAAGGCAGTTTGGATCAAGAAGTTCATCACTGAACTTGGAGTGGTTCCAAGCATTGTCGACCCGATAGAGCTCTATTGTGACAACAATGGAGCAATCGCACAGGCTAAGGAACCTCGATCTCACCAGCGATCCAAACACATACTCCGACGCTATCATCTCATCAGGGAGATCATCGAGAGGGGTGATGTGAGGATATGCAGGACTTCGACAGACAGCAACATTGCTGATCCACTGACAAAGCCCCTTACGCAGCAGAAGCATGATAGCCATTCTAGGTCCATCGGTATTAGATACATGGATGATTGGCTTTAGTGCAAGTGGGAGATTGTTAGTGTTGTGCCCAAAAGCCAATCATGAGATGATTGTATTTTTGCACATTGAGTCATGATATTTTATTAAGGCATTAATCCAGCAATTATGTTTGTTGTTTTGTTTCTACGTAATGTAATAAACATAATTGTAACCCTAGAATAATGATATTCTTAAACGTCCCTAGTCTAGTATTATTGTGGAGCGGGTTGCAATAATACATAACGACTAGCATATGTGGAGACTAATATGAGATATGTAGTCTACATATGGGTACAAGTTGGAGAACTTGTGTACTGGACCGACCCACCATGAGAACACTACATGGATCGTTATATGAGTGTCATAAGTGATTCTCATAGTGATCATGGTATATGTAGTCCTTCGACCTAAGATCATCAAGGTTCCCTACATGTGAGTCACATACTTTGATACTTTCCTTTGTTGCTCGTAACTGAGTGAACTTGAAGGAGGTCATTGGGTATGTCACATATCATGCGGAGGGATTTGTATGATCAAGATGGGATTTGTCCCTCCTATGTAACGGGAGTGATATCTTCGGGCCCCTTGATAGAGTGAGACTTAGAAAAATGCATGGCCATGCTCGGATGAGTTGATATACGATATCAATGTCATCAGTTTAAGTTGGTCTACTCGGTAATCAAGAAACCAAAGATTGGGCTATACGAGAGTGACACATTCCATGTCTCATGCTTAGTCTTGATATCTTGGACAAAGGGACAATGGCATATATCGAGGATGATCATAAAGGTTTAGTCGAATCATCGACAATCTTGTCACTTGGGTAGCAATGATGTGTTGCTAGACACCGCTCATTGCTTATGATCATAAATGTGATTTATGATCATTGCCAACGTGGTAAAAGCCTATTGGGTCGCACACATAGAGCTATTTGGATCATTAGAGTGCATGGGCTAATTATTTGGGTTTTGGTTTCACAATAATTTCGTATTAATAATGGGCCCAATAGTTGAGCCATTATTAAGCCCGAAATTAAAGCCTAATTGGATTAGGGCTTTGAAACCCATTAGGCCTGGAAGTTGAGTCTCACTATAAATACAACTTTTAGTGAGAAATTCGTAGGTCTCCTTGCCCTAGCCTCCCAAAAAGGACAGCTGCACTCTTCTCTTGCAATTCCTTGGAGGACGCAAGCTAGCACTGCGAGCGCAAGAGAAACGCATCTGCCGGGACGTGGTGGAAGCGTGGTGATCCCGAGAGGCTCGTGTGGATACCATAGAGAGCTTGAACACGTCAACTATTTAGGTTTTGTGATTCAACTCTACAATTAGGTGAGAGATCTCAACAGAAATTAGGTATGAAAATTTTTAAACACCTGGTTTACGCCATTTTACTTGGATTGTACAGGGTTTCGGTTAAATTCCGCTGCACTTGTTTGGCTTTCAAAACCCTACATCTATTCCATTCATGTTGTGAATGTTTCTATTCCAAACTACTTGAGGATTTTTCTATTCCATTCTAAAGAAGTTGTGAACATTTCCATTCCATTCCAAAAAAGTTATGAATGTTTCTATTTTGAACTAGTTGTGAATATTTCTATTCCAAACTAGCTGAGATTGTTTCTTCTCCAAACAAGTTGTGAATGTTTCAATTCCATCCTAAACAAGTTGTGATTGTTTTTATTCCAATCTAAAGAAGTTATGATTGTTTTAATTCCATTCTAAATAAGTTGTGAATGCTTCAATTCCAAACAAGTTGTGAAATTTTCTATTCCAAATTGGTTGTGAATGTTTTTATTCCAAACTTGTTTTGAAATTTTTTATTCCATTATAAACAAGTTGTGAACATTTTTCTTCCAAACAAGTTGTGAATGTCCCCATTGCATTTTGAACAAGTTGTGAATCTTTCTATTCCACTGTAAACAAATTATGGGTGTTTCTATTGCAAAGAGGTTGTGAATGTTTTTACTCCATTCTAAACAATTTGTGAATGTTTCTATTCCAAACGAATTGTTAATGTTTTTATTCCAAAGAAGTTGTGAATGTTTCCAATTCCTTCAAAGCAAGTTGTGAATGTTTCTCTTCCATTCTAGAGAAATTGTGAATGGTTCTATTCCAAACTAGTTTTGATTATTTTCATTCCATTATAAACAAGTTGTGAACATTTCTATTCCATTCTAAACAAGTTGTGATTGTTTGTATTGTTAGTGTTGTGCCCAAAAGCCAATCATGAGATGATTGTGTTTTAGACATTGTGGCATTAATCCAGTAATTATGTTTGTTGTTCTATTTATCTAAACATAATAAACATTATTATAACCATATAATAATGATACTGTTAAATGTCCCTTTTCTAGTGTCATCATAGAGTGGGTTGCAATAATACGTAAAGACTAGCATATGTGGAGACTAATATAAGATATGTAGCCTACATATGGGTACAAGTTAGAGAACTTGTATACTGGACCGACCCAACATGAGAATGTACATGGAACATTATATGAGTGTCATATGTAGTTCTCATAGTGATCATGTATATATAGTCCTTTGACCTAAGGTCATCATAGTTCTCTACATGTGAGTCACATACTTTGATACTTCCCTTTGTTGCTCGTAACTGAGTGAACATGAAGGTGGTCATTGGGTATGTCACATATCATGCGGAGAGTTTTGTATGATCAAGATGGGATTTGTCCCTCCTATGTAATGGAAGTGATATCTTCAGGCCGCTTGATAGAGTGAGGCTAAGAATGTATGTGGCCATGCCCGGATGAGTTGATAAACAATATCAATGTCATCAGTTTAAGTTGGTCTGCTCAGTAACCAAGAAACCAATGATTGGGCTATACGAGTGTGACACATTCCATGTCTCGTGCCTAGTCTTGATATCTTGGACAAAGGGACAATGGCATATACGGATAATAATCATAGAGGTTTAGTCAAATCATTGACAATCTTGTCACTTGGACAGCAATGATGTGTTGCTTGACACTGCTCATTGTTTGTGATCATAAATGTGATTTATCATGATTCCCAATGTGATAGAAGCCTATCAGATCACACACGTTGAGCCTACTTGGATTATTTGAGTGCACGGGATAATTTATTTGGTTTATGGTTTTAGGATAATTTTGTATTAATAATTGGCCCAAAAGTTGAGCCATTATTAAGCCTAAAATTAAACCTAACTAGATTAGGACTTTGAAACCCATTAGGCTTGGAAGTTGATTCTCACTATAAATACATCATATAGTGACAAATTCATAGCTCTTGCCCTAGCCTCCCAAAAAAGGATAAAATCAGAAGAGTTCTGAAAACCTACCGCACTCTTCTCTTACCATTACTTGAAGGACACAAGCTAGCACTATGAGCGAAAAAGAAACGCAGCTACCAAAATGTAGTGGAGGCATGGTGATCCCAAGAGGCTTGTGTGGATACCAGAAAGAGCTTGAACACATCAATTGATTAAGTTTTTTTTATTCAACTCAATAGTTAGGTGAAAGATCTCAACCGAATTAGGTATGAAAATTTTGAATACCAGGTTTACCTCATTTTACTTGGATATGATTTGGGTACATTCCGCTGCACTTGTTTGGCTCCCAAAACCCTACGTATATTCCAAACTTGTTGTGAAAATTTCTTTTCCGAACTAGTTGTGAATGTTTTTATTCCATTATAAGCAAGTTGTGAATGTTCCTAATTTTAACTAGTTGTGAAAGTTCCTTTTTGAAAACTAGTTGTGAATGTTTTTACTCCATTCTAAACAAGTTTTGAATGTTTCTATACCATTCTGAACAAGTTGTGAATGTTTCTATTAGAAACTAGTTATGAATGTTTCTATTCAATTCTAAACAAAAGTTTCTATTCAATTTTAAACAAGTTGTGAATGTTTCCACTCCATTCTAAATATGTTGTGAATGTTTCTATTCTAAAAAAGTTGTGAATGTTTCTATTCCAAACAACTTATGACTGCTTCTATTCTGAACTAGGTCTAAATGTTTCGTCTCCACTCTGAACAAGTTGGGATTGTTTCAATTCCAAACTAGTTGTGGTTGTTTCTATTCCATTATAAAGAAATTGTTAATGTTTATACTATATTTTAAACAAGTTGTAAATATTTGTATTCCCAACCAGTTGTGAATATTTCTATTCCATTCTAAAGAAGTTGGGAATGTTTTTATTGCAAACAAGTTGTGAATGCTTTTATTCCAAACTAGTTCTAAATGTTTCGACTCCACTATAAACAAGTTATGATTGTTTCCATTCGAAACTAGTTCTGAATGTTTCTATTCCATTCTAAACAAGTTGTGAATGTTTCCACTCCATTGCAAATAAGTTATGAATGTTTCTATTCCAAACTAGTTGTGAATGTTTCCACTCCAAACAAGTTGTGAATGTTTCCATTCCAAACTTGTTGTAATTGTTTCTATTCCAAACAAGTTCTGAATGTTTTCATTCCATTCTAAAGAAGTTGTGAATGTTTCTTTTCAATTACAAACAAGTTGTGAATATTTCTATTCTAATAATTTGTGATTGTTTCCATTCCAGTCTAAATTTTTTTTGAATGTTTCCTTTCCATTCACATTGTGAATGTTTTTATTCTAAATAAGTTCTGAAAGATTCAATTCCATGCTAAACAAGTTGTGATTGTTTTTTTTCCAGTGACCTTGTGTATGTTTGCATTCCATTCAAAACAAGTTGTGAATGGTTCTATTCCACTCATGTTGTGAATATTTCTATTCCAAACTAGATGTTCATGTTTCCACTTTATTCTAAACAAGTTATAAGTATTTCTTTTCCAAACTACCTCTGAATGTTTCTATTCCACTCTAAACAAGTTATGAATGTTTCCATTCCATTCCAAACATGTTGCGAAGGTTTTTATTACAAACTAGCTTAGAATGTTTCTATTCCAAACTAGTTGTGATTGGTTTTATTCCAAACTTGTTGTGAATGTTTCCATTCCATTCTAAACATGTTAGGATTGTTTCTATTCCAATCTAAACAAGTTATGAATGTTTCTATTATATTCTAAATAAGTTCTGAATGTTTCTATACCAAACTAGTTGTGAAAGTTTTTACTCCAAATTGGTTGTTAACGTTTCTATTCCAAACTAGTTGTTAGTGTTTTGATTCCATTCTAAATAAGTTGTGAATGTTTCTATTCCATTCCAAACAAGTTCTAGATGTTTCTATTCCAATATGTCGTGAATGTTTCCATTCCATTCTAAACAATTTGTGAATGTTTCTATTCTAAGCTAGTTGTGAATGTTTCTATTCCAAGCTAGTTGTGAATGTTTGTTTTTAAAATGGGTTGTGACTGTTTCCAATCCCTTCAAAAAAGTTATGAATGATTATATTCCATTTGAAACAAGTTGTGCATATTTCTATTCCAAACAAGTTATGAATGTTTCTACTTCAAACTTGTTATGAGTGTTTCTATTCCACACTAGTTGTGCATGTTTCCATTCCATTCTAAATAAGTTGTGAATGTTTCTATTCCATTCTAAACAAGTTGTGATTGTTTCTATTCCAAACAAGTTGTGAATGTTTCTATTCCAGACTTGTTGTGAATGTTTCAATTCCAAATTAGTTGTGAAAGTTTCCACTTCATTCTAAACAAGTTGTGAATGTTGCTATTCCATTCTAAATAAGCTATGATTGTTTCTATTCCAAACTTGTTGTGAATGTTTCTATTCCAAACTAGTTGTGAAATTTCCTATACCAAAACTAGTTGTGGATGCTATTATTTCATTCTAAACAAGTTGTGAATGTTTCTATTCCATTCTAAATAAGTTGTGAATATTTCTATTCCATTCTAAACAAGTTGTGAATGTTTTTATTCCTTTCTAAACATGTTATCAATGTTTTTATTCCATTTTAAACAAGTTGTGAATGTTTTTATTCTAAACAAGTTGTTAATGTTTCTATTCCGAACAAGTTGTTAATTCTTCTATTCCAAACTAGTTCTAATGTTTCCACTCTACTCTAAATAAGTTGTGATTGTTTCTATTCCAAACAAGTTATAAATGTTTCTTTTCCATTCTAAACAAGTTGTAAAGGCTTCAAATCCATTCCAAATAAGTTATGAATGTTCCTATTCCAAACTGCTGATAAATGTTTCTATTCCAAATAAGTTATGAATGTTTTTATTCCAAACTTGTTATGATTGTTTCTATTCCAAACAAGTTGTGAATGTTTCCATTCCATTCTAAAGAAGTTGTGAATGTTTATATTCCATTCTGAACAAGTTGTGAATGTTTTTATTCCTTTTAAACAGGTTGTAAATGTTTCCATTTCAAACTGGTTGTGAATGTTTCCATTCCATTATAAATAAGTTCTGAAAGTTTTCATTCCATTCTAAAAAACTTGTGACTTTATTACAAATTATTTGTGCATTTTCCTATTCCATTCCAAACATGTTGTGAATATTTTTATTCCAAACAAATTTAGAATTTTTCCATCACATTTTAAACAAGTTGTGAATGTTTCTATTGCATTATAAATAAGTTATTAGTCTTTCTATTCCAAACTAGTCATGAATGTTTCTATTCCATTCAAAACAACTTGTAAATCTTTCTATTCCAAACAACTTGTGAACGATTCCACTCCAAAGTAGTTATCATTGTTTCTATTTCATTCTAAACAAGTTGTTAATGTTTCTATTCAAAATAAGCCGTGAATGTTTCCATTTTATTCTAAACAATTTGTGAATGTTTTCATTCAAAACACATTGTGAATATATCCATTCTGTACAAGTTGTGAATGGTTTGGCTCTATTCTAAACAAGTTGCTAACGTTTCCACTTCATTTTAAACAAGTTATGGACGTTTCCATTCCAAACTAGTTGTGAATGTTTCTATTGCATTCTAAATAATTTGTGAATGTTTTTTTTATCAAAACAAGTTGGAAACGTTTCTATTCCAAACAAGTTGTGAATGTTTCCACTCCATTTGAAACAAATTGTGAATGCTTCTGTCCTATTCTAAACATGTTGTAAATGTTTCTATTCCAAACAAGTTATGAATGTTTTTATTCCAAACTAATTGTGAGTGTTTCTATTCCATTTCAAACAAGTTATGAATGTTTCTATTCCATTCTAAACAAGT
This sequence comes from Aquilaria sinensis, assembly GCA_005392925.1. Classification (NCBI taxonomy): domain Eukaryota; kingdom Viridiplantae; phylum Streptophyta; class Magnoliopsida; order Malvales; family Thymelaeaceae; genus Aquilaria; species Aquilaria sinensis. Next base: position 395,494 of record SMDT01002116.1, on the reverse strand, counting down.
TGTGAATGTTTCCATTCCAATCTAAATAGGTTTTGAATGTTTATACTCTAAATAAGCTAAGAATGTTTCTTTTCCATACTAGTTATGAATGTTTCCATTCCATTCTAAGCAAGTTATGAATATTTCTATTTCAAACTAGTTGTGAATGTTTCTATTCCATTCTAAACAAGTTGTCAATGTTTCTATTCCATTATAAACAAGTTGTCAATTTTTCTATTATAAACTAGTCGTGAATGTTTTCATTCCAAACTTGCTGTGAAAGTTCATATTCCACACTAGTTGTGAATGTTTCCATTGAACTCTAAACTACTTGTGAATGTTTTTATTCCATTCTAAACAAGTTGTGAATGTTTTCATTCAAATCTAAACTAGTTATGAACGTCTCTATTCCATTCTAAATAAGTTGTGAATGCTTGTTTTCCAAACTAGTTTTGAATATTTCTATCGCAAAGTAGTTGTGAATGTTTCTATTCCAAACTTGTTGTGATTATTTTTACTCCATTCTAACAAGTTGTGAATATTTATATTACATTCTAAACAAGTTTTGAATGTTTTTTCTATTTTCTAAACAAGTTGTGAATGTTTCTATTTTCTTCTTAACAAGTTTTGACTATTTATATTCTGAACTAGTTCTGAATGTTTCTCTTCCAAACTTGTTGTTAATGTTTCTACTCAAAATTAGTTGTGAATATTTCTATTCTGAACATGTTGTGAGTGTTTTCATTCCATTGTAAAGAAGTTTTGAATGTTTCTATTCCCTTCGAAACAAGTTGTGAATGTTTCTATTCAAAACTAGTTGTGAATGTTTCTATTCCATTCTAAACAAGTTGTGAATGTTTCTTTTCCAAACTAGTTATGAATGTTTCTATTTAAAACTAGTTGTGAATGTTTCTATTCCATTATAAACATGTTATGAATGTTTCTACTCCATTTTAAACAAGTTGTGAATGTCTATATTGTGTTCTAAACATCTTGCAAATGTTTCTATTCCAAACTACTTGTGAATGTTTGTGTTCCATTGTAAACATATTATGAATGTCTTTATTCCATTCTAAACAAGTTGTGAAAGTTTCTATTGCATTCTAAATAAGTTGTGAATATTTCTACTCAAAACTAGTGCAGATTGTTTGTATTGTACTCGAAAGAAATTGTAAATATTTTTTATCCAAACAAGCTGTGAATGTTTCCATTCCATTCTAAACAGGTTGTGAATTTTTCTCTTTCATTTGAAACATGTTGTGAATGTTTCCATTCTAAATAATTTGTAAACATTTTTATTCCATTCTAAACAAGTTGTGAATGTTTCTATTCCATTCTAAACTAGTTGTGAATGTTTCTACACCAAACTAGTTTTGAATGTTTTCATTTCATTCTAATCAAGTTAAGAATGTTTCCATTCTAAACCTGTTTTGAATGTTTCTAGTCTAAACTAGTTATGAATGTTTCTATTCTAAATAGGTTGCGAATGCTTCCATTCCATTCTCAAGTACTTATGAATGTTTATCTTCAATTCTAAACAAGTTGTGTATGTTTATATTCCAAATATGTTGTGAATGCTTATATTCCAAAGTAGTTAGGATTGTTTCCATTGCATTCTAAATGAGTTATGAATGTTTCTATTCTAAACTAGTTATGATTGTTTCTACTCCAGTCTAAACAAGTTATGAAAAATTCTATTCCAAACTAGTTGGCAATGTTTCTATTGCAAACTAGTTGTGAATGTTTGTATTCTGTTTTAAACAAGTTGTGATTGTTTCTATTTGAAACTAGTTGTGAATGCCTTGATTCTGTTCTAAATAAATTATGAATGTTTCTTTTCCATTCTAAAGAATCTATGAAAGTTGTTATTCTAAACTAATTGTGAATGTTTCCATTCCACTCTAAAGAAGTTGTGATTGTTTCTATTCAAAACAACTTGTGAATATTTCTATTCCAAACTAGTAGTAAATGTTTCTACTCCTAACCAATTGTGAATGTTTCTATCCTAAACAATTTGTGATTGTTTCCATTCCACTCTAAACAAAGTATGAATGTTTATACTCCAATTAAGTTGTGAATGCTTATTTTCCAAACTAGTTGTGATTGTTTCTCTTCTAATCAGGTTGTGCATGTTTCCATTTCATTCTAAACAAGCTGTGAATGTTTCTGTTCCATTCATGTTGTCAACCTTTCTATTCCAAACTAGTTGAGAATTTTTCTATTCCAATCTAAACAAGTTGTGAACATTTCCGTTCCATTCCAAACAAGTTCTGAATGTTTCTATCCCAAACTAGTTGTGAATATTTCTATTCCAAACTAGTTGTGATTTTTTCTTTTCTAAACAAGTTGTGAATGTTTTCATTTGATTCCAAACCAGTTGTGGATGTTTTTACTCCAAACTAGTTGTGAATGTTTCTATTCCAAACTAGTTGTGATTGTTTCTATTCAAAACTAGTTGTGAATGTTTTCATTCCATTCTAAACAAGTTGTGAATGTTTTCATTACATTGTAAACGAGTTGTGAATGTTTCTATTCCATTCTGAACATGTTTTGAATGTTTCTCTTCCATTCCAAACAAATTTTGAATGTTTCTATTCCTTTTTAAAGAAGTATTGATTATTTCTATTCCAAACTAGTTGTGAATGTTTCTCTTCCAAACTTGTTGTTAATGTTTCCTTTAAAAACAAGATGTGAGTGTTTCGATTCCATCCTAAATATGTTGTGAAAGTTTCTATTCCCTTATAAACAAGTTGTAAATGTTTCTATTCAAAACTAGTTGTGAATGTTTCCTTTCCAAACTTGTTATGACAATTTCTATTCCAAACTAGTTGTGAATCTTTCCATTCAACTCTAAACTAGTTGTGAATGTTTCTATTCCATTCTAAACAAGTTGTGAAGGATTTTTGCCCAAACCAAATATGTCTGTTTCTATTCCAAACTTGCTGTACTTGTTTCTATTCCATTCTAAACTTGTTGTGGTTGTTTCGATTCCAAACTAGTTGTGAATGGCTATATTCTAAACTAATTTTGAATGTTTGTCTTCCGTTCTAAACAAATGAATGTCTCCACTCTATTCTAAACAAGTTGTGAATGTTTCTCTTCTATTCTAAACCAGTTGTGAATGTTTCTACTCCAAACTAGTTAAGAATGTTTCTATTCCATTCTAAACAAGTTATGAATGTTTTTATTATAAACTAGTTTTGAATGTTTCTAGTCCAAACTAGTTGTGAATGTTCATACTCCAAAGAAGTTATCAATGTTTCCAAACCATTCTAAAAAAGTTATCAATGTTTGTATTCCATTCTAAGCAAGTTCTGAATATGTTTATTCCAAACTTGTTGTGATTTTCCATCCTAAACAAGTAGTTAATATTTATATCACATTCTAAACAAGTTTTGAATGTTTTTCTTAATTCTAAACAAGTTTTGAATGTTTTTCTTAAATTCTAAACAAGTTCTAAATGTTTCTATTGTACTTTAAACAAGTTGTGAATATTTCTATTCCAAACATGTTGTGGATACTTCAATTCCACTCTAACCAAGTTGTGAATGTTTCTATTCCAAACTAGTTGTGAATGTTTTTCTTCCAAACTCGTTTTTAATGTTTCTTCTCCAAACTAGCTATGAATGTTTCTATTTCCAACAAGTTGTGAGTGTTTCTATTTGAAACTAGTTGTGAATGTTTCCATTCAACCATAAACTAGTTGTGAATGTTTATATTCCATTCTAAACAAGTTGTGAATGTTTCTTTTCCAATCTAGTTTTGAGCGTTTCTATTCCAAACTAGTTGTGAATGTTTCTATTCCATTTTAAACAAGTTATGGATGCTTTTATTCTGACCTAGTAGTGAATGTTTCTATTCCATTCTAAACAAGTTGTGAATGTTTCTATTCCATTCTAAATATGTAGTGAATGTTTCTACTCAAAACTAGTTGTGAATGGCTCGATTCGAAACTAGTTGTGAATGTTTGTGTTCTATTCTAAACATATTGTGAATGTCTTCATTCCATTCTAAATTGGTTGTGAATGATTCTATTGCATTCTAAACAAGTTGTGATTGTTTATATTCCAAACTAGTTGAGATTGTTTCTGTTGCACTCGAAACAAATTCTAAATGTTTCTTTTCCAACCAAGCTGTAAATGTTTCCATTTCATTCTAAACAGCATGTAAATATTTCTCTTCAATTTTCAAGATGTTGTCAATTTTTCCATTCTAAACAATTTGTAAATGTTTGTATTCCATTCTAAACAGCCTTTGAATGTTTGTTTTCCACTCTAAATCTGCTGTGAATGTTTATACACAAAACTAGTTGTGAATATTTCCACTTTATTCTAAACAAAGTATGAATGTTTCTCTTCTAAACTAGTTTTGAATGTTTCTGGTCCAAACTAGTTCTAAATTTTTCTATTCTAAACATGTTATGAATGTTTCCATTCCATTCTAAACAAGTTATGAATGTTTATATTCTATTCTAAACAAGTTGTAAATGTTGTTACAGTTGTACCCAAAAGCTAAGCATGAGATGATTGTATTTTGAACATCAAGTCATGATATTTTATTGAGGCGTTAATCCAGTAATTATGTTCATTGTTTTATTTTTGTCTAATGTAATAAACATAATCATAACCCTAGAATAATGATATTCTTAAATGTCCTTAGTCTAGTATTATTGCGGAGTGGGTTACAATAATACATAATAACTAGCATATGTGAAGACTAATATGAGATATATAATCCACATATGGGTACAAGTTGGAGAACTTGTGTACTGGACCGACGCTCCCCGAGAATGCTACATGGATCATTATTGGAGTGTCATAAGTGATTCTCATAGTGATCATGGTATATGTAGTCCTTTGACCTAAGGTCATCAAGATTGCTTACAGGTGAGTCACATACTTTGATACTTTCCTTTGTTGCTCATAACTGAGTGAACTTGAAGGAGATCATTGGGTATGCCACATATCATGCGGAGGGATTTGTATGATCAAGATGGGATTTGTCCCTCCTATGTAACGGGAGTGATATCTTCGGGCCCCTTGATAGAGTGAGACTAAGAAAAATGCATGGCCATGCTCGGATGAGTTGATATACGATATCAATGTCATCAGTTTAAGTTAGTCTACTTGGTATTCAAGAAACCAAAGATTAGGCTATATGAGAGTGACACATTCCATGTCTCATGCTTAGTCTTGGTATCTTTGACAAAGGGACAATGGCATATACGGGTAATGATCATAAAGATTTAGTCGAATCACCGACAATCTTTTCACTTGGGTAGCAATGATGTGTTGGTAGACACCAGCCATTGCTTATGATCATAAATGTGATTTATGATCATTGCCAATGTGGTATAAGCCTATTGGGTCACACACATAAAGCCTATTTAGATTATTTGATTGCATGGGCTAATTTATTTGGGTTATGGTTTTATGATAATTTCATATTAATAATTTGCCAAAGGTTGAGCCATTATTAAGCCTAAAATTAAACCTAATTGGATTAGCACTTTAAAACCCATTAGGCTTGGAAGTTGAGTCTCACTATAAATACATCATGTAATGTGAAATGTTGTGTGTTCGGTTGCTCTCGATCATGGTTAATTAAATTGATTCATGATGCATGAAATCGGAACTCGTAATGAATATATGAGATATATGAAGAAATGACACAAATTGGTTAATATGATTAACCATAAATTGATTGGTATGAGATACCTATATGGATTAGGATTCTTGGAATAATTGCAAAACCCTAGTGTGGATTAGATTAGGGTTGTTTGGGCACCGAGAGTAAAGTACTTTTGGTGGCTTGAATGGAGTTGGTCTTGGGTGCCTACTTGTTCAAAATAGAATATCTCGGGCAACATAATTGTAAGACAATTTTTTGCGCCTGTGGGCACTGCCTTCCTAGCAACCCCTGCAAGGGAGGATCCCCTTGACACCGCCCGGCGAGTGCCCAATGAGACCACCGTATGTGAACCACCACATTGATAGAAACTGGTTAATCAACATGTGTTTATTGGCTTTTGGCATGTTATGATGATTGGTGGTTATAGCATGGTGCATGGTTATAGCCCTTGTTGGTTGTACTTATAAATACGGCCTGTGAGTTTTGCCTTATTCTTGTTATTCTCATTGTACATTCTCTTCTCACCTATTCCCCTCGAATGTAGTTCGAGGTTTCTATTATTGATGTAATGGTACATTATGGGAACATCCAAGGTGGTGTGTCCAAGTAGCTAACAATAAAAAGGAAATCAAGTAAGGAGGAGAAGGAGCTTGTGAAGACCTTTTTCTTTTCTTAGGCTTTTATGATATTCTCATTGGCTTGAGAATGTCACATAGTTTGGGCTATAACCATGTCACATTTAATTTATTGTTAGCATAAGATGCATGTTTAATATTTGTATGTGATGCATGTATAAGACAACTGGAGACAATAATTGGTGAGATCAACAGGAAAATTCCCTTAAACAAAATATTAAGTCATTATATGTGATGCCTTCCAAATGTTGGCACTCATCAAGACTTTGATTAATATTGGGTGTGTTTGCCAAACCAAAGCACCTATGTTCATCTTGATAAGGCACGATGGGATAATAGTGATGTCCAAATTGCTAACTTTGGGTCCAACTTAACTAAGTCATCCTAATAGGACTAGCAACTTAGAGGCATAAGGTTGGGCTTAAGTTCATGAGATGAGCGTTGACAAGTGTTGTTCACCCAACTATCCAAGAGCTGCGTGAGATGCAATTGGCAAGGAGTTGCCTACCTATATAACTGTAACTTGATTAAAAAACCAAAGCTGACTCAGGTTGTGTTGAAATATGGATCTTGGCCCACTAGAATACCTTAGCACCAAGGTGTTCTAAAATAATATCGAGGGTTCTTATTTTGAGTAAAATAGTGGCAGTATCATTTAATAAAAGTCCTTATTAAATGAATTAAAATGCATGACTCTTACACTGCATATTTACTATTGTAGATAACCATGGCACAAAACACATCGACACTTTCATTGCGATCGATCCTTGAGAAGGAAAAACTGAATGGGACCAACTTTCTCAAATGGTACTAAAATTTGAGGATAGTCCTCAAGCAAGGGAGAAAGGCTTATGTCCTAGAGCAGCCCATTCCGAATGAGCCTGCTGCCAATGCTCCAAGAGCTGAAAGGGATGCTCACAAGAGGCATTCTGATGATGCTTTGGATGTTGCTTGCCTCATGCTTATTACCATGGAATCTGAGCTTCAGAAGCAACATGAGAACATGGGGGCATTTAATATGATTGAACATCTCAAAATGCTCTTCCAATAGCAACCTAGGCATGAGAGGTTTGCTACCTCTAAGGCATTGTTTCAGTGCAAAATGTCTGAGGGAAGTCCCATGGGTCCTCATATGCTCAAGATGATTGGGTACATTGAGAATCTTGAGAGTTTGGGATTTGTTCTTCAGAAAGAGTTGGCTATTGATGTAGTCCTGCAATCATTGCCACAAAGCTACAGCTAGTTCATCATGAACTATAACATGAACAGCCTTCACAAGTCCCCCCTTGAATTGTTCAACATATTGAGAATTGATGAGCAAAACCTTAAGAAGGCTAAGCCCATTATGATGGTACGAAAGGGAAAAGCCAACAAGAAGAATGATAAAGCTGAAGGAAAGTCCACTGCTAATTTTTCTTCAGCTGCACTGAAACCATCTGGTGGTGTGGCTAAGGAGGGGGAGTGCTTCCATTGTAAGCAACCTGGACATCAGAAGCGCAACTGCAAGCTCTATCTTGAAGAACTTGCTAAGAAAAGGGAAGTAAGACTTCGACTTCAGGTATTTTTGTTATAGAGGCTAACTTTTCTACTTCCTCAACTTGGGTATTGGATACTGGATATGGATCTCACATTTATGCAAATGTGTAGGATCTAAGTAGGAGTATAAGATTGGACCGAGCTGAAGTGGTCCTACGTGTTGGAAATGGAGCAAGGGTTACTGCTTTAGCCGTAAGGACTTATGCTCTCACTTTGCCTAGTGGATTAGTTTTAGAATTACAAAACTGCTACTTTGTGCCTACTATTAGCAAAAATTTGATTTCTGTTTCTTGTTTGGACAAGAAAGGTTTTTCATTTATAATAAAATAAAATTCTTGTTTTATTTATTTGAATGAAATCTTTTATGGTAATGTTGAACTTAGCAATGGTTTGTGTGCTTTAGAACTCGAAAATCCAATCTATAATGTGAATACTGAGAAGGACAAATTGAACGATTCAAACTTGACCTATCATTGGCACATATCCAAGCTCCATAAGGATGGACTCTTGGACTTATTTGATTTTGAAACATAGAAGACATGTGAGTCATGTTTATTGGGCAAGATGACCCAAACCCCTTTTCACTAGGCAAAGTGAAAGAGTTAATAACTTATTAGGACTCAAACAGAGTGGTGTATGTGGCACTATGTCTACACATGCTAGAGGAGGTTTCCAACACTTCATTACCTTTACTGATGACTTAAGTAAATATGGCTACGTGTATCTTATGAGACACAAATCAAAATCCTTTGAGAGTTCAAAGAATTCAGGAATAAAGTAGAGAATCAAGTCAGGAAGAGTATCAAAGTACTTCAATCAGATCGAGGTGGAGAATACTTGGATCGAGAATTCCTTGATTATCTAGAGGAGTGTGGTATAGTATCAGAAGTCACTCCACCTGGTACACCTTAATGGAATGGTGTATTTAAAAGGACAAATTGAACTATTTTAGACATGGTACAATTTATGATGAGTCAAGCTGACCTTCTAAACTCCTTTTAGGGGACATGCTCTAAAGACAACTACTTTTACACTAAATCAAGTTCCATCTAAGTCGGTTCAAAAGACACCATATGAGATATAGAGTGGGAGGCATCTCAGTTTGTCCTTTATGAAGATTTGGGGCTGTGGCGCTTATGCAAAATGTCAATCTTATGTAAAGCTGGGCCTAAATCTCATAAATGCCTCTTTGTTAGGTATCCCAAAGAAGCAAACGGTTATTATTTCTATAATCCTTTTGAGAAGAAAGTGTTTGTTGCTCAAACTAGTGTCTTCCTAGAAAAAGAGTTTATCTCTAAATAAACTAGTGGGAGGAAAGTAGAACTTGAAGAAGTTCAAGAACAACAATGGGACATTGAGCATGAAAGGGAAGCTAAACAGACACCACAAGATGTTGTGAGTCAGGAGTTTATTCCTGTAACATGGAACCCACGTAGGTCTGGTAGGATTTGATGTGAGCCTGAGAGATATAGATTTCTTGTGACTCACACTGGCGATGTGATGCTCATAGATCAGGATGACCTACCAACAAACTATGTTGGGCTCTGACTCTAAGAAGTGGCTAGAGGCCATGAAGTCTGAGATGGAATCATGTATGAAAACCAAGTATGGACTTTGCTTGATCGATCGGAAGAGGTAAAACCTATAAGGTGCAAATGGGTTTTCAAGAAGATAACCGACATGGATGGTACTGTGATTGCCTTTAACGGACAATTGGTTGCAAAAGGTTTCAAGCAAATTCATGGTATTCACTATGTTGAAACTTTTTCACCTGTTGCCATGCTTAAATCCATCTAAATTTTATTGGCTATTGTTGCACGCTATGATTATGAGATATGGAAAATGGATGTCAAAACTGCTTTCATTAATGGAAAGCCACTTGAGAATGTGTACATGATACAACCTAAGGGTTTTGTCACTCTTGAGAATGTTAATAAAGTGTGCAAGTTGCAAAGCTTCATTTATGGATTGAAGCAAGCTTCTTGGAGTTGGAATCTTCATTTTGATGAAGCAATCAAAGAGTTTGGTTTTATAAAAAATGAAGATGAACCTTGTGTCTACAAGAAGGTCAGTGGGAGCGCTATTGTTTTCTTGGTGTTGTATGTAGATGACAGACTACCCATTGGGAATGACATTCCTAAGCTGCAGTCTGTAAAGACTTGGCTAAGGAAATGTTTCTTTATAAAGGACTTGGGTGAAGTAGCCTATGTGTTAGGCATCAGGATCTATAGAGATAGGTCTATAAAATTGCTCGGCCTAAATCAAAGTACATACATTGACAAAGTGCTAAAGAGGTTTAGCATGTAAGACTCCAAGAAAGAATTCTTGCCCATGTCACATGGTATAACTCTTTCTAGATCTTAGTGTCTAAGTACACCTCAGGAGGGAGAGCACATGAATAAGATTCCATATGCCTCAGTAATTGGATCTATCATGTATGCCATGATATGTACTCATCCCGATCTCTTGTATGCCTTGAGCATGATGAGCAGGTACTAATCAAACCTTGATGAGAGTCACTAGACAGCTGTTAAGAACATCCTTAAGTACTTACAAAGGACTAAGGATTCATTCCTAGTCTTTGGAGGTGAAGATGAGCTCATTGTAAGGGGTTACGCAAATGTTAGCTTCCAATATGATAAGGATGATTTTAGATCACAATATGGTTATGTGTTTTGCATTGGTGGTGGTGCTATGAGCTGGAAGAGTTCAAAGCAAGAAAAAGTAGTTGACTCTACAACAGAATCTGAGTACATTGCTGCCTCTGATGCTGTGAAAGAGGTAGTTTGGATCAAGAAGTTAATATCAAAACTTGGACTAGTTCCAAGCATTACCGACCCGATAAAGCTCTATTATGAAAACAATGGAGCAATCACACAGGCTAAGGAATGTCGATGTCACTAGCTACACAAACACAAACTCCGATACTATGATCTCATCATGGAGATCATCGAGATAGGTGATGTGAGGATATGCAGCACTTTAACAAACAGCAACATTGCTGATCCGCTAATAAAACCCCTTACGCAGCAGAAGCATGATAGCCATTCTAGGTCTATTGGTATTAGATATATGGGTAATTGGCTTTAGTGCAAGTGGGAGATTGTTAGTGTTGTTCCTAAAAGCCAAGCATGAGATAATTATATTTTTGACATTGAGGCATGATATTTTATTAAGGCATTAATCCAGTAGTTATGTTTGTTGCTCTGTTTCTACATAATGTAATAAACATAATTATAACCCTAGAATAATGATATTCTTAAATGTCCCTAGTCTAGTATTATCGTGGAGCAGGTTGCAATAATACGTAAAAACTAGCATATGTGGAGACTAATATAAGATATGTAGTCTACATATGGGTACAAGTTGGAGAACTTGTGTACTGGACCGACCCACCATGAGAATGCTACATGGATCGTTATATGAGTGTCATAAGTGATTCTCATAGTGATCATGGTATATGTAGTCCTTTTACCTAAGGTCATCAAGGTTCCCTACATGTGAGTCACATACTTTGATACTTCCCTTTGTTGTTCGTAACTGAGTGAACTTGAAGGAGGTCATTGGGTATGTCACATATCATGCGGAGGGATTTGTATGATCAAGATGGGATTTGTCCCTCCTATGTAACGGGAGTGATATCTTCGGGCCCCTTGATAGAGTGAGACTTAGAAAATGCATGGCCATGCTCGGATGAGTTGATATACGATATCAATGTCATCAGTTTAAGTTAGTCTACTCGGTAATCAAGAAACCAAAGATTGGGCTATACGAGAGTGACACATTCCATGTCTCATGCTTGGTCTTGATATCTTGGACAAAGGGACAATGGCATATATGGATAATGATCATAGAGGTTTAGTCGAATCACTGACAATCTTGTCACTTGGGTAGCAATGATGTGTTGCTAGACACCGCTCATTGCTTATGATCATAAATGTGATTTATGATCATTGCCAACGTGGTAAGAGCCTATTGGGTCGCACACATAAAGCCTATTTGGATTATTTGAGTGCATGGGCTAATTTATTTGGGTTATGGTTTCATGATAATTTCATATTAATAATTGGCCCAAAAGTTGAGCCATTATTAAGCCCAAAATTAAACCTAATTGGATTAGGGCTTTGAAACCCATTAGGCTTGGAAGTTGAGTCTCACTATAAATACATCACATAGTGAGAAATTCGCAGCTCTTTGCCCTAGCCTCCCAAAATCAGAAGATCTGAATGTTCTAGCCACACTCTTCTCTTGCCATTCCTTGGAGGACATAAGCTAGCACTGTGAGTGTAAGAGGAATGCATCTACCGAGATGTGGTGGAGGTGTGTTGATACCAAGAGCTCATGTGGATACCGTAGAGAGCTTGAACATGTCAATTGTTCAGGTTTCATGATTTGAGTCAACAATTGGGTGAAAGACCTTAACCAAATTAGGTATGAAAATTTTGACCACCATGTTTACCCCATTTCACTTGGATCCTAGCTGGTTTTGGTTATATTCTGCTATGCTTGTTTGGCTCCCGAAACCCTACAAATGTTTCTATTCCAAACTAGTTGTGAATATTTTTATTCCAAAGTAGTTATGAATGCTTTGATTCCACTCTAAAAAAGTTGTTAATGTTTCAATTCCACTCTAAACATGTTGTGCATGTCTTCATTCCAAACCAACTGTGAATGTTTCTATTCTATTCTAAACAAGTTGTGAATGCTTTTATTCTAATCTAGTTATGAATGGTTTTGTTCCAATCCAAACCATTTGTGAATGATTCCATTCGATTCTGAACAAGTTTTGAATGTTTCTATTCCAAAATAGTTGTGAAAGTTTCAATTCTATTCTAAACAAGTTATGACTATTTGTATTCTAAACTAGTTGTAAATGTTTCCATTCCATTCAAAACAAGTTGTGAATGATTTTATTCCGAACAAATTTTTAATGTTTCAATTCCAAACAAGTTGTGAATGGTTCTATTCCAAACAAATTGTGATTGTTTATATTCAAAAGTAGTTGCGATTGTTTCCATTCTACTCTAAATGGCTTATGAATGTTTTTATTCTAGTCTAAACAAGTTGTGAATGTTTTTATTCTAGTCTAAGTAAGCAGCATGACTGTTCCTATTCCAAACTAGTTGTTAATGTTTCTACTGCAAACTAGTTGTGAATGTTTCTATTCCATTCTAAACAAGATTGTGAATGTTTCTATTCCATTCTAAACAAATTGTGATGCTTCTATTTGAAACTAGTTATGAATGTTTCCATTCTATTCTAAATATGTTGTGAATGTTTCTTTTCAATTCTAAACAAGTTGCCAATGTTTTTATTCCAAACTAGTTATGAAAGTTTCCATTCTAGTCTAAAGAACTCGTGATTGTTTCTATTCCAAACAACTTGTGAATGTCCATTTTCCAAACTAGTTGTGAATGTTTCTAGTCTAAACCTGTTGTGAATGTTTTTATTCCATTCTAAAGAAATTGTGAATGTTTCTACTCTATTTTAAACAAGTTGTGAATGTTTCTATTCCAAACTAGTTGTGATTGTTCTCATTCGATTCTAAACAGGTTGTGAATGTTTCTATTCCAAACAATTTGTGATTATTTCCACTCTAGCCTAAAAAATTATAAATGTTTTTATTTCATTCTAAACAAGTTATGAATGTTTCTATTCCATTCTAAACAAGTTGTAATAGTTTCCAATCCATTCCAAAAGAGTTGTGAATATTCCTATTCCAAACTACTAATGAATGTTTCTATTCTAAAAAAGTTGTGAATGTTTCTATTCCAAACTTGTTTTGATTGTTTCTATTCCAAACAAGTTGTGATTATTTCCATTCCATTCTGAAGAAGTTGTGAATGTTTCTATTCCATTCTCTACAAGTTGTGAATGTTTTTATTCTTTTTTAAACAAGTTGTAAATGTTTCCATTCCAAATTGGTCATGAACATTTCCATTTCAAACTGGTTGAAAATGTTTCCATTCCATTATAAATAAGTTCTAAAAGTTTTAATTCCATTCTAAACAACTTGTGATTCTATTACAAAATTATTTGTGCATTTTCCTATTCCATTCTAAACATGTTGTGAATGTTTCTATTCCAAACAAATTGACAATTTTTCCAACACATTTTAAACAAGTTGTGAATATTTCTATTCCATTCTAAACAAGTTGTTAGTCTTTCTATTCCAAACTAGTTATGAATGTTTCCATTCTATTCAAAACAAGTTGTGAACCTTTCTATTCCAAACAAATTGTGAACCATTCCACTCCAAACTAGTTGTCATTGTTTCTATTTCATTCTAGACAAGTTGTGAATGTTTCTATTCAAAACAAGCCATAAATGTTTCCATTCTATTCTAAACAATTTGTGAATGTTTTCATTCCAAACACATTGTGAATATAGCCATTCCGTACAAATTGTGAATTGTTTGACTCCATTCTAAACAAGTTGTTAATGTTTCCACTTCATTCTAAACAAGTTATAGACGTTTCCATTCCAAACTTGTTGTGAATGTGTCTGTTGCATTCTAAATAATTTGTGAATGTTTTTGATCAAAACAGTTGAAAATGTTTCTATTCCAAACAAGTTGTAAATGTTTCCACTCCTTTCAAAACAAGTTGTGAATACTTCTATCCCATTTTAAACATGTTGTAAATGTTTCTATTCCAAAAAAGTTGTGAATGTTTTATTCCAAACTAATTGTGAGTGTTTCTATTCCATTCCAAACAAGTTATGTATGTTTCTATTCTATTATGAACAAGTTGTGAATGTTTATACTCTAAACAAGCTATGAATGTTTCTTTTCCACACTAGTTTTGAATGTTTCTATTTCAAACCAGTTGTGAATGTTTATATTCCATTCTAAACAAGTTGTCAATGTTTCTATTAAATTATAAACAACTTGTTAATGTTTCTATTGGAAACTAGTCGTGAATATTTTTATTCCAAACTTGATGTAAAAGTTCCTATTCCAAACTTGTTGTGAATGCTTCCAATGAACTCTAAACTAGTTGTGAATCTTTCTATTCCATTCTAAAGAAGTTGTGAATGTTTCCATTCAACTTTAAACTAGTTATGAATGTTTTTATTCCATTCTAAACAAGTTTTGAATGCTTGTTTTCCAAACTAGTTTTGAATGTTTCTATTGCAAAGTAGTTGCGAATGTTTCTATTCCGTTGTGAACAAGCTGTGACTGTTTCTGTTGCATTCTAAACAAGTTGTAAATGCTTCTATTCCAAACTAGTGCCAAATGTTTGTGCTCTATTCTAAACATGTTGTGAATGTCTCTATTCCATTCTAAACAAGTTGAAAATGTTTCTATTCCACTTTAAACAAGTTGTGAATGTTTCTACTCCAAACTAGTTGTGTTTGTTTCTATTGTATTCTAAATGAATTTTAAACGTTTATATTCCAAACAAGTTGTGAATGTTTCCATTCCACTTTAAACATGTTTTGAATATTTCTATTCAATTCTAAACATGTTGTGGATGTTTCAATACTAAATAAGTTGTGAATGTTTCCATTCCATCCTAAACAAGTTGTGAATGTTTCTATTTTGAACTAGTTGTGAATGTTTCTATTGCTTTCTATCCCAAATAAGTTTTTAATATTTCTATTCCAAACTAGTTCTGAATGTCTATATTCGATTCCAAACAATCTGTGAATGTTTGTAGTCTATTCTAAACATGTTGTGAAAGTTTCTATTCCAAACTAGTTATGATAGTTTCTATTCCATAAAACTAGTTGTGAATGTGTCTATTACAAACAAGTTGTTAGTAATTCTTTTCCATTCAAAATAAGTTGTGAATATTTCTATTCCATTCTAAACATCTTGTGAATATTTTCATTCTAAACAAGTTGTGAATGTTTCAATTCCATTCTAAACAAGTTGTCAATGTTTCTGTTCCGAACTAGTTGAGAACGTTTCTTTTCTAAACTAGTTGGGAAAGTTTCTATTCTAAACTAGTTGTGACTGTTTCCATTCCATTCATAAAAGGTTGTGAATGTTTCAATTGCATTCTAAACAAGTTGTCAAAGTTTCTCTTCCAAACTACTTGTGATTGTTTCACCTCCAAACTAGTTGTTAATGTTTCTTTTCCAAACTAATTGTGAATGTTTCTATTCCATTCTAAACAAGTTGTTTATATTTCTATTCTAAACTAGTTCTGAAAGTTTCTATTCGATTATAAACAAATTGTTAATGCTTCTATTCCATCCTAAACAATTTGTGATTGTTTCTACTCCATTCCAAACTAGTTGTAAATGTTTTCATTGCATTCTCAACAAGTTGTGAATGTTTCTATTCCACTCTAAACAAGTTGTGAATGTTTCTTTTCCATTCTAAATAGGTTGTGAATGTTTCTATTCCAAACAAGTTGTGAATGTTTCCCTTCTATTCTAAGCAACTTATAAGTGCTTGTATTCCAGACAAGTTGTGGTTCATTCTATACCGAATTAGTCATGAATGTTTCAATTCTAAATGAGTAGTGAATGTTTCCATTTTATTCTAAATAAGTTATGAATGTTTCTATTCCATGTTAAACGACTTGTGAATGTTTCTATTACTAAGTAGTTGTGCTTGATTCCCTTCCATTCTAAACAAGTTATGAATGTTTCTATTCCAAACAAGTTGTAAACATTTTCATTCCATTCTAAAAAAGTTATGCATGTTTCTATTCCACTTATGTTATGAATGTTTCTTTTTCCAAACTAGTTGTGAAAGATTTCATTCCAATTGTGAAAGATTCCATTCCATTCTAAACAAGTAGTGAATGTTTCTATTCCAAACTAGTTGTGAATGTTTCTACTCCATTCAAAACATGTTGTGAATGTTTCTATTCTAAACAAGTTCTAAATGTTTCCATTTCATTCTAAACAACTGCTGAATGTTTCTATTCCTTTCAAGTTATTCCAAACTAGTTATGAATGTTTTTATTCTATTCTAAAGAAGTTGTGAATGTTTTTATTCCAAACTAATTGTAATGTTTCCATTCCATTCTAAACATGTTGTGAATGTTTCTATTCCATTCTGAACAAGTTTTGAATGTTTCTATTGTAAACTAGTTGTAAATGTTTCTATTCCAAACTAGTTGTAAATATTTATATTCCTAACAATTTTTTAATGTTTCTATTTCACTCTAAACAAGTTATGAATGTTTTTATTCCAAACTACTTTTGAATGTTTCAATTGCAAATGAGTTGTGAATGTTTATATTCCAAACTAGTTGTGAATGTTTGTATTCCAATCCATAAAAGTTGTGAATGCTTATATTTGAAACTAGTTGTGAATGTTTCTATTCCAAATTAACTGTGATTATTTCTATTCCATTCTAAACAAGTTATGAATATTTCTATTGCATTCTAAGCAAGTTGTGAATGTTCATGTTCCAACAAGTTGTGAATGTTTCTTTTCCATTCTGAATAAGTTGTGAATATCTCTATTCCAATCTAAAAAAGTCATGAATGTTTCTATTTCATTCTAAACAAGTTGTGAGTGTTTATATTCCAAACTAGTTGGGATTGTTTCTATTCCATTATAAACAAGTTGTAAGTCTTTCTATTCCAAACAAGTGATGAATGTTACCATTCTATTCTAAATAAGTTGTGAATGTTTCTATTCCATTCTAAACATGTTGTGAATGTTTGCATTCTAAACAACTTGTGAAAGTTGCTAATCCATTCTAGACAAGTTATGAATCTTTCTATTCCATTCTAAAATGTTTCCATTTTATTCTAAGCAAGTTATGAGTGTTTCTATTCTAAGCTAGTTACGAATGTTGAATGCTTCTTGTCTAAGCTAGTTGTGAATATATCTATCCAAAACAAGTTGTGAATGTTTTCATTCCATTCTAAACAAGTTATGAATGTTTCTATTCCATTCTAAACAAGTTGTGAATATTTCTTTTCCAAACTAGCTGTGAATATTTCTATTCCCAACTAGTTGTAAATGTTTTCATTCCTTTTAAAAAAGTTGTTAACGTTTTAATTCCATTCTAAACAGGTTGTGAATGTTTCTATTCCAAAGTACTTGTCAATGGTTCTACTCCAAACTAGATATGAAAGTTTCCATTCTAAACTAGTTGTGAACGTTTCTATTCCATTCTAAACAAGTTATGACTATTTTTATTTCAAACTAATTTTGAAAGTTTCTAGTCCAATTTAAACAGGTTGGGAGTGTTTCTATTTGACTCTAAACAAGTGGTGAATATTTCTAGTCCATTCCAAACTAGTTGTGAATGTTTTCATTCCTTTCCAAACCATTTGTGAATGTTTCCACTCTATTCCAAACTAGCTGTGAAAGATTCCATTCCATTCTAAACAAGTTTTGAATGTTTCTTTCTAGTCTAAACAAGTTATGAGTGTTTTTATTCCATTCTAAATACGTTGTAAGTGTTTCTAGTGCAAACTAGGTGTGAATGTTTCCATTTGATTCTAAACAAGTTGTGAATATTTCTGTTCCAAACAAGATGTGAATGTTTCTATTCCAAATGAATAATGAATGCTTGCATTGTATTCTAAACAAGTTCTAAATGTTTCTATTCCATTTTGAACATATTGTAAATGTTTCTACTCTAAAGTAGTTATGATTGTTTCCATTTTATTCTAAATAGGTTGTAAGTGTTTCTATTCTAAACAAGTTGTGATTGGTTCCATTCTATTCCGAAGAAGTTATAAATGTTTCTATTCCATTCAAGTTGTAAATGTTTATACTCAAAACTAGTTCTGAAATATTCCTTCCATTCTACACAAGTTGTGAATGCTTCTATTTCAAACTAGTTGTGAATGTTTCTATTCCAAAGTAGTTGTGATAGATTCTATTCCATTCTAAACAAGTTGTCAATGCTTCTATTCTAAAGTAATTGTGATAATTTCTATTCCATCCTAAACAAGTTGTGAATGTTTCTGTTCCAAAGTTGTTGTGAATGTTTCTATTTCAAACAAGTTGTGAATATTTTCATTCCATTCCAAACTAGGTGTGAGTGTTTGCATTCCATTCTAAACAAGTTATGAATGTTTCTATTCCATTCTAAACAAGTTGTGAACAATTCTATTCCATTCTAAACAAATTATGAATGTTTCTATTCGAAATTACTTGTGATTGTTTCCGTTCAATTCTAAACAAGTTGTGGATGTTTTTACTCCAAATAGGTTTTGAATGTTTCGATTCCAAACTAGTTGTGATTGTTTCCATTCCATTTTAAACAAGATGGGAATGTTTCTACTCCAAGGAAGTTGTGAAAGTTTCAATTCCATCCTAACAAGTTATGAATGTTTCTATTCCATTCAAGTTCTGAATGTTTGTATTCTGAACTAGTTGTGAAAGTTGCCAATCGATTTTAAACAAGTTATGAATGTTTCTATTCCAAACTAGTTGTGAATGTTCTATTCCATTCTAAAAATGTTGTGAATGTTTCAATTCCTTTATAAATAAGTTGTGAATATTTCTGTTAAAAACTAGTTGTGAATCTTTCTATTCCAATCAAGTTATGAAAGTTTTGATTTGATTCTAAAAATGTTGCGAAAGTATGTATTCCATTATAAACTTGTTGTGAATGTTTCTATTCCAAATTGCTTGTGATTGTTTCTATTTCGAACAACTTGGTAATGTTTCTATTCTGTTCTAAACAAGTTGTGAATGTTTCTATTCCAAACTACTTGTGAATGTTTTTATTTCAAACTGGTTGTGAATATTTTAATTGCAAACTAAAAGTGAATGCTGCTATTCCATTCTAAACAAGTTGTGAATGTTTCCATTCCAAACATATTGGTAAAGTTTCTATTACGGCCTAAACAAGTTGAGAATGTTTCTATTACAAACTAGTCGTGAATGCTTCTATTCCTAACCATTTGTGAATTCTTCTACTCTATTATAAACAAGTTGTGAATGTTTCCACTCGATTGAATACTATGTATGGATGTTTCCATTCCATTCTAAACAAGTTGTGACTATTTCTATTTTAAACAAGTTGTGAATGCTTCAATTCCATTCTAAACAAGTTATGAATGCTTATATTCCATTCTTAACAAGTTGTGAATGTTTTTATTCCAAACTACTTGTGAATGTTTCCATTACATTCTAAACAAGTTGTGCGTGTTTCTATTCTAAACAAGTTATGAATATTCTAAATGAGTTTATATTGTAAATAAGTTTTGATTGTTTCCAGTCCATTCTAAACAAATTGTGAACGTTTCTACTCCATTTTAAACAACTTGTGAATGCTTATATTTCAAAGTAGCTGTGATTGTTTCCATTCCATTCTAAACAATATGTGAATATTTCTATTTCAAAGAAGTTGTGAACATTTCAAGTCTATTCTAAACAAGTTATAAATGTCTCGAATCCATTCAAGTTGTTAATTTTTCCATTCCAAACTAGTTGTGAATGATTCCATTCTAGTCTAAACAAGTTGTGAATGTTTATATTCCAAACTAGTTATGAATGTTTATATTCCAAACTAGTTGTGAATATTTCTATTCCATTGTAACCAAGTTCTAAATGTTTCTACTCAGAAACAGTTGTGAATCATTCTATTCGAAACTTGTTGATAAGGTTTCCACTTGATTCTAAATGACTTGTCATTATTTCAATGGCATTCTACACAGGTTGAGAATTTTTCTATTCCAAACAAGTTGTGGATGTTTCTATTCCATTCTAAACAAGTTCTAAGTATTTCTATTCTAAACTAGTTGTGAATGTTTCTATTCCGAACTACTTGTGAATTTTTCCATTCCATTCTAAACAAGTTGTGAATATTTGTATTCCATCCTAAACAAGCTATGAATGTTTCTACTCCATTTCAAATGAGTTCTGAATGCTTTTATTCCAAACTAGTTGTGAAAGTTTCTATTCCAAATTAGTTGTGAAAGTTTCCATTCCAAACTCTTTGTACTTGTTTCTATTCTAAACAAATTGTGAATGTTTTGATTCCATTCTAAACAAGTTTTCAATGTTTTTTTTCCATTCTAGACAAGTTGCGAATGTTTCTATTCCATTCTAGACAAGTTATGAATGTTTCTATTCCATTCTAAACAAGTTGTGAATGTTTCTATTCCAAACTAGTTTTGAATGTTTATATTCCAAAGTAGTTATGAATGTTTTCATTTTAAACTAGCTATGAATGCTCTCATTGCATTCTAAACAAGTTGTGAAAGTTTCTATTCCATACTAAATAAGTTGTTTTTGGTTCTATTCCAAACTAATTATGAATTTTTTTGTTCCATTCTAAAGCAGTTATGAGTGCTTCTATTCTAAACAAGTTGTGAATGTTTCCATTCTATTCTAAACAAGTTGGGAATGTTTTTATTCTATTCCAAAGGAGTTGTGAAAGTTCCTATTCCAAACTGGTTGTGGTTGTTTCCACTTCGTTCTAAACAAGTTGGGGCTATTTCTTTTCCAAACAAGTTGGGACTGTCTCCATTCCAATGTAGTTTTGATTGTTTCTATTCCAAGCTATACAAGTTGTGAATGTTTACATTCCATTCCAAACTTGTTTTGAATGTTTCCATTCCATTCTAAACAAGTTACGAATGTTTCTATTCCATCCTAAACAAGGTGTGAATGTTTCTATTCCATTTTAAATGAGTTGTGAATGTTTCTATTCCAAACTAGTGATTAAAGTTTCTATTCCAAGCTAGTTGTGCTCTTTTATATTCTAAACAGGTTGTGAATGTTTCAATTCCACTGTAAACAAGTTCTGAAAGTTTCTATTCCATTCTACACAAGTTGTTAATGTTTCTCTTCCATTCTACATAAGATGTGAATGTTTATATTCAAAACTAGTTTTGAATTTTTATATTCCTAACTAGTTATGAATATTTCTGCTCCAAATTAGTTGTAAATGTTTTCATTCCATTCTAAACATGTTGTGAAAGTTTCCATTCCATTCTAAATAAGTTGTCAATCCATCTATTCTAAACTAGTAGTGAATTTTTCTATTCTATTCTAAACAAGTTGTGAGTTCTTTTATTCCATTTGAAACAAGTTGTGAATGTTTCTACTCCAAACTAGTTGTTATTGTTTCCATTCAACTCTAAACAAGCTGTCATTATGTCTTTTGCACATAAGTTGTGACTGTCTCCACTACAAACAAGTTGTGATTGTTTTTATTCCAAGGTAAATAAGTTATGAATGTTTCCATTCCATTCTAAATAGTCTGTGAATGTTTTTATTCCAAACAAGTTATGAATATTTCTATTCCAAACAAGTTATAAATGTTTCCATTCCATTCTAAATAAGTTGTGAATATTTCTATTTCATTTTAAATGAGTTGTGGATGTTTCTATTCCAAACTAGTTCTAAAAGTTTTTATTCCAAACTAGTTGTGCTTGTTTTTAATCTAAACATGTTGTGAATGTTTCGATTCAACTCTAAACAAGTTGTGAATGTTTCTATTACATTATAGACAAGTTGTGAAAGTTTTTTTTTTCATTCTAAACAAGTTATGTGTAGGGTTGCGGGAGCCAAACAATTGCAGCAGAATATAACCAAAACCTTCTAGGATCCAAGTGAAATGGGGTAAATCGGGTGTTCAAAATTTTCATACCTGATTCGGTTGAGATCTTTCACCCAACTGTTCAGTCGAATCACAAAAACCTGAATAGTTGACATGTTCAAGCTCTTTATGGTATCCACACGAGCCTCTCAGGATCATCATGCTTCCACCACATCCCGGCAGATGTGTTTCTCTTGCGCTCACAGTGCTAGCTTACATCCTCCAAGGAATTGCAAGAAAAGAGTGCGGCTGTCCTTTTGGGAGGCTAGGGCAAAAAGACCTACAAATTTCTCAATAAAAGTTGTATTTATAGTGGGACTCAACTTCCAGGTCTAATGGGTTTCAAAGCCCTAATCCAATTAGGCTTTAATTTCGGGCTTAATAATGGCTCAACTCTTGGGCCCATTATTAATACAAAATTAAAGTGAAACCATAACCCAAATAATTAGCCCATGCACTCTAATGATCCAAATAGCTCTATGTGTGCGACCCAATAGGCTCTTACCATGTTGGCAATGATCATAAATCATATTTATGATCATAAGCAATGAGTGGTGTCTAGCAACACATCATTGCTACCCAAGTGACAAGATTTTCTGTGATTCGACTAAACCTTTATGATCATCACCGATATATGCCTTGTCCCTTTGTCCAAGATATCAAGACTAAGCACGAGACATGGAATGTGTCACTCTTGTATAGCCCAATCTTTGGTTTCTTGATTACCGAGTAGACCAACTCAAACTTATAACATTGATATCGTATATCAACTCATCCGAGCATGGCCATGCATTTTGTTTAAGTCTTACTCTATCAAGGGGCCCGAAGATATCACTCCCGTTACATAGGAGGGAAAATTTCCATCTTGATCATACAAATCCCTCCGCATGATATGTGACATACCCAATGACCTCTTTTAAGTTCACTCAGGTATGAGCAACAAGGAAAGTATCAAAGTATGTGACTTACTTGTAGGGAACCTTGATGATCTTAGGTCGAAGGACTACATATACCATGATCACTATGAGAATCACTTATGACACTCATATAACGATGTGTAGTGTTCTCATGGTGGGTCGGTCCAGTACACAAGTTCTCTAACTTGTACCCATATGTAGACTACATATCTCATTTTAGTCTCCACATATGCTAGTCATTATGTATTATTGCAACCCGCTCCACAATAATACTAGACCAGGGAGGTTTGAGAATATCATTATTCTAGGGTTGCAATTATGTTTATTACATTATGCAGAAACAAAACAACAAACATAATTGTTGGATTAATGCCTTAATAAAATATCATGACTCAATGTGCAAAAAATACAATCATCCTATGATTGGCTTTTTGGGCACAACACTAACAATCTCCCACTTGCACTAAAAGCCAATCATCCATGTATCTAATACCGATGGACCTAGAATGGCTATCATGCTTCTACTGCGTGAGGGGCTTTATCAGTGGATCAGCAATGTTGCTGTTTGTTGAAGTCCTGCATATCCTTACATCACCCCTCTCGTTGATCTCCCTGACGAGATGATAGCGTTGGAGTATGTGTTTAAATCGTTGGTGAGATAAAGGTTTCTTAGCTTGTGCGATTACTCCATTGTTGTCACAGTAGAGCTCTATCAGGTCGGCAATGCTTGGAACCACTCCAAGTTTAGTGATGAACTTCTTGATCCAAACTGCCTCCTTTGCAGCATCAGAGGTGGCAATGTACTCAGATTCTGTTGTAGAGTCAGCTACTATCTCTTGCTTTGAACTCTTCTAGCTCACAACACCACCACCAATACAAAACACATAACCAGATTGTAATCTAAAATCATCCTTATCGGATTGGAAGCTTGCATCGGTGTAACCCCTTACAACGAGCTCATCTTCACCTCCAAAGACCAAGAATGCATCCTTAGTCCTTCGTAAGTACTTAAGGATGTTCTTAACAGCTGTCCAGTGACTCTCACCGGGGTTCGATTGGTACCTACTCGTCATGCTCAAGGCATATGAGACATCGAGACGAGTACATATCATGGCATACATGATAGATCCAATTGCTGAGGCATATGGAATCTTACTCATGCGCTCTCTCTCCTTGGGTGTACTCGGACACTGAGATCTAGAAAGAGTGATACCATGTGACATGGGCAAGAATCCTTTCTTGGAATCTTGCATGCTAAACCTCATTAGCACCTTGTCAATATATGTACTTTGACTTAGGCCAAGAAGCTTTCTAGATCTATCTCTATAGATCCTGATGCCTAACACATAGGCTGCTTCACCCAAGTCCTTCATAGAGAAACATTTCCCTAGCCAAGTCTTTATAGACTGTAGCTCAGGAATGTCATTCCCGATGAGTAGTATGTCATCTATATACAACACCAAGAAGACAATAACGCTCCCACTAACCTTCTTGTAGACACAAGGTTCATCTTCATTTTTGATAAAACCAAACTCTTTGATTGCTTCATCAAAATGAAGATTCCAACTTCGAGAAGCTTGCTTCAGTCCATAAATGGACCTTTGCAACTTGCACACTTTATTGGCATTCTCAGGAGTGACAAAACCCTCAGGTTGTGTCATGTACACATCCTCAAGTAGCTTTCCATTTAGGAATGCAGTTTTGACATCCATTTGCCATATCTCATAATCATAGTGTGCAGCAATAGCAAACAAAATTCGGATGGATTTAAGCATAGCAACTGGTGAAAAAGTTTCATCATAGTCAATACCATGAATTTGCTTGAAACCTTTTGCAACCAATCATCCCTTAAAGGTAATCACATTACCATCCATGTCAGTTTTCTTCTTGAAAACCCATTTGCACCCTATGGGTTTTACCCCTACAGGTGGGTCAACCAAAGTCCATACTTGGTTTTCATACATGGATTCCATCTCGGATTTCATGGCCACTAGCCACTTCTCAGAGTCAGGCCCCGACATAGCTTGTTGGTAGGTTGTGGGCTCATCTTGATCCATGAGCATCACATCACCAGTGTGAGTCACAAGAAATCCATATCTCTCGGGCTCACGCCGAATCCTACCAAACCTACGTGGGCTCTATGCTACAGGAACAGACTCTTGAACCACAACATCTTGTGGTGTCTGTTCAAGTTCCATTTCAAGTTCGATGTCCCCTTGTTGTTCTTGAATTTCTTCAAGTTCTACTTTCCTCCCACTGGTTCTTTTAGAGATAAACTCTTTCTCTAGAAAGACACCAGTTCAAGCAACAAACACTTTTTGCTCAGAATGATTGTAGAAATAGTAATGATTTGTTTCTTTGGGATACCTAACAAAAAAGGCATTTATGAGATTTGGGCCCTAGCTTGTCAGAGGATTAGCATTTTGCACAAATGTCACAGCCCCAAATCTTCATAAAAGGCAGACTGGGACCCCTCCTACTCCATATCTCATATGGTGTCTTTTGAACCAATTTAGATGGAACTCAGTTTAGTGTAAAAACGGCTACCTCTAGAGCATGTCCCCAAAAGGAGTTTGGAAGGTCAGCTTGACTCATCATAGATCGAACCATGTCTAACAGAGTTCAATTTTTCCTTTCAGATACAAATATAAAACATGCATTTCATGCTAACAACAAAGTAAACGTGACATGGTTATAGCCTAAACTATGTGATATTCTCAAGCTAACAAGAATATCATAAAAGCCTAATAAAAGAAAAGGGTCTTCACAGCTTATTCTTGTTCTTGCTAGGTTGCCCTTTTGTTGTCATCTCCTTGGACACACCACCTTGGACGATCCCATAATATACAATTACATCAATAATAGAAACCTCGAGTTACATTCGGGGGAGTAAGGTGAGAAGAGAATAAACAATGAGAATAACTAGAATAAGGCACGACTCGTAGGCCGTTTTTACAAGTACAACCAACAAGGGCTATAACCATGCACCATGCTACAACCACCAATCAGCATAACATGTCAAACCTCATTCAACAAAAATACATGCCAATTAATTCATATTGATTAACCAGTTTTTATTAATGTGGTGCTTCGTATATGGCAGTGCCATTGGCCGGTCAGCCCTAATCCGATCCATGCTAGGGTTTTGCAACTATTGCAAGAATCTTAATCCATATAGGTATCTCATACTAATCAACTTAGGGTTAATCTTAGTAACCAATTTGTGTCATTTCTTCATATATCTCATATATTCATTAAGAGTTCCGGTTTCTTGCATCATGAATCAATTTAATCAATCATGATAAAAAGCAACCGAACACACAATATACCATCTGATTCGACATTCAATCCCGATTTAGGGTTTCACCAGTAGCTCTGATACCACTGTAAGGTTTCAGGAGCCAAACAAGTGTAACGGAATTTAAGCAAAACCCTCCAGGATCCAAGTGAAATGGGGTAAACCGGGTGTTCAAAATTTTTATACCTAATTCGGTTGAGATCTTTCACCCAACTGTTGAGTCGAACCATAAAAACCTGAATAGTTGAAGTTTTCAAGCTCTCTACGATATCCACATGAGCCCTTCGGGATGACCACACCTCCAGCATGTCCCAGCAGATGCATTCCTCTTGTGCTTATAGTGCTAGCTTACGTCCTCCATGGAATGGCAAGAAAAGAGTGCGGTTGGAACCTTTTAGGAGGCTAGGGCAAAAGTTGTGAATTTCTCACTATATGACGTATTTATAATGAGACTCAACTTCCAAGCGTAATGGGTTTCAAATCTATAATCCAATTAGACTTTAATTTTGGGCTTAATAATGGCTCAACTTTTGGGCCAATATTAATACAAAATTATCATGAGACCATAACCCAAATAAATTAGCCAATGCACCCAAATAATCCAAATAGGCTTTATGTGTGTGACACAACAGGTTCTTAGCATGTTGGCAATGATCATAAATTACATTTTTGATCATAAGCAATGAGCGCTATCTAGCTACATGTCATTGCTACCCAGGCGCCAAGATTGTCAGTGATTCAACTAAACCTTTATGATCACTATCCGTATCTGCCTTTGTCCTTTTGTCCAAGATATTAAGACTAAGCACGAGACATGGAATGTATCACTCTCGAATAGCCAAGTATTTGGTTCCTTGATTACCAAGTAGACTAACTTAAATTGATGACATCGATATCGTATATCAACTCATCAGCGCATGGCCAGGCATTTTCTTAGTTTAACCTTATCAAAGGGCCCGGAGATATTACTCCCGCTACATAGGAAGGAAAAATCCCATCTTGATCATACAAAACCCTCCGCATGATATGTGACATAGCCAATGACCTCTATAAAGTTCAGTTAGTTATGAGCAACAAAGGCAAGTATCAAAGTATGTGACTTACATGAAGGGAACCTTGATGACCTTAGGTCAAAGGACTTCATATCCATGATCACTAGAAGGATCATTTATGACACTCATATAACGATCGATGTAGCGTTCTCATCGCGGGTCAGTCCAGTACACAAGTTCTCCAACTTGTACCCATATGTAGACTACATATATTGTATTAATCTCCATATATACTGGTCATTATGTAATATTGTAACCCACTCCACAATAATATTAGACCAGTGACATTTAAGAATACTATTATTTTAGGGTTGTAATTATGTTTGATTATGCTATGCAGAAAAAGAATAACAAACATAATTACTGGATTAATGCTACAATAAAATATCATGTCTCAATGTCCAAAATACATTCATCTCATGATTGGTTTTTGGGCGCAACACTAACATTATGAATGTTTATATTCCAAACTAGTTTTAAATTTTTGTATTCGAAACTATTTGTGAATGTTTCTATTCCAAAATAGTTGTGAATGTTTGCATTCCATTCCAAACAAGTTGTAAAAGTTTCCATTCAATTCTAAATAGGTTATGAATGCTTTTATTCCAAATGAGCTGTCAATTATTCAATTTCCTTCTAAACAAGTTGTGAGTGCTTTAATTCTAAACAACTTATGAATGTTTCCACTCCATTCTAACATGTTGTGAATGTTTCTATGCCATTCCAAACAAGTTGAAAATGTTTCTATTCTAAACTAGTTGTCATTGTTTCCATTCGATTCTAAACAAGTTGTGATTGTTTCTTTTCCAAAGAAGTTGTGACTATTTCCATTCCAAACTAGTTATGAATGTTTCTATTCCAAGCTAAACAAGATATGAATGTTCCTAGTCAAAACAAGTTGTGAATGTTTGCTTTCCATTTTGAAGAGTCTTTGTGATGGGTTTCGGGAGCCAAACAGCGTAGTGGAATTTAACCGAAACCCTCCAGGATCCAAGTGAAACGGGGTAAATCGGGTGTTCGAAAATTTTCATACCTAATTTTCGGTTGAGATCTCTCACTCAACTGTAGAGTCGAATCACAAAACCTAAACAGTTGACATGTTCAAGCTCTCTATGGTATCCACACGAGTCTCTCGGGATCACCACGCTTCCACCACGTCCCAATAGATGCGTTTCTCTTGCATTCGTAGTGCTAGCTTGCGTCCTCCAAGGAATTGCAAGAAAAGAGTGTGGCTGTCCATTTGGTAGGCTAGGGCTAGAAGCTCGAATTTCTCACTAAAAGTTGTATTTATAGTGAGACTCAACTTCTAGGCATAATGGGTTTCAAAGCCTTAATCCAATTAGGCTTTAATTTTGGGCTTAATAATGGCTCAACTCTTGGGCCCATTATTAATATGAAATTAAAGTGAAACTATAACCCAAATAATTAGCCCATGCACTCTAATGATCCAAATAGCTCTATGTGTGCGACCCAATAGGCTCTTGCCAAATGATCATAAATCATTTTATGATCACAAGCAATGAGCGGTGTCTAGCAACACATCATTGCTACCCAAGTGACAAGATTGTCAGTGATTCGACTAAACCTTTATGATCATTACCGATATATGCCATTGTCCCTTTGTCCAAGATATCAAGACTAAGCACGAGACATGGAATGTGTCACTCTCGTATAGCCCAATCTTTGGTTTCTTGATTACCGAGTAGACCAACTTAAACTGATGACATTGATATCGTATATCAACTCATCCGAGCATGGCCATGCATTTTTCTAAGTCTTACTCTATCAAGGGGCCCGAAGATATCACTCCCGTTACATAGGAGGGAAAAATCCCATCTTGATCATACAAATCCCTCCGCATGATATGTGACATACCCAATGACCTCCTTCAAGTTCACTCAGTTACGAGCAACAAAGGAAAGTATCAAAGTATGTGACTCACATGTAGGGAACCTTGATGATCTTAGGTCGAAGGACTACATATACCATGATCACTATGAGAATCACTTATGACACTCATATAACGATCCATGTAGTGTTCTCATGGTGGGTCGGTCCAGTACACAAGTTCTCCAACTTGTACCCATATGTAGACTACATATCTCATATTAGTCTCCACATATGCTAGTCATTATGTATTATTGCAACCCGCTCCACAATAATACTAGACTAGGGACGTTTAAGAATATCATTATTTTAAGGTTACGATTATGTTTGTTAATTTACGCAGAAACAAAACAACAAACATAATTGTTGGATTAGTGCCTCAATAAAATATCATGACTCAATGTGCAAAAATACAATCATCTCATGGTTGCCTTTTTGGGCACAACACTAACACTTTGAAAGTTCCTATTCTAAACAAGTTACGAATATTTCTATTCCAAACATGTTGTGAATGTTTCCATTCCATTCTAAACAAGTTGTGAATGTTTCTATTCCATCCCAAACAAGTTGTCGATGTTTTTATTCCAAACTTGTTGTGAATGTTTCCACTCCGTTCTAAACAAGTTGTGAATGTTTTTATTCTGTCCTAAACAAGTTGTGAATGTTTTTATTCCATTTTGAATGAGTTGTGAATGTTTTCCATTTCATTCCGAACTAGTTGTGAATGTTTCTATTTCCAAACTAGTTATGAAAGTTTCTATTCAAAACTAGCTATGCATATTTCTAATCTAAACAAGTTGTGAACATTTTGATTTCATTCTAAACAAGTTGTGAACGTTTCTACTCCATTCTAGACAAGTTGTGAATGTTTCTATTCCATTCTAAATAAGTCATAAATTTTTCTATCCCAAACTAGTTGTGAATGTTTATAATCCAAACTAATTGTTAATGTTTCTGTTCCAAACTAGTTGTGATTGTTTCTATTCCATTTTAAACAAGTTGCGCAAGTTTCCATTCCATTACAAATAAATTGTGATTGGTTCTATTCCAAGCTAGTTGTGAATTTTTCTATTCCATTCTAAACAAGTTGTGAATGTTTCTATTCCATTCCAAACAAGTCCTGAATGCTTCTATTCCAAACTAGATGTGATTATTTCCATCCCGTTCTAAACAAATTGTCGTTGTTTCTTTTGGAAACAAGTAGTAAATGTTTCCATTCCATTCCAAAACTAGTTGTGAATGTTTCCATTCCATTCCAAAGAAGTTGTGAATGTTTCCATTTCATTCCAAACAAGTTGTGAATGTTTCCATTTCATTCCAAACAAGTTGTGAATGTTTCCATTTCATTCCAAACAAGTTGTGAATGTTTCCATTTCATTCCAAACAGGTTGTGAATATTTCCATTTCATTCCAAACAAGTTGTGAATGTTTCCATTTCATTCCAAACAAGTTGTGAATGTTTCCATTCCATTCCAAACAAGTTGTGAATGTTTCCATTTCATTCCAAACAAGTTGTGAATGTTTCCATTTCATTCCAAACAAGTTGTGAATGTTTCCATTTCATTCCAAACAAGTTGTGAATGTTTCCATTTCATTTATAAACTAGTTGTGAATGTTTCCATTTGCTTTCCAAACAAGTTATGAATGTTTCGATTTCACTCTAAAAAAGTTGTGAACATGTTTTCATTTCATTCCAAACTAGTTGTGAATGTTTCCATTTCCATTCCAAACAAGTTGTGAATGCTTTCCATTTCATTCCAAACAAGTTGTGAATGCTTCCATTCCAAACTAGTTGTGAATTTTTCCATATCATTCCAAACAAGTTCTATGAGTGTTTCAATTCTAAACAAGTTGTGAATGTTTCCATTCCAATTTTTAAATAAGTTTTGAATGTTTCCATTCCATTATTCCAAACAAGTTTGTCATTGTTTCCACCCCAAACTAGTTATGAATGTTTCCATTTCATTCTAAACAAGTTGTGAATGTTTCCATTTCATTCCAAACAAGTTGTGAATGTTTCTATTTCATTCTAAACTAGTTGTGAATGTTTCTCCATTCTAAACAAGTTGTGAATGTTTCCATTTCATTCCAAATAAGTTATGAATGTTTCTATTCCATTCTAAACAAAAAGTGTGAATGTTTTCATTTCATTCCAAACTTGTTGTGAATGTTTCCAATCCATTCCAAACAAGTTGTGAATGTTTCCATTCCATCGTAAACAAGTTGTGAATGTTTCCATTTCCATTCAAACTGAGTTGTGAATGTTTCTTTCATTCCAAACTAGTTGTGAATGTTTCCATTTCATTCCAAACAAGTTGTGAATGTTTCCATTTCATTCCAAACAAGTTATTATTGTTTCAATTCCACTCTAAACAAATTGTGAAAGTTTCTATTCCATTCTAGATAAGTTGTGAATGTTTCTATTCTATCCAAAACAAGTTATGAACATTTCTTTTCCAAAATAGTTGTGATTGTTTCCTTTCCACTCTAAATAAGTTATGAATATTGCTATTCTGAACTAGTTGTGATTGTTTCCATTCCATTCTACACAAGTTCTGAATGTTTTTATTCCAAACTAGTTGTGAATGTTTTTATTTCGAAGTAGTTGTGAATGTTTCCATTCCATTCCAAAGAACTTCTAATGGTTTCAATTTGATTCTACATAGGTTGTGAATGCTGCTTTTCCAACTGGTTGTGAATTTTTATATTCCATTCTAAACAACTTATGAGTGCTTTTATTCTAAACAAATTGTAAATGTTTCATTCCATTCTAAACAAGTTTTGAATGTTTATATTCCATTCTAAATAACTTGTGAATGTTTCTATTCCGAACAAGTTGTGTTATTTCCATTCCATTCTAAACAAGTTGTCATTGCTTCCTTTCCAAATAGGTTATGACCCATTTCAAATTAGTTGTGATTATTTCTATTCCAAGCAAAACAAGTTGGGAATGTTCCTTTTTGAAAAAGTCGTGAATGTTTCCATTCCATTCTAAACAATCTGTTAATGTTTTTATACCAAACAAGTTATGAATATTTGTATTCAAAACAAGTTGTTAAAGTTTCCATTCTATTCTAAACGAGCTGTGAAAGTTCCCATTCCAATCTAAATAAGTTGTGAAAGCATCTATTCTAAACTAGTTATGAATTTTTATATTCCATTCTAAACAAGTTATGAGTGCATCTATTCTAGACAAGTTGTGAATATTTTCATTGCATTCTAAAGAAGTTTTGAATGTTTTGATTCCATTCTGAATGACTTGTGACTGTTTCTACTGTAAACCAGTTATGATTGTTTCCATTTCATTCTAAACAATTGTCATTGTTTCTTTTCCAAAACAAGTTTTTACTGTTTCCATTCCAAACTAGTTGTGATTGTTTCTAATCCAAGGTAAACATGTTTTGAATCTTTCTATTCAAAACAAGTTCTGAATGTTCCCATTCCATTCTAAACAGTCCGTGAATGTTTTAGTTCCAAATAGGTTACGAATATGTCTATTCCAAACAAGTTGTGAATGTTTTAATTCCATTCTAAACAAGTTTTGAATGTTTCTATTCCATTCCAAACGAGGTGTGGATGTTTCTATTCTAAACTTGTTGTGAATATTTCCAATCCATTCTAAACAAATTATGAATGCTTTTATTCCATCATAAACAAGTTCTGAGTGTTTATATTCCATCTTAAATGAGTTGTGAATGTTTTTATTCCAAACTAGTTGCAAAGGTTTCTATTCAAAACTAGTTGAGTTTGTTTCTATTCTGGACAAGCTGTCAGTGTTTCGATTCCACTCTAGAGACGTTGTGAATGTTTTTATTCCATTCTAGAGAACTTGTGAATGTTTCTATTCCATTCTAAACAAGTTATGAACGTTTCTATTCCAAACAAGTTATGAATGTTTCCATTCCATTCTAAACAAGTTTTGAATGTTTCTAGCCCATTTTGAATAAGTTGTGAATCATTATACTCCAAACTAGTTATGATTGTTTCCATTTCATTCTAAACAATTGTGATTGTTTCTTTTCCAAACAATTCTTGACTGTTTCTATTCCAAACTAGGTGTGATTGTTTCTAATCCAAGCTAAAAAAGTTTTGAATGTTTCTATTGGAAACAAGTTGTGAATGTTTCCATTCCATCCTAAATAGTCTGTGATTGTTTCAATTCCAAACAAGTTACAAATATTTCTATTCTAAACAAGTTGTGAATGTTTCAATTCCATTCTAAACAAGTTGTGGATGTTTCTATTCCATTCCAAACAAGGTATGGATGTTTCTTTTCTAAACTTCTGTTGCATGCTTCCAATCAATTATAAACAAGTTATGAATATTTCTATTCCATCATAAACAAGTTGTGAATGTTTCTATTCCATGTTAAATGAGTTGTCAATGTTTCTATTCCAAACTAGTTGTGTTTGTTTCGATTCTGAACAAGTTGTCAATGTTTCCATTCCACTCTAAACAAGTTCTGAATGTTTCTATTCCATTCTAGAGAACTTGTGAATTTTTCTATTCCATTCTAAAAAAGTTATGAACATTTCTTTTCCAAACTAGTTGTGATTGTTTCCATTTCATTCTAAACAAGTTGTGAATGTTTTTATTCCAAACTAGTTATAATTGTTTCCATTTCATTCTAAACATGTTTATAATTGTTTCCATTTCATTCTAAACAAGTTGTGAATGTTTCTATTCTAAACTCGCTGTGAATGTTATTATTCCAAACTAGTTGTGAATGTTTCCATTC
The DNA here is from genome assembly GCA_005392925.1 of Aquilaria sinensis. Classification (NCBI taxonomy): domain Eukaryota; kingdom Viridiplantae; phylum Streptophyta; class Magnoliopsida; order Malvales; family Thymelaeaceae; genus Aquilaria; species Aquilaria sinensis. The sequence goes on along the minus strand of SMDT01002116.1, from coordinate 361,341 downwards.
CATTGCAAACAAGTCGATGGTTTCTATTCAATTCTAAATAAGTTATGGATGCTACTATTCCAAACTTGATGCCTAGTGGCATCCTCATTGTATGACATGTTAGCCTGAATGGGAGACTTTCAATGAGAAGATATCTACAAGACTTTGAAGAACGTGGTTTAGGAAATCCCCGGAATGTGTTTCCCGAGGAGGAGCCCCCGATGCCTAAGTCAGTATGCGGGAGAGCAGTGGTTAAAAGCGGAGATTAGGAAAGAGAGAGTCCCGTTTTCTTAACAAGGACCCTCCTAAGTATTTATAGGAGGGTGGAGGGAGAGGCCGCTTTGCATAGCCTATCTAGATCATGCCACGTGTTCGACTAGATCTGGTCCGTACCTTTAGAGGAAGGTATCTCCAGTTGGCTGTAGGTCATTTTGGCCAGAGGGTAGGGGCATGTGTGAGGTCTCCTTGTCAGAGGCTCCTTAACCATTTTTGCTGTTTCTCTGTAAGACCCCTTCAGTGAAATGAGACCTCTTCGGGTAGAAATTTATCCTCGAGGGCTACTAGGCAAGGCCCTTCGAAAGAACAGACCAGCTTCAGCAAACTTTTTCATCTGTCGAGGATGGTGGATCTATTTTTTCGTGGTTGGTACCTTCACAAATCTGAGGGTGATGAGGACCCCTATTTCCCGAAGTTGGACATATAACTTTCCGAGGGTGCTGTGGAGAATCCCTCAAGGTTAGGGCCTTGACACTTTCGAGGGTAGTGTCAAGTTAGCAAATTAGGAGGCCTGGTGGGCGATAGCTCGGCTATCACATGCCCCCCTTGGAGAAGATGAAGTTGTTGTCTTTGGCGTTGATCATTTCGGAGTATGTAATAAAAAGGTGAAGCTATACCTTTGCCAAACGAACTTACTCTCGCTGGCCCCTTGGGCCAAGGCCTCACTTTTTCGCCGAAGTTGCATTCTCGGCACTCTCCGAGGCTCTTTATTTGCATTCTATATACTAGTTTTAAGCACTTGACAAGGATGTTGCTCCGAACTAGTTTTTATTTTTTGGCAATGTCATACCTTCAGAATCTAATGAGCTATTTCATGTCCTCAGTCCAAATTCTCAGTTTAACCGAAGTTGCATCTTCAGAGGTAAGGAGCTATAATCTCTTCAATGTTTTTCATTCCTGCCTTCTTGTTAGGGGACCATCCTATCTTTTGGCTAGGTAGTTGCATCATTTTGGGTTAGGCAATATAGGCCCTTTAGTGTCAAAGCCCTCAATTCTCGTATAACATGACATATGTCATCGGATTATTAGCAATCATTCACGTCCGTTACGTCGGTTGTGTCCCTTTATTTGTGAAGGGTCATTATGGCAATGTGATGCGAACCCCAATGGTATAAAGACCATAAAATGTGCCCAAGATGTTATTCAAGCTCCACAGACATAAAAAAGACTAGGTTTGAAACCCCCACCCCTAATTAACCTGTGATTAGAAACAAGAAGCATAGAACTGCAAGAACACAAGAACACAAGCACACTTGTGCAGCAAGGTAGTCCGCTAAGAACCAAAGAGAAACTTCTCCAAAGTAGCAATATTATTTCGGCAAAAATCTGCGTGTTTAGATCCAGAATATGTGCCTTTATATAGGCCTAAACTAGGGTAAAAACATAGCAAACATTCGCAGCCCAAGTCACTTAGGAAACCTAGTTACAAAGTACTCAAGAAAACCTAGTCAAACTAGGATTCCTACATCCTTTTAACACATGTTTAAGGTGTGCAGTGAATTCCATTTATCCTAAGTGACCTGAATCACTTCCATGGCCTAAATAACATCCTGAATAATGTAAATAAATAGGAAAATAAAATAAAATACGTTACAACAAAATATTGGCCATAAAAACCCCAAAATAGCCTTTTCAGGTGGTTCTTGCTTCTGTCTTCAACTTCAAGCTGAAATTTGACCTTGATACTACCATGATTTCTCAAAATAAATAGCATGAAAGTTGTAGATCTCTTTCTTTGCTTCAGAAAAACACCTGAATCAAACAAAATGGATATCTAAAGCCAAAGATATACCCAAAATACCACAACTACTTCTAAACCAGTGATCACTTGCAAATCTCGACTTTGAAGCTAAATTGGACCCCCTTAACGTGCCAAATGGTTTTCATGATCTTCATATGATTTTTAGTTCCAGATGTTAGCTTTCCAATGAATAAAAAATCACTTAGTTTTGATCTATTTAGCTTAATATATGATTTTTCTACCAAAACATCGCCAATCTGTCAACATCCAAGCTTGGCCATCATCTCCATATGTTTCCTTCCATGTTTCAGCAGCTCCTTGTGAAATTCCAAGCCCATTCTCCTTAAAAAATCTTGAGACAAAAGCTTGAAGTGCACTAGTGAGCTCCTTAGCCTTCTTTCTTGTCAATGATCCACTAGTTATCTTCAATGGATCCTTGCCATCCTTGGTTGTGCGTTCTTTGATCGTATCACAATGCTTCACCTGCCTCCTTCAGTCTATATAAAGCCATTTCCCTCCAGGTTTTTCTCACTCCTCTACTTCCATTCCTTTTGCTCTTGGACTTTTTCACCCTCCAGCTTTTTCTTAAGGTGGTGCCAATGGTGGAGTGATTTCCGGTGAGGTTTTGCGGCACTCTTCAAAGTTCCCATTTTCTTCCCAAATTAAATGGGTTTATTTCCAAAGTTCATCTTCTTATTCCCATTTCTTTTCTTTTTCCTCCAACTATCCAAGGTTCGTGTCTTAGTCACTAAAGATGTCATCCAAACAAGCCATAGCTAGAGCTATTCTTGAGAGTTGGCTTCCTCTCAACTCCCATTTGAGCTACGTGACTTCGGAGAAGTTCGAGAAGTGGAGGCTCAAGTTTTTTCTTCCTTCCTAATAAAAAATTAGGCTACCTAGTCATAATGAACTGAGCTACCTTCCTCGTCCGAAGGAGATTACTGTCTTCACAGCTTAATTGAAGGTAGGTCTTCACTATCCACCACTGAAGGTGGTGTCAAACTTTTTCCCATTCTATGGCATAGCCATCAATTAGATGCCTCTGAACTCTTATGCCTACTTCAATGCCTACCTGTGCATGTGTGGTATCTTCAAAATTGTCCCACATTTTGTTTTCTTTCTCTAATATTACAAACTTCACCCTATCCCGAAGGGGCGATTATACTTCTTGGTCCCTCGAGGATCCAGGACCAAAGACAGCCGGTGAGGGTGGCAAAAGAAGTACTTCTTAATGAAGATTGATGAGAAGTGGGTAGATATTCCTGCTCATTGGGCTTCAGGTACCTTGGCCATTGACGTAGTAGACCTGAGGAAGCTATTAACTTTAGAACTAGAGTCTTAATTTGAGGAGTTTAATAGCTGTATCTGGGCTTTCACAGACTGGGATGCTGAGGTACCTCCGTGCTCTATCTACCCCTTCCTTATTAGATGGAGCTTTACGATCAAGGGGTTCTTTAGGAGCTTGGGGTACTCAAAGAACATGTCACTGATAAAATGTCACCGATAAAGATATGCCGAAGCCTTTGGTGGATGGGAAGAAAGCGTGGCTTGTTCTGCACCTTCGAGGTGAACTCTCCTATCTTGGCCTCGTAAAAAGTAAGCTATTCCTTAAAGCATGCACTTAGAATTTTTTATACTTATGATAATATCTTTACTTTTGCAGAGATGGGCGATAAGTCTACAGCTTTTTACAAGAGCCTGTTCCTTGACCAGGGCGAGAAAGGGCAACAGCAGAAGAGGAAGGCCCCTAAGAGGAAGAAGGTGACAGCTGGGTTATCCTCAGCCCCAAAGTTGAAGAAAAATAAGGAGGACTCCCTTCCCCCTCCGCCTAAAGATCAAGCTGAGAAGTTGGACCAAACGCCTGTGCATGCTGACCCGCCTTCGGAGCCGGCCGTCCACTCAACCCGTCTAAGTCCTAATGATGCTGTCAAGAAATTGGGGACTTCGTTGGGGGAGATTTCAGCTGAAAAGGCCTAAGAAAGATGAAGAAAGAGGGGCAAGGATGTTTCTATTAAAGAGCTGGATGTCAGTGAGTCGAACGGAGAGGGCATCGAACTTCCACCAGGTCTCTTAGCCATTCATCTATGATTTTGGTATTTTTCAGTATTTTAGACCTTGTAGATGAATGGCTAAGAGATAATGTAATAATAGAGCTTCGGTGTGACTTTGTAAAGGACAGGGCCTGATCGATATGGATGGCGGACCACCTTCGGTGGGGGACAATTTTGGTTTCTAAGATCTTGTAGGACAAGGTCCTAAAAGAGTCATTCTGGACCTTTATCAAGGACATGGAATTATTCTCTGAAGACAACCAGAAGATGGCCCTTCTGATGGTGAGGGGCATTATGACCAATGCCACCTTCCAAACTTTAATGGAGGAGTGCCCTAATGAGGAGGTCCTTGCCTTGTGAATGACCGAGCACGTTGCCCAAGTAAACCTTAGTACTTAGGACTTAGCAAAAATTTTGAGTCTCTGTTGCTTATGACCCATATTCGGAGTCCTTTTTCTTGTAGCTCTTGGCGTATAGAGGATACTTTCGGGCCTAGGCAGCCAAACAGTGTTCGATCTGAAGTCAGTCGGAGGAGAACTTGGCCAAGGCCAAGGAACTATTTGCAAGCTCGATTGTTAAATATGGTGTGCTCATCAAAATCACCAAAAAGGGCCTGGCCAATCTTCAGGAAGAAGTGTTGAAGAGCCAGAAAGGGCTAGTCAAAGAGTTCACCTCCAAAATTTCTAACCTCAGTGCGAAGGTCGTGGAGCTGTCTTTGGAGGGTAAGGTCATTCGGATGGAAAGGGAAGATGTAATAGCAGACCTTAAGAAGTCACTGGAGACCAATGCTGAACTACTTGCTGGGAATGAGAGACTGAAGAAGGAAAGGAAGAAAAAGAAGAAGAAATTGGAGAAGGAGGTTGAAGTGTTGAAGAAGGAGCTGGAGGATCTGAAGGCTGAAAAGGCAAAGTCAGATGAGGCAACCAAGTCCTCATTTTAAGATGGCTCCTACCTTGCTTGTCATCAAGTCCTGTCCCTATGCCCGGACCTTGACATTTCATTCCAAAGGGCCTTCAACATTCCCAAAGGTCTTTCATTGCCTTGGTTGAGGATTGAGTATCTTAACCTTTCGACCCCTCTACCTTCGGCTGCGGATGATGAGGATGATGATTTTGCTGAAGATGAGGACGGCAAGGGTGCTACTGCCGAGGAGCCCAATAACCAATAGACAGAGGTATCTTTTTTTTTTTTGTACTTTGTACTTCATCAATGGAACTTAATGCAACTTTTGCTCAAAATTTTTGCTAAGTCCACGATGGGTACAACTTCGGCCATCATTTCAACCTTCGATGTTTAACCATCTTCAGAGATGAGCTCATTCAGCGGTGTATTATCCTTAAAAGATACTATCAAGGATTCACAACCTTGGTCTTTCCAAAGGCAATTCCCAGTTATCCTTGGTGAGTAATGGATATCATCCTAAGTGTTTAAGAATAGAATCAGCCATATTTGGTTAGCCACACTTAGGATAAACCATTTTCAGTCAACCTTCTTCAGAAGACTTGCTTTGTTCATAAATAGTTAAGTACCTTTGGGAGTAACTATGTTCGATCGACCACCGTTGGTAAAACTTGTACAATACTACTCATGCACTTTTGAAACTAAACTATATTCCATTAACCTCATTCGAAGTACTCCGCATAATTTTTCACTTGGAATTTTTCTAAGTGTAGAATTTTTTTAAAGAGTCTGAATGCCATGTGTTTTTCAACTCTTCTCCTTCAGCATTTCTGAGCTTATAGACCCCTGGTCAAACTTCCTCGATCACTAAATAAGGTCATTCCTAATTTGGCCGAAGTATGCCAGGAGACGGTCTTCGGGATTCAAGTTCAGCCTTTCAGAGAAGAAGGTCTCTTTTCTTAATCCCTTTAGGCTTGACATGCAAGTTCGTAGCAATGGTAGCCCTCTGCTGAAAAGCTTTTCTTTTGAATTCAGCCATCTCTCTATGTTTGTCGAGCATATCTAATTCAGCTCTTAAACTGAGGTTGTTCCCTTCTTCGTCAAACACCTGTATCCTGATAGAGGGTTGTATGACTTCGACTGGGATAGTGGCCTCAGTGCCAAAGACAAGTAAGAAAGGTGTTTCTCCAGTGCCTTTTCTAAGGGTTATTCGGTAACTCCATAGCATACATGGGAGTTCTCCTGACTATTTCCCTTTTGCCTCTTTTAACCTCTTTTTCAAACCATCTTTTATAATCCTATTAGATACTTCAACTTGTCCATTGCTCTGAGGATGGGCAACTGGGGCAAAGTACAATTTTATCCCCAAGTTGGTTGTGAATGCCTGAAATCCTTTATCAATGAATTGGGAACCATTATCCGCTACTATCACCCTTGGCACACCGAATTTGCATATGATGTTCTTCCACACAAATCTCTGTATGTCATTTGTTAAAATTGCTATTAAAGGCTCCGCCTCGATCAACTTAGTGAAATAATCCACTGTGACTACCAACTTCTCCTGGAGCCGTTGGGAGAGGTTCAATAAGGTCAATACCCCAAACAGTGAAGGGCCAAGGATAGTTTGCCGAAGTTATCACTTCCGAGGGCACTCTCTAAATTGGGTGTGTGTCTTTGGCACTTATCACATTTCTGGACAAACTACCTTGCATCCTGTTAGTGTTGTGCCCAAAAAGCCAATCATGAGATGATTGTATTTTTGCACATTGATTCATGATATTTTATTAAGGCATTAATCCAGCAATTATGTTTGTTATTTTGTTTCTGCGTAACTTAACAAACATAATTGTAACCCTAGAATAATGATATTCTTAAACGTCCCCAGTCTAGTATTATTGTGGAGCGGGTTGCAATAATACATAATGACTAGCATATGTGGAGACTAATATGAGATATGTAGTCTACATATGGGTACAAGTTGGAGAACTTGTGTACTGGACCTACCCACCATGAAAACACTACATGGATCGTTATATGAGTGTCATAAGTGATTCTCATAGTGATCATGGTATATGTAGTCCTTCGACCTAAGATCATCAAGGTTCCCTACATGTGAGTCACATACTTTGATACTTTCCTTTGTTGCTCGTAACTGAGTGAACTTGAAGGAGGTCATTGGGTATGTCACATATCATGCGGAGGGATTTGTATGATCAAGATGGGATTTGTCCCTCCTATGTAACGGGAGTGATATCTTCGGGCCCCTTGATAGAGTAAGACTTAGAAAAATGCATGGCCATGCTCGGATGAGTTGATATACGATATCAATGTCATCAGTTTAAGTTGGTCTACTCGGTAATCAAGAAACCAAAGATTGGGCTATACGAGAGTGACACATTCCATGTCTCGTGCTTAGTCTTGATATCTTGGACAAAGGGACAATGGCATATATCGGTGATGATCATAAAGGTTTAGTCGAATCATCGACAATCTTGTCACTTGGGTAGCAATGATGTGTTGCTAGACACCGCTCATTGCTTATGATCATAAATGTGATTTATGATCATTGCCAACGTGGTAAGAGCCTATTGGGTCGCACACATAGAGCTATTTGGATCATTAGAGTGCATGGGCTAATTATTTGGGTTATGGTTTCACAATAATTTCGTATTAATAATGGGCCCAATAGTTGAGCCATTATTAAGCCCGAAATTAAAGCCTAATTGGATTAGGGCTTTGAAACCCATTAGGCCTGGAAGTTGAGTCTCACTATAAATACAACTTTTAAGTGAGAAATTTGCAGGTCTCCTTGCCCTAGCCTCCCAAAAGGACAGCCGCACTCTTCTCTTGCAATTCCTTGGAGGACGTAAGCTAGCACTGTGAGCGCAAGAGAAACGCATCTGCCGGGACGTGGTGGAAGCATGGTGATCCCGAAAGGCTCGTGTGGATACCATAGAGAGCCTGAACACGTCAACTGTTCAGGTTTTGTGATTCGACTCTACAGTTGAGTGAGAGATCTCAACCGAAAATTAGGTATGACAATTTTCGAACACCCGATTTACCCCGTTTCACTTGGATCCTGGAGGGTTTCGGTTAAATTCCACTGTGCTGTTTGGCTCCCGAAACCCATCACATCCTTCCTTATAGTAGGCCAGAAATATCCTTGCTGAAGTAGTACTCTAGCAAGGGCGTTAGTCCCAATGTGAGAACCGCAGGCCCCGATCAGGAAGTATCTATTCGAGCGCTTTTGCACTTTTACAGCTTTAAGAGGGTCTTCGGGAAGTTTTGAAGTTATGAAATATTTCTTGATAGGAATCTTCCATCGTCTATTCAAGGTTGCTATGGGCATTATTGCTATGCTCGGTTGATCCAGCACTTCAGTGGACTCCTTTAATTTGGCCAAAGTATCCATTTCCATATTATCTCATTATGGTATATTTTCTATCTACACCCTGTCGAATTCTTGGATAAGCATTTTTACGAGATCATGGTACTTTGCCAAGTTCGGGTCTTTTCCCCCATAGTCCACCTCTATTTGTCAGACCACCAGCTGAGAATCACTATGGGCCTTCAGATTTCTCACAGTAACTCTTTTTGCCAATCGTAAGCTTGCTGTGAGGGCTTTATATTCAACAACGTTATTGGTGACACTGAAACCAAACTTAATGGACTTTGAAGCTTTCATACCTTCGGGTCTCTGCAGAATTGCTCTGGCTCCTTGATGTTCATAACCGGATGCTTTATCAACGAAGAATGTCCACTCAGGTCCGTCACTTCCAGGGTCCTCTGGAGTACCTTCAGTTCTTGGTACTTCGGTGATGAAACCCACTAATGCTTGGGCCTTTATTGCCCTTCTTAGCTCATAGGTGATATCATATTCACCGAGCTCGATAATCTTCGAGAGTGGTCTACCTTCCTCATGACATCTCTAAGAGGTAAGTTACTTCAAACAGTGATAGGATGTCCTTGGAAATAAAGCCGCAGCCTCCTGCTTGCCAACACTAGGGTATAGATGGCCTTTTGTAGAATAGGGCACCTAACTTCGGCACCATGTAGGGACTTGCTCACATAGTATATTGGCCATTACTTTCCTTTTTCTTCCCTTACAAATACTAAGCTTACTGCTTTTTCAGTGACGGTGAGGTAAAGGATGAGAATGTTGTGTTTCAGGAGCCAAATAGCGTAGTGTAAATTTGCCAAAACCCTCCAGGATCCAAGTTAAATGGCATTAATCCAGTGTTTAAAATTGTCATACTTAATTTTTGGTTGAGTATCTCTCACATAATTGTAACCCTAGAATAACAATATTCTTAAATGAACAGTTGTACGTGTTCAACGCTCTCTAATGGTATCCACACTAGCCTATATGGGATCACCATGAGATATCCACCACATCCCAAGGATGTTGTTTCTCTTGTTACTCGACCGTGCTAGCTTGCGTCCTCCAAGGGATTGCAAGATGAGAGTGCGGCTGTCCTTTTAGGAGGCTAGGGCATAGAAGTCCTATTTCCTTCTCACTAAAAGTTGTATTTATAGTGAGACTCAACTTTGATACTTCCTAATGTTGCTCGAAAGACTGAATCCAATTAGGCTTTAATTTTGGGCTTAATAATGGCATAACTACTTGGGCCCATTATTAATATCAAAATTATTGTGAAACTTTATGTAACCAAATTGATAGCCCATGCACTCTGATGATCCAAATAGCTTAGATGTGTGCATAGGCTCTTACCATGCTGGCAATGATTGATAAATCATATTTATGATCATAAGTTTATGAGCGGTGGTCTAGCAACCACATCATTGCTACCCAAGTGACAAGATTGTCATGATTCGACTAAACCTTTATGATCATTGGATATATGCCATTGTCCCTTTGTCCAATATATCAAGACTAAGCACGAGACATGGAATGTGTCACTCTTGTATAGCCCATCTTTGGTTTCTTGATTACCGAGTAGACCATACATAAATTTATGACATTGATATCGTGGTAAGAACTCATTGGAGCATGGCCATGCATTTTTTTAAGTCATTACTCTATCATGGGGCCCGAAGATATTTGGGTTACATAGTTTCACAAATCCCATTTTGATATTACAAATCCCTCCGCATGATATGTGACATACCCAATTGCCTCCTAAGTTCACTAGGGCTTTGAAACAAAGGAAAGTATGGAAGTATGTGACTCACTATGTAGGGAACCTTGATGATCTTAGGTCGAAGGACTACATATACCATATCACTATGAGAATCACTTATGACACTCATATTTCCATGTAATGTTCTCATGGTGGGTCGGTCCAGTAACACAAGTTCTCCAACTTGTATGCATATGTAGACTACATATCTCATATTAGTCTCCACATATGCTAGTCGTTATGTACCATTGCAACCCGCTCCACAATCATACTAGACTAGGGACATTTGAGATTATCATTATTCTTGGGTGACAATTATGAAAATTAGGTTATGCAGAAACAAAACAACAAACATAATTGCTGGATTAATGCCTTAATCCTATAGGGTGACTCAATGTAAAAAAATACAATCATCTCATGATTGGCTTTCGGGCACAACACTAAGATGAGAAGTTCTCCTTCCAGCAGTTGTTGAAGTGTCAGCAGACAGGTTAAGTAACTCTTGAGTTCATCCCAAGATTTTTGGCAATCTTTGTTCCAAGTGTGTTCCTCGGGGTTGAAGTTGCCTTCATTTTTTGCTGCTCTAGTGAGCACTTTAAAGAATGGTTGGCACCGGTCCCTGTATCTGGAGATGAATATGCTAAGGGCCATGATTCCTCCCATAGGCCTTTGCACATCCTTGGTCATCGTGGGAGTTCAAAATCCTAGCAGGGCCTTAATCTTTTTCGGGTTGGCATCAATACCTCTTTCAGATACCATAAACCCAAGGAATTTGCTAGTAGTCCCCCCAAACACACACTTCTCGGGGTTAAGATGGATTCCAAATTCCTAAAGTTGGTGGAATGTTTCCCCCAAGTCTACGATGTGACTACTAGGCTGCTTGCTCTTAACTATCATATCATCACATAAACTTCCATATTTCTCCCAATTTGGGAGCTGAATACCTTATTCATCAGCCATTTGTATGTTGCTCCTATGTTTTTAAGGTCGAAGGGCATTCTGACGTAATAGTAGGTCCCAACTTCGGTAATGAAGGTGGTTTTTCCTTATCTTTGAGATTTATTAAAATTTGGTGATATCCGCTAAAAGCATCAAGAAAGCTAAGTAGACCGTATTCAGTAGTGGAATCTACCAATTGGTTTATTGGTGGCAAAGGATATGAGTCCTTTGGACAGGCATCATTTATGTTTCAAAAGTCAATGCACATTCAGAGTTTATCACTCCCTTCCTTCATGGAAACAACAACATTGCTGAGCCAATCGAGGTACTTGACCTCCCTTATTATGCCCACCTCTGTTAACCGTTGGACTTCATTTTTAACGAAATTGTTCTTATGCGCCGAAAGGCTACACTTTTTCTGCGAAACAGGTTTCACCTCTGAGCATACTTTAAGACAGTGCTGAATTATACTAGGGTCTACCTCGAGTATATCCTTTGCAGAGTAGGCAAACAGATATTTGTTCACTAATAAAAGAGATACAAGCTTTTCCTTCTCACCTTCGGCCAGTTTTTTCCCTACTTTGGTACTTCAGCCAGAGATAAGTTCTACATCCTCTGTGTCTATTTTTTCAAAGTCACATTTTTCTCTTTATATTGCATCTTCACCGGCCGTGCTCTTCTCTCCCAAAGTCTGTGTGTGAACTTTCATTGGGCTCTGTCTTGATTTCATGAAAACTTTCCTTACTTTGGCTTGATTGATGAGTATTTCTGCGTCACCTTCCTTTGTGCTAAATGTGACCGTTAGGTATTTCACATCTATGTGATTGTGAAGATTACCCTGTGTCTGCCTTCTGAGGATGGCATTGTATGAAGAAGGGATGTCTATGATGATGAACCTTATCATGGTGGAACTAAAGAGCTCTTCCTTGGTTTAAACCGAGGTTCCCCTTAACATCAAGGGTAGATCGATCTACCCGAGTACTGGGAGTTCTGAAGGACCTACCCCAAAAGTATGAGAGGTAATGGGTTTAGAATCACCCCTAGAGGTGCCCAAGTTCTGCAATAAATGAGAGAACAAAACATCAGCATTCGACCCATCATCAATGAGCACCCTTTTGACATCCCAGCTTCCTATCCTTGCCATGATTAGGAGAGGGTCATCATGTGGATACTTCACGGTAGACCCATCTTTCTGACCAAGCTTGTTCGCCGGGTTGTTGAATTCCATCATCAAGATTCCTAGACCTTCATTTTCCTCTCAACTGAGGGTATTCCAGTGGTTATTGTCTAGATTACTCCTACCAAAGGTGGTGGGTGCTTTCTAGGACTTCGGCTCTGATGTCGATCAGAATCATAGTCCTCTTCCTCTCCTTTCCTCTCTTCTTCCTTTCTTTCTCGGGCTTTGGGCAATGGCATCCATAGGTAGCGTCGAAGTTGCCCTTGCTTGATTAAAGATTCAATATACTTTCTCAACTGGAAGCAATCTTTAGTATCGTGTCCGTGGTCTCGATGAAATTGATAGAATTTCTTGATGTTCTTTTTGTTGTCCGAGGTCATGACCTTCAGACGTTGGATTGCGGTTCCTTGCCTTTCCATGGCCATTAGGATGTTTGTTCTTGTAGTATTTAAGGGAGTGAATGATACTGGCTTCTTTCCCCTTATTTTCCACGGTCTGCCCCCTCCCTTGGTGGAATACTGAGGTTGGTGACTTTGATTCTCGAAGTGACTATGCTCAGACTTTAGGCCGCCCATCCTTAGCTCCTCGACTGTCATGTGCTGCTCAAGCTTTCGGTAGAATTCTTCAAGGGTGTCAAGGGGTCTTTGGAGAACTCATAGAAGAGTTGTGAGTCCCTCATAAGTCCCCTGATCATGGCAAGGATGCGGATTTTCGGGCAGAAGTCGGGCACACTGAAGGGCTTCTCAGTTGAACCTCTTGACATAGTCCCAAATGGTCTCCCCATTCTTTTGGGCTATGTCAAACATTTGGACAGGCATCTTCACCATCGGCCTGCTTCCAATGAACTACTGGGTGAATGTGGTGGATAACTCCTAGAAACCCATTATGGTTCCAGGAGCTAGGGAGTTATACCACGCAGTTGCTGGCCCTAACAAGGTGACTTCGAAACACTTGTAGAGGGTGGTGTCATCAGCACCATGTAACACCATGCTCCGCCTATACTTTGTCAGATGAGCTTGCGGGTTGCTGCACCCATCATATGTATCCAATTGTGGTACTCAGAAATCGCTAGGCATTGGTACCTCTACTATCATATGGATAAAGGGTGAATCTTCTCCGGTGAAGGTCTCCAACAACCTTGACCAGACAGGCTTTTGGGAAACCTATTTTTCCACCTTCTCCAACCTTTCTAGGATTCTCTCCATGAGGATGGTAGCACTGTCCTTCCCTCGTTGCTTGGTAGTCACCGGCAATGGACTGTGACGTCTTTTTTTTGGTGAGTAACTTCGTTGGTGGGGGGACTGGGACTTGCCATCTAGGGATAGGCTTCACCCGTAGGAAGTTCTGGGCTCTTTTGAACCAGTTCTTGTAGTGTGACGTTCCCGAGATGGTATGTTCTCCGTTGAGGACTTATCTTAAGAATTCTCGCTTCTAGAGCTCTGGCGAGGTGACTTAGGGCTTTTCTCCTGATGCGTTTCTGGAGAAGATGCCCTTCCCCTTGGAGCTGGTTGTGACCACCTTTGGTTGAGCTGTTACGTCATTTCAGCCATTGTAGAGCACTGAAAATTATGTAGAAAGCCCATCGTGACTATCAGAGGACGCTCATCCTCTGGCGGGGAAATGTCTGCTGCAGGCCATTCAGTCGTTGCTTGAGCTTCTAACACGGACTGGGACCTCAGGAGTCCCTTGTCCTTCGAACATCAGGTCTCAACAATAGCGACTTGAGAATGGTTTCCCACAGATGGTGCCAAATGATGCTCGGTGGCATCCTCATTGTATGACATGTTGGCATGAAGGGAAGACTTCCAATGATAAGATATCTTCAAGGCTTTGAAGAACATGGGTTAGGAGCTCCTTGGAGTGTGTTTCCGGGGGAGGAGCCTCTGACGCCCAAGTCAGTATACGGGAGAGCAGTGGTTAAGAGCAGAGAGTAGGAAAGAGAGAGTCCCATTGTTCTTACCAAGGACCCTCCTAAGTATTTATAGGAGGGTGGAGGGAGGAGGCCGTTTTGCACAGCCTATCCAGATCATGACACATGTTCAGCTAGATCTGGTCTGTACCTTCAGAGGCAGGTATCTCCAGCTGGCCGTAGGCCATTCTAGCCAGAGGGTAGGGGCATGTAGGAGGTCTATTTGTCAGAGGCTCCTTAACCATTTTTATCGTTTCTCCATAAGACCCCTTTAGAAGACCCCTTCGGGATGATTTATCCCCAAGGGCTACTGGGGAAGGCCCTTCGGAAGAGTGGATCATCTTCGATAGATTTTTTCCTTTGTCGAGGATGGTGGATCTACTTTTTTTAGGTTGGTAGCTTTATAAATCCGAGGGTGACAATGACCCCCTGTTTCTCGAAGTTAGTCATATAACTTTCCGAGGGCGGTGTGGAGAATCCCCTGAGGTTGGGGCTATCATGCTTCCAAGGGTAGTGTCAAGTTAGCAAATTAGGAGGTCTCATGGGCGATAGCCCTTTGGCTATTAAAACTGCTTGTGAATTTTTATATACCATTTTAAACAACTTATGAGTGCTTTTATTCAAAACAAGTTGTAAATGTTTCCATTCCATTCTAAACAAGTTTTGAATGTTTCTATTCCATTCCAAACAAGTTGTGATTGTTTCTTTTCCAAACAAGTTCTGATTGTTTCCATTTCAAACTAGTTGTGATTGTTTCTATTCCAAGCAAAACAAGTTGGGAATGTTCCTTTTCGAAAAAAGTTGTGAATGTTTCCATTCCATTCTTAACAGTCTGTTAATGTTTCTACACCAAACAAGTTATGAATATTTTTATTCCAAACAAGTTGTGAATGTTTCCATTCCATTCTAAACAACTTGTGAAAGTTCCCATTCCATTCAAAAATAAGTTGTGAATGCTTTTATTCTAAACTAGTTGTGAATTTTTATACTTCATTCTAAATAAGTTATGAGTGCATCTATTCTAAATAAGTTATGAATGTTTCCATTCCATTCTAAACAAATTACGAATGTTTCAATTCCATTCTAAACAAGTTTAGAATGTTTCTATTCCATTCCAAATAAGTTGTCAATGTTTCTACTCTAAACCAGTTATGATTGTTTCCATTTCATCCTAAACAATTGTGATTGTTTTTTTTCCAAACAAGTTTTGAGTATTTCCATTCCAAACTAGTTGTGATTGTTTGTAATCTATGCTAAACAAGTTTTGAATGTTTCTATTGGAAACAAGTTATGAATGTTTCTGTTCCATTCTAAAAAGTTTGTCAATGTTTCAATTACAAACAAGTTACAAATATTTCTATTCTAAACAAGTTGCAAATGTTTGAATTCCATTCTAAACAAGTTGTGAATGTTTCTATTCCATTCTAAACAAGGTATGGATGTTCCTACTCCAAACTTCTTTTGAATGCTTCCAATCAATTCTAAATGAGTTCTGAATGTTTCTATTCCATCGTAAGCAAGTGTGAATGTTTACATTCCAGGTTAAATGAGTTGTGAATGTTTCTATCCAAACTAGTTGTGTCCATTTCTATTGTGAATAAGTTGTCAATGTTTCAATTCTACTCTAAAAAAGTTGTGAATTTTTATATTCCATTCTAGAGAACTTGTGAACGTTTCTATTGCATTCTAAACAAGTTGTGAACATTTCTTTTCCAAACTAGCTGTAATTGTTTCCATTCCATTCTAAACAAGTTGTGAATGTTTCTATTCAAAATTAGTTGTGATTGTTTCCATTTTATGCTAAACAAGTTGTGAATGTTTCTATTCTAAACTCGCTGTAAATGTTTTTATTCCAAACTAGTGTGAATGTTTCCATTCCATTCTAAACAAGTTCCGATGGTTTCCATTTGATTCTCAATAAGTTATGAATGTTGCTATTCCAAAGTGGTTGTGAATTTTTATATTCCATTCTAAACAACTTGTGAGTGCTTCTATTCTAATTCAGTTGTGAATGTTTCCATTCTATTCTAAACAAGTTTTGAATGTTTCTATTCCATTCCAAAACAAGTTGTGAATGTTTTTGTTACTAACTAGTTGTGATTATTTCCATTTGATTCTAAACAAGTTGTGACTATTTCCATTTCAAGCTAGTTGTGATTATTTCTATTCCAAGCTAAACACGTTGTGAATGTTCCTATTCAAAACAAGTTGTGAATGTTCCTATTCAAAACAAGCCGTGAATGTTCCTATTCAAAACAAGTTGTGCTGTTTCTTTTCCAAACAAGTAATGAATGTCTCTATTCGAAACAAGTTGTGAGTGTTTCCATTCCATTCTAAACTATTTTTGAATGTTTTAATTTCAAACAGGTTATGAATATTTCTATTCAAAACAAGTTGTGAATGTTTCCATTCCATTATAAACAAGTTGTGAAAGTTTCCATTGTATTCTAAATAAGTTGTGAATGCTTCTATTCTGAACTACTTCTAAATTTTTATATTCCATTCTAAACAGGTTATGAGTGCTTCTATTCTAAACAAATTGTAAATGTTTCCATTCCGTTCTAAACAACTTTGCCATGTATCTATTCCATTCCGAATGAGTTGTGAATGTTTCTATTACAAACTAGTTATGATGGTTTCCATTTCATTCTAAACAATTGTGATTGTTTCTTTTCCAAACAAGTTTTGACTGTTCCTATTCCAAACTAGTTGTGACTGTTCTAACCCAGGCTAAACAAGTTTTGAATGTTTCCATTGGAAACAAATTGTGAATGTTTTCATTCCATTCTAAAGAGTCTATGAATGTTTCAATTCCAAACAAGTTATGAATATTTCTATTCCAAACAAGTTGTGAATGTTTTAATTCCAATCTAAACAAGTTGTGAATGTTTCTATTCCTTTTTGAACAAGGTGTGGATGTTTATATTCCAAACTTGTTTTCAATGGTTCCAATCCATTCTAAAGAAGTTATGAATGTTTTTATTCCATTGTAAACAAGTCATGAATGTTTATATTCCATCTTAAATAAGTTATAACTGTTTCTATTCCAAACTAGTTGTGTTTGTTTTTATTCTGAACAAGCTGTCAATGTTTCGATTCCTCTCTAAACAGGTTGTGAATGTTTCTATTCCATCCCAGAAAAGTTGTGAATGTTTTTATTCCATTCTAGAAAAGTTGTGAATGTTTCTATTCCATTCTAAACAAGTTGTGAATGTTTCTTTTCCAAACTAGTTGTGATTGTTTCCATTCCATTCTAAAAAAGTTGTAAATGTCTCTATTTTGAACTAGTTGCGATTGTTTCCATTTCATTCTAAACAAGTTATGAATGTTTCTATTCCAAACTCGTTGTGGATGTTTCTATTCTAAACTAGTTGTCAAAGTTTCCATTCCATTCCAAACAAGTTCCGATGGTTTCTATTCGATTCTAAATATGTTGCAAAGCTACCATTCCAAAATGGTTGTGAATTTTTATATTCCATTCTAAACAACTTGTGAGTGCTTCTATTTTAAACAAGTTGTGAATGTTTCCATTCCATTCTAAACAAGATTTAAATGTTTCTATTCCACTCCAAGCAAGTTGTAAATGTTTATATTCCAAACTAGTTATGATTGTTTTCATTCCATTCTAAACAAGTTGTAGTTGTTTCTTTTCCAAACACGTTGTCACTGTTTCCATTTCAAGCTAGTTGTGATTATTTCTATTCCAAGCTAAACAAGTTGTGAATGTTCCTATTCAAAATAAGTTGTGAATGTTTCCATTCCATTCTAAATAGTCTGTCAATGTTTCTATAACAAACAGGTTATGAATATTTCAATTCCAAACATGTTGTTAATGTTCCCATTCTATTCTAAACAAGCTGTGAATGTTTCTATTCCAATATAAACAGGTTATGGATGTTTCTTTTCTAAACTTATTTTGAATGTTTCCATTCTATTCTAAATAAGTTGTGAATGATTTTATCCCATTTTGAATGAGTTGTGGATCTTTCAATTCTAAACTTGTTGTGAAACTTTCAATTCCAAACTAGTTGTGCTTGTTTCTACTCTAAAAAAGTTGTGAATGTTTTGATTCCACTATAAACAAGTTGTGAATATTTCTTTTCCATTCTTGACAAGTTGTGAATGTTTCTTTTCCTACCCAGTTTTGAATTTCCCTATTCCAAACTGGTTGTGAATGTTTCTATTCTAAACTAGTTGTGAATGTTCCCATTCCATTCTAAACAAGTTATGAAAGTCTCCATTCTATTCTAAAAAAGTTGTGAATGCTTCTATTCCAACCTAGTTGTGAATTTTTATATTCCATTCTAAACAAGTTGTGAGTTCTTCTATTTTAAACAAGTTTTGAATGTTTCCATTCCATTCTAAATAGGTTTTGAATGTTTCTATTCTATTCCAAACAAGTTGTAAATATTTCTATTCCAAACTAGTTGTGATTTTTTCTATTCCATTATAAACAAGTTGTTAATGTTTCTTTCCAAACAAGTTGTGAATGTTTCTCTTCAAAACAAGTTGTGCGTGTTTTCATTCCATTCTAAACAGTCTGTGATTGTTTTAATTCCAAGAAAGTTACGAACATTTCTATTCCAAACAAGTTGTGAATGTTTCCACTCTAGTCCAAACAAGTTGTGAATATTTCCATTCCATTCCAAATAAGGTGTGGATGTTTCTATTTGAAACTTGTTGTGAATGTTTCCAATCCACTCTAAACAAGTTATGAATGTTTCTATTCCATCCCTAACAAGTTGTGAATTGTTCTTCCCAATTTGAAATGATCCAAACAAGTTGTTAAAGTTTCTAGTCAAAACTAGTTGTGTTTGTTTCTATTCAAAACAAGCTTTCACTATTTTGATTCCGCTCTATACTAGTTATGAATGTCTCTGTTCCATTTTAGACAACTTGTGAATGTTTCTATCCCAAACTAGTTTTGAATTTTTCTATTCCAAACTAGTTGTGAATGTTTATATTCCAAACCAGTTGTGAATGTTTCCATTCAATTCTAAAGAAGTTGTGAATGTTTCCACTCTATTCTAAACAAGTTGTGAATGCTTCTATTCTGAACTAGTTGTGAATTTTTATATTCCACTATAAACAAGTTGTGAGTGCTTCTATTCTAAACAACTTGTAAATGTTTCCATTCCATTCAAAACAAGTTTTGAATGTTTCTATTCCATTCAAAACAAGTTATGAATGTTTTTATTCCAGACTAGTTATGATTGTTTCCATTCAATTCTAAACATGTTGTGATTGTTTTCTTTTTCCAAACAAGTTGTGACTTTTTCCATTTCAGACTAGTTGTGATCATTCAAATTCCAAGCAAACAAGTTGTGAACGTTTGCATTCCATTCTAAACAATCTATCAATGTCTCTATTCCAAACAAGTTATGAATATTTCTATCCCAAAGAAGTTGTGAATCCATTCTAAACACGTTGTGAATGTTTCTATTCTATTCTAGACAAGTTGTGGATGTTTCTATTCTAAACAATTAGTGCTTGTTTTTATTCTAAACGAGTTGTGAATGATACAATTTGATTCTGAACAAGTTGTTAACATTTCTATTTCATTCTAGACATGTTGCTAATATTTCTATTCCATTCTAAACAAGTTGTGAATGTTTCTATTCCGAAGAAGTTCTGAAATGTTTCTATTTCATTCTAAACAAGTTATGAATGTTTTTATTCCAAAGAAGTTTCGAATTTTTCTATTCCAAACTAGTTATGAATGTTTCTATTCCAAACTAGTTGTGAATTTTTTCATTCCATTCTAAATAAGTCGTGAAAGTTTGCATTCCATTCTGAATAAGTTGTGAATGCTTCTATTCCAAACTAGTTGCGAATATTTCCATTCCAAACAAGTTGTGGATGTTTCTATCCCAAAGTAGTTGTGATTGATTCCATTCCATTCTACACAAGTTATGAACGTTTATATTCTAAACAAGTTGTGAACATTTCCACCCCATTCTAAAGAAGTTATGAATGTTTATATTCCATTCAGGTTGTGAATTTTTCTTTTCCTAACTTGTTGTGAAATATTCCATTCCATTCTAAACAAGTTGTGAATGTTTCTCTTCTGAACTAGTTGTGAATGTTTTTATTACACTCAAAACAAGTTGTGAATGTTTCCATTTCATTCTAAACAAGTTGTGAACATTTCCATTCATTTGAAGTTGTTCTAAACTTGTTATGAATGTTTCTATTCTATTCTAAACAAGCTGTGAATGTTTCTATTCCTAACAAGTTGTGAATGTTTCCTTTCTATTCTAAACAAGTTCTAAATGTTTCTATTCCATTCCAAACATGTTATGAATGTCTTTACTACAAACCATTTGTGAATGCTTTTATTCCACTCTAAACAAGTTATGAATGTTTCTATTCCAAACCATTTTTGAACGTTTCTATTACAAACTAGTTGCGATTGCTTTTTTTCTAAACTAGTTGTGAATGTTTCCATTCCTTTCTAAACAAGTTGTGAATGTTTCTATTTGAAACTAGTAATGAATGTTTCTATTCTAAACTAGCTGTGAATGTTTCTATTCCATTCTAAACAAGTTGTGAATATTTCTATAGTGTTGTAAACAAATTGTGAATGTTTCTATTCTAAACAAGTTGTGAATGTTTTTTTTCCATTCTAAACAACTTGTGAATGTCACTATTCCATTGTAACAAAGTTATGAATGCTTGTGTTTGATTCCAACCAAGTTGTGAGTGTTTCTATTCTATTCTAGTTGTGATTGTTTCTATTCCATTCCAAGCAAGTTGTAACACTTTCTATTCCAAACAAGTCACTAATGTTTCCACTCAGTTCTAAACAACTTGTGAATGTTTCGGTTTTATTCTAAACATGTTGTGAATGTTTCCATTCTAAACAAGTTAGGACTGTTTGTAATCCATTCTAAACAAGTTGTGAATGTTTCTATTCCATTTCTAAACCAGATGTGAATCTTTTTGCTCCAAACTAGTTGTGAATGTTTCCATTCCATTCTAAACAAGTTGTCAATGTTTCTGTTCTAAACTAGTTATGAATGTTTCTTGTCCAAGCTAGTTTTGAATGAATCTATCCTAAACAAGCGGTGAATGTTTCCATTCCATTCTAAACAAGCTATGAGTGTTACTATTCCATTCTAAACAAGTTATTAATGTTTCTATTGCAGACTAGTTATGAATGTTTCTATTGCAAACTAGTTGTGAATATTTCCATTCCATTTTCAAAAACTTGTTAATCCTTTGATTCCATTCTAAGTAGCTTGTGAATGTTTCTCTTCCAAACTACTTGTAAAATTTTCTATTCCAAACTAGTTGAGAATGTTTCTATTCTAAACATGTTGCGAATGTTTTTATTCCAAACTGGTTGTGAAAGTTTTTATTTTATTTTAAAGAAGTTGTGAATGTTACTATTCCATTCTAAAGAAGTTGTGAATGTTTCCATTCCAGTCGAAACTAGTTGTAGGTGTTTCCATTCTATTCCAAACTAGTTGTGATTATTTCCACTTTATTCCAAACTAGTTGTGAATGTTTCCATTCCATTCTAAAGAAGTTTTGAATGTTTCTATTTAAAACTAGCTCTGAATGTTTCCTTTCCATTTTAAACAAGTTGCGAATGTTTCTATTCCAAACTAGCCACCAATGTTTGTATTACAAATGAATAGTGAATGTTTCCATTCCAATCTAAACAAGTTGTGAATGTTTCTATTCCAAACTAGCAACCAATGTTTGTATTCCAAATGAAAAGTGAATGTTTCCATTCCAATCTAAACAAGTTGTGATTGTTTCTATTCTATTTTAAACAAGTTGTAAATGTCTCTATTCTAAAGTAGTTGTGATTGTGTCTATTTCATTCTGAACAAGTTATGAGTGTTTGCATTCCAAGCAAGTTGTGAATGTTTCCATTCTATTCCAAACAAGTTATGAATAATTCTGTTACTTTCAAGTCATTAATGTTTCTATTCCAAACTAGTTGTGAAAGATTCCATTCAATTCTAAACAAGTTGGGAATATTTATATTTCAAACTAGCTGTCAGTGTTTCCCTTCCACTCTAAACAAGTTGTGAATGTTTGTATTTCATTCTAAATGGGCTGTGAATGTTTCCATTCCATTCTAAACAAGTTGTGAATATTTTTATCCCATTCAAGTTATGGGTGTTTCTATTCTAAACAAGTTGTGAATGTTTCCGTTCCATTCTAAACAAGTTGCAATTGTTTCTATTCCAAACTTGTTGTGAATGTTTCTATTCCATTCAAAACAAGTTGAGAATATTTATATTCTAAGCTAGTTGTGAATGTTTCTTTCCCAAACTGGTTGGAAATGTTTGCATTCCATTCTAAAAAAGTTGTGAATGTTTCTAATCCATTCTGAACAAGTTATGAATGTTTCTATTCTAAACAACTTATGAATGTTTCTATTCCAAAGAAATTATGAGTATTTCTACACCAAACAACTTGTGAATTTTTTTATGCCAAATTGGTTGTGGATGTTTCTATTCTATTTTAAACAAGTTGCAAATGTTTATCTTCCAAAGTAGTTGTGATACTTTCCATTACAATACAAACAATTTATGGTTGTTTTTATTACAAACTAGTTGCGAATGTTTCTATTCCAAACATGTTGTGAACTTTTCTATTCCATTCTAAACTAGTTGTGAGTGTTTCCATTCCATTCTAAACAAGTTGTGAATATTTCTATTCTAAACTAGTTGTGAATCTTTCTATTACAATATAAACATGTTGTGAACAATTTTATTCCATTATAAACAAGTTGTGAATGTGTCTATTTCAAACTAGTGGTGAATCATTCTATTCCGAACAAGTTATGAATTTTTCCATTTTATTCCAAACTAGTTATGAGTGTTTCCATTCCATTCGAAACAAATTGTGAATGATTCTATTCCAAACTAGTCGTGAACTTTTCTCTTCCATTCTAAACAACTTGTGAGTGCTTCTATTCTATACAAGTTGTGGACGTGTTTATTCCATTCTAAACAAGTTGTGAATGTTTTTTTTTCCATTCCAAATAAGTTATGAATGTTTCTATCCAAACTAGTTGTGATTGTGTCCATTATATTCTAAACAAGTTGTCATTGTTTCTTTCAGAACAAGTTGTGACTATTTCCATTTCAAACTTGTTGTGATTGCTTCTTTTCTAAGCTAAACAAGTTGTGAGTGTTTCTATTCAAAACAAGTTGTGTATGTTTCCATTCCATTCTAAATAGTTTGTGAATATTTCTATTCCAAACAAGTTATGAACACTTCTATTCCAAACAAGTTGCGAATGTTTCCATTCTATTCTAAACGCATTGTGAATGTTTCTATTCCATTCTAAACACATTGTGAATGTTTCCATTCCATTCTAAACACATTATAAATGTTTCTATTCTATTCTAATCTAGTTGTGATTGTTTCTATTCCAAACAAGTTTTCAATGGTTCCATTCCATTCTAAACAAGTGGTGGACAATTCTATTCCATTCTAAACAAGTTGTGAAAGTTTCTATTGCATTCCAAATAAGTTGTGAATGTTTCTATTTCAAAACAAGTTGTGAGTGTTTCTTTTCCGAACTAGTTGTGAATGTTTCTATTGCAAGCAAGTTCTGAATATTTCTATTCCAAACTGGCTATGAATGCTTCTATTCTATTCTAACATTTTGTGAATGTTTCTATTTCAAACACATTGTGAATGTTTTTATTTGAAATTAGTTGTGTCTATTTCTGTTTGATTCTAAATAAGTTATTAATGTTTCTATTCCTTTCTAATTATGAATGTTTCTTTTTCCATTCTAAACAAGTTATGAATGTTTCTATTCATAACTAGTTGTGAGTGTTTCTTTGCCAAACAAGTTGTGAATGCTTCTATTCCAAACTAGTTGCAAACATTTCTATTCCAAACATGTTGTGAATGTTTCTATTCCAAACTAGTTGTTAATGTTTCTATTCCAAACAAGTTTTGAATGTTTCTATTGAAAACTAGTTGTGAATGTTTCTATTCCAAACTAGTTGTGAATGTTTTGATTTCATTCTAAACAAGTTGTGAATGTTTATATTCCAAACTAATTGTGAATGATTCTATTCCAAACTTGTTGTGAATGTTCCTATTCGATTCTATACAAGTTGTGAATGTTTCTATTCCAAACTAGTTATTAATGTTTCTTTTGAAAACAAGTTTTGAATATTTCTATTCTGAGCTAGTTGTGAATGTTTGTATTCCAAACAAGTTTTAAATGTTTCTATTCCATTCTGAACATGTTGTGAATGTTTCCAAAGCAAAACTACATGTGAATGTTTCTAATCCAAACATGTTGTGAATTTTTTTATTCCATTCTAAACAGGTTGTGAATGTTTCTATTCTAAACTACTTGTAAACATTTCAATTCTGAATGAGTTGAGTGTTGCTATTCGAAACAAGCTGTCAATGTTTCTGTTCCAAACAAGTTGTGAATGTTTCTCTTCCAAGCTGGATATGAGTGTTTTTATTCCATTTTAAACAAGTTATGAATGTTTTCATTCTGAACAAGTTGTGAATGTTTCTGTTTGAAATAAGTAGTGAATGTTTCTTTTCCATTCTAAACAAGTTGTGATTGTTCCTGGTCCAAGCTAGCTGTGAATGTTTCAATTCCAAACTAATTATGAAAGTTTCTAATCCAAACAAGTTGTGAATGTTTCCATTGTAAGCAAGTTGTGAATGTTTCTATTCCAAACTAGTTACGAATATTTCTAATCCCAACAAGTTGTGAATGCTTTGGTTCCGGACAAGTTGTGAAAGTTTCTATTCTAAACTAGTTCAAAATCTTTTCATTCTAAATATGTTATGAGTGTCCTTTTTCCAAACTACTTATGAGTGTTTCTATTCCAAACATGTTGTGAATGTTTCTATTTCAAACTTGTAAATGTTTCTATTCCATTCAAATCAAGATGTAAATGTTTCTATTTCAACCTAGCTGCGAATGCTTTTTTTTCCATTCTCAACAGGTTGTCAAAGTTTTTATTTCAAACTAGTTGTTAATGTTTCTATTCCAAATAAGTTCTGAATGTTTCTACTCCAAACTATTTTACAATATTTCTACTCCAAACTAGTTTTGAATGTTTCCCTGCCAATCTAAACAACTTGTGAATGTTTTTGTTCCATTCTAGTTGTGAATATTTCCATTCCACTCTAAGGAAGTTGTGAATGCTTTTATTCCAAACAAGTTGTGAATGTTTTTATTCCAAACTAGTTGTGAATGTTTCCATTCCAAACTAATTTCAAATGTTTCTGATGACCAAAGTGTGGCCACACTAGTTACCTAACGACTTCGGGAAAGAAGGGAGCCAAACACCTGAGGAATACCACCTCGGCAGAACGCCGGTACCTACCTCGGGAAATCAACGGACCGTCTCCCTCGCGAGGGCGACCGAACTAACCTCAGAAACAGGTGATGCCCCGAGGTACCAGCCTGACTCCGGGAAAGGCCCTCACTACGAAGACGGACTTCGACCTAGGGGACCTCAGAGGCGTGGCAGAAGTCATCCAGCAGTCTCTGACACTTCGCCCATACGCCCTGCATGGCGCCCTCACATGTACTCTGACAAAGTGACACACCCCCCCCGATCTTGTCATATCGGGGTATGATTGTTGCAACTCATGGCTCGAGGAGCCTGCAGGCGGCCAAGGAATCCCACGCCCAGCAGTACAGGCATCATCCAACCATACACGTGCCACAATCTTAAAGGCTCGTTTCCTCCTTTAAATACGCCAGGCACATGGCCATAAAGGGGGCTCCGGCTGGAGAAAAGAGGGACAGAGAGAGGCCGGAAAACAGAGGACACTCTCTCCTCTCCGCCTGAATACTCTCCCTCCGGCCCGCAGAAAGACACGCCAGGTACACGTCTCTTGTACTTATTACGGTGTTTCCCTCTGAAAAAAGGCACTGACTTGGGCGTCGGAGGCTCCTCCCCGGAAAAAGATTCCGGGGACCTCCTAACCGCTGTTTTCTGAGTGTTCCAGCCAGGCATCCCTGGAGGATCTTTGTTCCGGGCCCTTTACCACGCCGTAGGAACTTCCCGTCACCTCCTCGCCACGGGACCAAGGAGCTGCCGGCCATCACTTGAGGCGATCCACCCAGGACGCCAATTTTTCTCCAGGACCCCCTGCTGCCTTCATCACCGCACACAGTGGAGATGCCGGTCCCGCACAACCGGACCGCATCATTTGGCGCCGTCTGTGGGAACTAGCTCCCAGGTTGCCGAAGTTGAAGCTCGACGTTCTAAGAAGAAGGGGCTTCCGAGGTCCCCGTCCGCGCCAAAAATTCAGCGGGCAACCGAATAATGGCAGCAGGGGTGCCTCCGCCCGAGGGTAAATGCCCTCTGACTACTATCATAGGCTTCCTGCGCGAATACCCACGCCTTGTCGTGGTCGAAATGATGCAGTAGTCAAGCCGAAAAAGGCCACAGCTAAGTTCAAACCAAAGCACCTCCGTAGCGCTACCTCGTTGAGGGGAAAAGTCCCGTGTCAAGTCACAAAAGTGTGGGAAGTAAAGATCAACGAGATGAGTCCCCTTCGGGAAGTAAGCCCCTTCGGGATATGGACTGCGGGAAAAGCGGGTTCAGGATGGCCCGGACCTCCCCGAGTTCGGCACCTGAGGAAAAATCGCCATCTCCTCGGTAACAAAGTCAAGACCCATTGCCCCGAAAAGTCGTCTATGACTTGACTAGCGGGCAGAAGGAACCGATTCTACTTCCCTGAACACGCTATCGCTGTCCGAAGTGACCTGCCCCTGCGCGACGTCACAAAAAAGGGTAGAAGCATTCGGAAAAGACTATAAAAATGGTGCATCGAACTCGGAAAGTACTACGTCACGCATGAGCATAGAAGGGCAGTGAACGCCCAGGTACTGGCAGACTACACCGCCGAAATCCCAAAAGGAGGGAAGGCTGGAACCAATAAGGGAGACAGAGCGAAGGTAGATCCAGAATGGAAACTCCTTGCCAGTGGAACCCCAAGCGCAGAACGTCAGGACGCTGGGATACCCCCTCGGGGGCCCGAAGGCAGAGAGGCCATAGAAACGATCAAATTTTGATTATCAGAAGTATTGGGCCATCCGAGTATGGCAAAGCTAGGTATAACGACCTCGCACGAAAGGCTGAAAGATCCTAGCAGGAGAAACCCCGGAACCAAAGGATCCCAAAAATCCTCCTAAAGCGTCAGAAAGTGCAAAGGCGTTCCGAACCATATTTTTCCTGATCAAGGGAAAACCATGCAGGCAAAGCCTATAGGCAAAGGATTTCAAGAATCCATCATCAGCATGAGAAAGCACTTCGGCCTACTAGCTCAACTGTCGAGCAACAGACAGGCAAGGTTGCCAAAAGAGCTATAAAAAAGGACTACAAAAGAGGTTGGAGAAAGCAAAGGGAAAATGGCCAGGAAAATTTCCTATCGAACCTAAGAGTTACCAAACAAACTCTCAAAGGAGCGAAGGGGGGAAAATACCTTTCTCATTTATCTCCAGTACGAAGATGGAAAATGACAAGGGTTTTCCCAAGATCCCTTGGCCGAATGTGGTCGGGAAAAGATGGAAAACGACAAGGGTTTTCCCAAGATCCCTTGGCCGAATGTGGTCGGGAAAAGATGGAAAACCACAAGGGTTTTCCCAAGATCCCTTGGCCGAATGTGGTCGGGAAAAGATGGAAAACCACAAGGGTTTTCCCAAGATCCCTTGGCCGAATGTGGTCGGGAAAAGATGGAAAACGACAAGGGTTTTCCCAAGATCCCTTGGCCGAATGTGGTCGGGAAAAGATGGAAAACCGAATGTGGTCGGGAAAAGTGAGATGGAAAATGACAAGGGTTTTTCCAAGATCCCTTGGCCGAATGTGGTCGGGAAAAGATGGAAAACGACAAGGGTTTTCCCAAGATCCCTTGGCCGAATGTGGTCGGGAAAAGATGGAAAATGACAAGGGTTTTCCGAACACGAAATCCCTTGGCCGAATGTGGTCGGGTTTTTCCAAGATCCCTTGGCCGAATGTGGTCGGGAAAAGGGTTTTCCCAAGTTCCCTTGGGGTTTTCCCAAGATCCCTTGGCCGAATGTGGTCGGGAAAAGATGGAAAACCACAAGGGTTTTCCCAAGATCCCTTGGCCGAATGTGGTCGGGAAAAGATGGAAAACCACAAGGGTTTTCCCAAGATCCCTTGGCCGAATGTGGTCGGGAAAAGATGGAAAACGACAAGGGTTTTCCCAAGATCCCTTGGCCGAATGTGGTCGGGAAAAGATGGAAAACCACAAGGGTTTTCCCAAGATCCCTTGGCCGAATGTGGTCGGGAAAAGATGGAAAACGACAAGGGTTTTCCCAAGATCCCTTGGCCGAATGTGGTCGGGAAAAGATGGAAAACCACAAGGGTTTTCCCAAGATCCCTTGGCCGAATGTGGTCGGGAAAAGATGGAAAACAAGTGACAAGGGTTTTCCCAAGATCCCTTGGCCGAATGTGGTCGGGAAAAGATGGAAAACGACAAGTGGTTTTCCCAAGATCCCTTGGCCGAATGTGGTCGGGAAAAGAATGGAAAAGATGACAAGGGTTTTTCCAAGATCCCTTGGCTGAATGTGGTCGGGAAAAATGACCGAAGGTGGTCGGGAAAAGATTGAAAACCCTTGAAGGCTTTTAAAAAAATGGAAAACCACAATAATGGTAAGCGAGAAGCGTTTCGAAGTTCCTTGACCGAATGTGGTCGGGATCGTTGGAAAAGATCGCTCGAAATATTGGAAAAGATTACTCAAAACACTTAGCCAAAATTATGAGAATTCATTAATCGAAATTTTGATACAGGAAGAAGGTTACAAAGAAAAGAAAAACACGAAGAAAAAGAAGAAGGAAAAAAACCCTAGGATATCTAGAGGGCCCCGGCGTCATGGGAAGCTCCAGCTCCGCTGTCTTTGGCCGACGTCTTTGGAAATGAGGCAGGTGACAGGTTGAGGAGCTCTATCTTTGACCAAGCCCACCAAGGACCCTCGGGAATATCCATGGCTGCCAAAAAGGAGAGGTCAAGGTCTGGATACTTCTTGCGAAACTAATGACGGGCTAGGCAGAAACCATCCTGAAAAGAAACCTCCGTTGCTTGGACAGCTTTGTCCTTAGCCACGTCTAAGTCATCCGCCTCGTTCTGAAGATCCGAGACCTCCTTTTGAAGGGTTGCAACCTCCTTCTCTAGCTCTTTCACCTTCTTCTTGTTCTTTGAGTCCTTCTTCAGCATGTCGACCTCGGTTCGGAGGTTAGCATCGTCCTCCTTCAGCATGCCGACCTCGGCTTGAAGGTTGGCATTGTCAGCAAGAGCCATCGCCAAGAGAGCGGTCTCTTCCTCCTTCTCCTTTTGAATGGCTTCATTGGTTGAGGTTAAGCCCACAACCTCCGCGCCAAGGACGGCCATCTTGTGTGAGAAGTCTTTTATGAGGTCCTCTTGGCCCCTCAAAAACTCGTCCCGAATAGCAGCTACCTTCTCCCTGGCTATTCGGCTTAATTCGATATTGGCCAACGCCGAATTAGCACAGAAGCGCTTGGCCATCGCCAGCTCATTCTCGGCCCGAACTCGGGCCGAAGACTGCTCTGCCGTCCACACCCGAAGGTACTCACTATACCCCAAGTGCTGCAAGAAAAGGGACACTTAGAAAAATTTAGAAGGAAAGCCAAAATACGGAGATAAGGAAGTGGGAAGAAAAGTAAAGGGACCAGGAGAGTTACACGGGCAGTGTGCTCAGAAATCTTGGCAACAAGGGTGCCCTCGGAGGCACACTCCTCGGCAACCGCCTTGGAGGAAGCTTGGGTAAGCACGCCCTTGCCATCTGGGGGGCCATTTCCCGACAGTCTTCGGAGAACAGATTCATGTCCTCCGTGAAAGACCAGAATGGCTCCCTTGGGATTTTGTCCCTCGGGATGAGAGAGTCCCGAAGAGCCCGTCTTCGGGCGTGATCAGTTACCCAGACTGGGGGCGCCAAATCCTCTGAAAAAATGAAGACGTAAGTTAGATAAAGCTCCTCAGTTATACAAATCGAAAGTATCGAAAAAAGGGAGCAAAAGGCAAACCGGGCGGAACCCCAGCAGTGTCCTCGTCAGAGTCTGGGATCTCTTCCACGACGGCAGGAACCTGTTTCCCTTTATCCCTTCGGCGTTTCTCCAATTCCTCAGCAGTAGGAACGTGTTCCCCTTCATCCCTTCGGCGTTTCTCCAATTCCTCAGCAGTAGAATCACCTGCTAAGGTACTTAAAGGGATCACCGATGCGGTAGGACTTGGAACGGTGGCAACAGTAAGCGCCCCCGCAGGAACCTCGGCAGAAATTTCAGCCCCGCCGGGAATCTCAGGCGGGATGGAAGTTGCGATGACATGTTCAGTCTCCGCCGCATCCTCTGGGGGTGGAAGAAGGGTGTCCTTCTTCGTCCTCTTCATCGCCGAAGACGGCCCGCTCCCTGAAGTCTTGCGCCTCTTGGTAGCACCCTTCTTCGTTTGTTCTCCCTTCTCGGTCTGACCAAGAAAGAGGGACTTATAGTAGGCAGCTGATTCGTCACTCATTTCTGAAAAAGAACATCAGTGTGAGCCTACAAAGACAAAGAATGCTGAAAATTTTGAAAGGAAATTCACTTTCAAAAAACTGGCAAGGGGGAGACATAAGAGGATGCCCAATCTCAGGAATAAACGAAGATATGGTAGGACAAGAGGAGGAGGGACTTCCGGACAGAGGAAAATGACTTCGGGAAGCCGAAAACCAAAAAACCGAAGGAACTCTGAAACAGAACTCACCAAAAGCCTTGCCAAAATCTGGATTTCTGGACGCCGTCGTGAAAAATAGCCGGAAATCGCTCCGCCGTAAAAATTGCGCCGGAAAATGGAGAAAAGACAGAGAAAAGGCTCTAGAGCAGATGAGAGCTAAAAATAAAAAGTGAGGCAAAAATGAAGCGAAAGGTGTTTATATAGAGCAAGAAGGGGCACAACTGCCGCGCGAAGGCGAAACGACGCCATAACTGCCCCTCGCACGCGAAAGACGCGCCTTTCCCAGCCAGCTCTTGCCACGTGCCACCCATCGCGAGAAACCTGGGCGCGCTTTCTGATATTCTGAAAACCCGGGCGCATCACCCAGAACTGACACACCTAGTTTCAAGACGTGACGGTTCGCTGGCCAATGGCAGGAAAAATGAAAAAGTTGGGAGAAGTTGGGCACCTCGAGAACGCCAAAAGAACACCAAAAGACAGACAGGTGGCATCTGCCCGAACAAGGCACATCCCTTGGGTGGCGAATGACATACTCCGAAGTCCTGAAAACAGCCCACAAATGAAAGCATCAGCCGAAGTATCCTTTTCGGCTTTCCGAAGGGGGGCATGTGATGACCGAAGTGTGGCCACACTAGTTACCTAAGGACTTCGGGAAAGAAGGGAGCCAGACACCTGAGGAATACCACCTCGGCAGAACGCCGGTACCTACCTCGGGAAATCAACGGACCGTCTCCCTCGCGAGGGCGACCGAACTAACCTCGGAAACAGGTGATGCCCCGAGGTACCAGCCTGACTCCGGGAAAGGCCCCCACTACGAAGACGGACTTCGACCTAGGGGACCTCAGAGGCGCGGCAGAAGTCATCCAGGAGTCTCTGACACTTCGCCCGTACGCCCTGCACGGCGCCCTCACATGTACTCTGACAAAGTGACACACCCCCCGTCTTGTCATATCAGCGGGTCATGATGATTGTTGCAGCTCATGGCTCGAGGAGCCTGCAGGCGGCCAAGGAATCCCACGCCCAGCAGTACAGGCATCATCCAACCATACACGTGCCACAATCTTAAAGGCTCGTTTCCTCCTTTAAATACGCCAGGCACGTGGCCATAGAGGGAGCTCCGGCTGAAGAAAAGAGGGACAGAGAGAGGCCAGAAAACAGCGGACACTCTCTCCTCTCCGCCTGAATACTCTCCCTCCGGCCCGCAGAAAGACACGCCAGGTACACGTCTCTTGTACTTATTACGGTGTTTCCCTTTGAAAAAAGGCACTGACTTGGGCGTCGGAGGCTCCTCCCCGGAAAAAGATTCCGGGGACCTCCTAACCACTGTTTTCTGAGTGTTCTAGCCAAGCATCCCTGGAGGATCTTTGTTCCGGGCCCTTTACCACGCCGTAGGAACTTCCCGTCACCTCCTCGCCACGGGACCAAGGAGCTTCCGGCCATCACTTGAGGCGATCCACCCAGGACGCCAATTATTCTCCAGGACCCCCTGCTGCCTTCATCACCGCATACAGTGGAGATGCTGGTCCCGCACAACTGCACCGCTTCAATTTCCATTCCAAACTGGTTGTGAATGTTTCCATTCCATTCTAAAAATGTTGTGAGTGTTTCTATTCCGAACTAGTTGTCAATGTTTCTATTC
The DNA here is from genome assembly GCA_005392925.1 of Aquilaria sinensis. Taxonomy (NCBI): domain Eukaryota; kingdom Viridiplantae; phylum Streptophyta; class Magnoliopsida; order Malvales; family Thymelaeaceae; genus Aquilaria; species Aquilaria sinensis. The sequence continues at coordinate 328,876 of SMDT01002116.1, read as the reverse complement.
CAAACTATTTATGAATGTTTCTATCTCAAACTACTAGCGAATATTTCCGTTCAGAACTTGCTGTGCATATTTATATTCCAAACAAGTTGTGAATGTTTGAATTCCAATCTAGTTGTGAATATTTCCATTCCATTCTAAAGCAGTTGTCAATTTTTCTATTCCAAACTAATTGTCATCATTTCTATTCCGAACAAATTGTGAATGTTTCTATTCCATTCTAAACAAGCTATGAATTTTTATATTCCAAATTAGTTAGGAATGTTTCCATTCCATTCTAAACAAGTTGTCTATCTTTCTATTCGATTTTAGTCGTGAATGTTTTGATTCCTAAAATGTTGTTAATATTTTTATTCCATTGCAAACAAGTTGTGAATGTTTTTTTTCCAAACTAGTTGTAAATATTTCTATTCCAAATGAGTTTTGAATGTTTCTATTCCAAAAAAATCGTGAATGTTTTTCTTCCAAACTTGCTGTGAATGTTTCTATTCCATTCTAAACATGTTCTAAATGTTTATATTCCATTCAAAACAAGTATTGAACAATTCGGTTCCTCACTAGTTATGAATGTTTCTATTTCACACTACCTATGAATCTTTCAATTAAAAACAAGTTGTGAATGTTTCCATTCTAAAAGTTGTAAATGTTTCTATTCTAAACATGTTTTGACTGTTTTTGTTCCATTCTAGTTGTGAATGTTTCTATTCAAATCTAAACAACTTATTTTTATTTCTATTCCAAACTGGATGTGAATGTTTCAATTCCAAACATGTTGTGAACGTTGCCTTTCCAAACTTGTTGTGATGTTTCTGTTCCATTATAAACAAGTTTTGAATGTTTCTATTCCAAACCAATTGTAAATTTTTGTATTCCAAACTAGAAGGGAATGTTTCTATTCCATTCCAAACAAGTTGTTAATGTTTCTGTTGCAAACAAGTTGTGAATCTTTCTATTATGGTCTAAACAAGTTATGAATATTTCCATTCCAGTCTAAACAAGTTGTCATTGTTTCTATTCCAAACTAGTTCTGAATGTTTCCTATAAATTCTAAACAAGTTATGAATTTTTCTATACCAAACAAATTGTGAATCTTTCTATTCCAAACTAGTAGTGAATATTTCTTTTCCAAACTAGTTGTGAATGTTTCCATTCCATTCCAAAAAAGTTGTGAATGTTTTTATTCCAAACTAATTGTGAATGTTTTTCTTCCAAGCTATTTGTGTTTGTGTCCATTCCATTATAAACAAGTTATGAATGTTTCTTTTCCAAACTAGTTATGAATGCTTCTATTCCAAACTAGTTATGAATGTATCCACTGCATTCTAAACAAGTTGTGCTTGTTTCTATTTCAAACTAGCAGTGAATGTTTTTATTCTGAACTATTTGTGAAAGTTTATATTCCAAACAAGTGGTGAATGTTTCTATTCCCAGCTACTGTCAATGTTTCCATTCCATTCTAAACAAGTTATGAATGTTTTTGTTACGAACTAGTTGTGAATTCACTATTCCATTCTAAATAAATTGTAAATGTTTCTATTCCAAACTAGTTATGGGTGTTTCCGTTCCATTCTAAACAACTTTGTGAATGTTTCTTTTCCAAACTTGATGTGAATGTTTCTATTCCATGCTTGTTGTGAATGTGTTTGTTCCAAACCAAACAAGTTGTGAATGTTTCTGTTTAAACAAGTTACGATGTTTCCATTCCATTTTAAACAAGTTGTGAGTGTTTCTATTCCAAACTAGTTGTGAATAATTCTATTCAATTCTAAACAAGTTGTGAATGTTTCCATTACATTCTAAGCAAGGTGTAAGTGTTACTATTGTAAACAAGTTGTGAATATTTCTATTCCATTCTAAACAAGTTGTGAATGTTTTTATTCTAAATACATTGTGGAAACATTCACAAACTCATTAGAATAGAAACATTTTCAACTTGTTTAGAATGAGGTGTAAACATTCAGTTGGAATAGAAATGTTCACAACTTGTTTTGAAAAGAAACACTCACTAGTTGTTCAGAATGAAATGAAAGTGTTAACAACTAGTTTGGCGTGGAAACATTCACAGCTAGTTTGGAATAGAAACATCCATAGCTTGTTTAGAATGAGGTGGAAACATTCAGTTGGAATAGAAATGTTCACAACGTGTTTTGAAAAGAAACACTCACCAGTTATTCAGAATGAAATGAAATATTAACAACTAGTTTGACATGGAAACATTCACAATTTGTTTGGAATAGAAACATTCACAACTTGTTTAGAATTGATTGGAAACATTCACAACTAGTTTGGAATAGAAACTTTCATAACCTGTTTAGGATGGGATGGAAATGTACACGACTTGTTAAAGAATGGGATGGAAACCTTGATAACTTGTTAAAGTAGCTGTGAATGTTTCTATTCCAAACTAGTTGTGAATGTTTCCATTCCATTCTAAACAATTTGTGAACATTTCTATTCTAAACAAGTTGTGAGTGTTTTCATTCCATTCTAAACAAGTTGTGAGCATTTCTATTCCATTATAAAGAAGCTACAAATGTTTCTATTCCAAACTAGTTGTGAATGTTTATATTCTAAACTAGCTGTGAATGGTTCTGTTTCAACATAGCTGTGAATTTCTCTTTCGAAACTAGTTGTGAATGTTTCTTTTCCATTCTAAACAAGTTCTTAGTCTTTCCATTCCAAAGAAGTTACGAATGTATCTATTCCATTTTGAACAACTTCTGAATGTTCCTATTTCACTCTAAACAAGTTGTGAACACTCATATTCCAATCAAATTGTGAATATTTCTATTCGATTCTAAATAAGTTGTGAACATTTACATTCTATTCTAAACAAGTTGTGAATGTTTCTATTCCATTTTAAACAAGTTGTGAATGTTTCTACTCGAAACCAGTTGTGAACGTTTCTACTTGAAACTAGTTGTGAATGTTTCCATCCTATTCTAAACAAGTTATGAATGATTCTATTGCAAACTAGTTGTGAGTGTTTCTATTTCAAACTAGTTGTCAATATTTCTAACTAAACAAGTTGTGAATGTATCCATTCCATTTGAAACAAGTTCTGAATGTTTTTATTCCATTCTATTTGTGAATGTTTCTACTCTAATCATATTGTGAATGTTTCTGTTCCAAACAAGTTGCAATTGTTTAAATTCCTTTCTCAACAACTTATGAATGTTTCTATTCCATTATGAACAAGTTACAAATTTTTCTATTCCAAAATTGTTATAAATGTTTCCTTTCCAAAGTAGTTGTGAATGTTCTGATTCTAAACACTTTGTGAATGTTTCTTTTCCAAACTAGTTGTGATTGACTCCATTCCAAACTCATTGGGAATGTTTCTCTTCCAAACTAGTTGTTAATGTTACTATTCTGTTCTAAACAAGTTGTGAATGGTTTTATTCCAAACTAGTTGTGGAACTTTCTATTCCACTCCAAATAATTTGTGAATGTTTCTATTGTAAACTAGTTGTGAATGTTTCTATTTCATTCTAAACAAGCCGTGAATGTTTCCTTTCCATTCGAAATTAGTTGTAAATGTTTTCATTCCATTCTAAACAACTTGTGAATGTTTCAATTCCAAACTAGTTGCAAATGTTTCTATTATATTCCAAACAAGTTGTGAATGTTTCAATCGCTCTCCAAACAAGTTATGAATATTTTTATTCCAAACTGGTTGTGAATAATTCCATTCGATTCTAAACAAGTTGTGATTGCTTATGTTGCTAACAAGTTGTGAATGTATACATTCCAAACTAATTATGATCATTTCTATTCCAATCTAAACAGGTTGTGAATTTTTTATTCAAAACTAGTTATGAATATTTCTATTCGGAAAAAGTTACGACTGTTTCTATTCAAAACAAGTTCAGAATGTTTTTATCCCAAACATTCTGTAAATGTTTACATTCCATTCTAAACATATTGTGGATGTTTCTATTCTATTCTAAATAAGTTTTGGATGTTTGTATTCCAAACTTGTTGTAAATGATTCTATTTCATTCTAAACAAGTTGTGAAATTTAAAATCCAAACTAGTTGTGAATGTTTTTGTTCGAAACTAGTTGTGATTATTTCTACTCCAAACAAGTTTTGAATATTTGCATTTCATTCTAAACAAGTTTTGAATGTTTCTATTCCATTCTAAACAAGTTATGGAACTTTCAATTGCATTCTAAACAAGTTGTGAATGTTTCTATTCCAAACAAGTTGTAAATGTTTCTACTTCAAACAAGTTGTAAGTGTTTCTATTCTAAACTAATTGTGAATGTTTCTATTCTAAACTAGTTGTGAATGTTTCTATTCCATTCTAAACAGGTTGTGAATGCTTCTTTTTCAAGCTAGTTGTAAATTTTTTTATTCCAAACATGTTGTGAATATTTTTATTCCAAAGAAGTTCTCAATTTTTCTATTCTATACAAGTTAGGAACATTTCTATTCCAAACTAGTTGTAATTGTTTCCTTTTCATTCTAAATAAGTTATGAATGTTTCTATTGCATTCTAGTTTTCAATGTTTCTATTCCCTTCTAAACAAGTTATGAATGATGTTACCCCAAGCTCCTTGTGAATGTTTCCATTACAAACATGCTGTAAATGTTTCTATTGCAAACAACTTGTGAATGTTTCTATTCCAAACATGTTGTAAATGCTTTTATTTCAAATTAGTTATGAATGTTTCAATCATAAACAAGTTCTGAACATTTCTATTCAAAACTAGTTGTGAATTTTTTTGCTCCAGGCTAGTTGTGAATGTTTATGTTCCATTATAACCATGTTGTGAATGTTTCTTTCCCATTCTAAATAAGTTGTGAACATTTTTATTCCAAACTAGCTGTAAATGTTTCTATTCGGAACAAGTTGTGAACGTTTTTCTTTCAAAGTTGGTGTGAGTGTTTTTACTCAGAACCAGTTGTGAACTAGTCTATTTTGAACAAGTTGTGAATGTTTCTACTTCACTCTAAACAATTTGTAAATGTTTCTACTTCATTCTAAACATGTTGTGAATGTTTCTATTCCAAACAAGTTGTGAATATTTCTATTCCAAACATGTTGCGGATGCCTCAATTCCACTCTAACTAAGTTGTGAATGTTTCTATTCCAAACTACTTGTGAATGTTTCTCTTTCAAACTAGTGGTGAATGTTTTTTTAAATGTTAAACAAGTTGTGAGTGTTTGTATTCCAATCTAGTTGTGAATATTTCTATTCCAATTTAAACAAGTTATGATTCCATCTATTGCAAACTAGTTCTGAATGTTTGTATTCCAAACTAGCTATGTATGTTTATATTTTAAACAGGTTGTAAGTGTATCTTTTCCGAACTAGTTATGAATGTTTTTATTCTAAACTAGTTATGAATGTTTCTATTCCATTCTAAACAAGTTGTAAAAGTTTCAAATCCAAACTAGCTATGAATGTTTCTGTTTGAAACTAGTTGTGATTATTTCTACTCCAAACAAGTATTGAATGTTTGCAATCCATTCTAAATAGGTTTTTAATGTTTCTATTCCATTCTAAACAAGTTGTGAAACTTTCCATTGCATCCTAAACATGTTGTCAATGTTTCTATTCCAAACAAGTTATGAATGTTTCTATTGCAAACAAGTGTTTATATTCCGAACTAGTAGTGAATGTTTCTATTTCAAACTAGTTTTGAATTTTTGTATTCCAAACATGTTGTGAAAGCTTCCATTCCAAAGAAATTCTCAATCTTTCCATTCTATACAAGTTAGGAATGTTTCTCTTCCAAACTAGTTATAAATGTTTCCATTTCATTCTAAATAAGTTATGATTGTTTCTATTGTATTCTAGTTTTGAATGTTTTTATTCCCTTCTAAACAAGTTATGAATGATTCTATCCCAAGCTGGTTGTGAATGTTTTCATTCTAAACATGGTGGGAATGTTTCTATTGCAAACTACTTGTGAATGTTTCTATTCCAAACATGTTGTTAATGTTTTTATTCCAAATCAGTTTTAAATGTTTCAATCAAAAACAAGTTCTGAACGTTTCTATTGAAAACTAGTTGTGAATCTTTTTACACCAGTCTAGTTTTGAATGTCTCTGTTCCATTATAACCATGTTGTCAATGTCTCTATTCGAAAGTAGTTGTGAATGTTTTTATTCCATTATAAACAAGTTGTGAATGTTTTTATTCCAAACTAGTTGTAAATGTTTCTATTCCAAATGAGCTATGAATGTTTCAATTTGAAACAAGTTTTGAATGTTTCTCTTCAAAAGTAGGTGTGAATGTTTCTACTCAATTTTAAACAAGTTGTGAATGTTTCTAATCAAAACTAGTTGTGAACCATTCTATTTTGAACAAGTTGTGAATGTTTCCATTTCATTCTAAACAAGTTGTGAATGTTTCCATTTCCATTCCACTCCAAAGAAGTTGTGAATGTTTCTATTCCATTCCAAACAAGTTGTGAATATTTCTATTCATTCCAAACATGTTGTGGATGTTTCATTTCATTCTAACCAAGTTGTGAATGTTTCGATTCCAAACTAGTTGTGAATGTTTTTTCATTCCAAACTAGTTGTGAATGTTTCTATTTCATTCCAAACAAGTTGTGAATGTTTCCATTTCATTCCAAACTAGTTGTGAGTGTTTCTTTCATTCTAAATAAGTTGTGATTGTTTCTTTTTCAAACTGGTTGTGCAGGTTTGTATTCCAAACTAGCTGTGAATGTTTCAATTTCAAACAAGTTGTAAATGTTTCCATTCGGATTCCGAACATGAGCAGCAGAATTTAACCGAAACCGAAACCCTCTAACCAAGTGTGAATGGGGTAAATTTCATTCCAAACAAGTTTTGAATACCTAATTTTCGGTTCATTCTCAAACTAGTTGTGAATGTTTCCATTTCACAAAACTTGAACAGTTGATGTGTTCAAGTTTCTATGGTATCTACACTAGCTTCTGAATGTTTCCATTTCATTCCAAACTATGTCCCGAATGTTTCCATTTCTCTTGCCAAACTAGTGTTTAGAATGCGTCCTCCAAGGAATTATTTCAAGAGAAGAGTGCAACTGTCTCTTTTCCATTCGGCAAACAGGTTGTGAATGTTTCCATTTCTCACTAAAAGTTGTATTTATAGTGATTCCTCAACTTCCAAATAATGGGTTTGAATGTTTCTAATTGTACAAACTAGGCTTTGAATTTTCACTATTTCATTCCAAACTAGTTGTGAATGTTTCCATTATTATTCAAAACTATTGTGAAACCATAAATTTCAAAACTAGTTAGCCCATGTTTCTAATCCAAACTAATTGCTGAATGTGTGTGACCCAATAGGCTCTTACCACATTGGCAATGATCATTCACATTTATGATCATAAGCACTGAGTTGTGTGAATGTTTCCATTCCATTATAAACATGTTGTGAATGTTTCTATTCTAAACTAGTTGTGAATGTTTCCATTTCATTCCAAACATGTTGTGAATGTTTCCATTTCATTCCAAACAAGTTGTGAATGTTTCCATTTCATTCCAAACTAGTTGTGAATGTTTCCATTTCATTCCAAACAAGTTGTGAATGTTTCCATTTCATTCCAAACATGTTGTGAATGTTTCCATTTCATTCCAAACAAGTTGTGAATGTTTCCATTTCATTCCAAACAAGTTGTGAATGTTTCCATTTCATTCCAAACTAGTTGTGAATGTTTCCATTTCATTCCAAACTAAGTTGTGAATGTTTCCATTTCATTCCAAACAAGTTGTGAATGTTTAAATTTCATTTGTGACATGTTTCCATTTCATTCCAAACAAGTTGTGAATGTTTCCATTTCATTCCAAACAAGTTGTGAATGCTTTCCATTTCATTCCAAACTAGTTGTGAATGTTTCCATTTCATTCCAAACTAAGTTGTGAATGTTTCCATTTCATTCCAAACTAGTTGTGAATGTTTCCATTTCATTCCAAAACTAGTTGTGAATGTTTCCATTTCATTCCAAACAAGTTGTGAATGTTTCCATTTCATTCCAAACTAGTTGTGAATGTTTCCATTTCATTCCAAACAAGTTGTGAATGTTTCCATTTCATTCCAAACAAGTTGTGAATGTTTCCATTTCATTCCAAACTAAGTTGTGAATGTTTCCATTCATTCCAAACTTGTTGTGAATGTTTCCATTTCATTCCAAACAAGTTGTGAATGTTTCCATTTCATTCCAAACAAGTTGTGAATGTTTCCATTTCATTCCAAACTAGTTGTGAATGTTTCCATTTCATTCCAAACAAGTTGTGAATGTTTCCATTTCATTCCAAACAAGTTGTGAATGTTTCCATTTCATTCCAAACAAGTTGTGAATGTTTCCATTTCATTCCAAACAAGTTGTGAATGTTTCCATTTCATTCCAAACAAGTTGTGAATGTTTCCATTTCATTCCAAACTAGTTGTGAATGTTTCCATTTCATTCCAAACAAGTTGTGAATGTTTCCATTTCATTCCAAACAAGTTGTGAATGTTTCCATTTCATTCCAAACAAGTTGTGAATGTTTCCATTTCATTCCAAACTAGTTGTGAATGTTTCCATTTCATTCCAAACAAGTTGTGAATGTTTCCATTTCATTCCAAACAAGTTGTGAATGTTTCCATTTCATTCCAAACTAGTTGTGAATGTTTCCATTTCATTCCAAACAAGTTGTGAATGTTTCCATTTCATTCCAAACAAGTTGTGAATGTTTCCATTTCATTCCAAACAAGTTGTGAATGTTTCCATTTGTTCCAAACTAGTTGTGAATGTTTCCATTTCATTCCAAACTAGTTGTGAATGTTTCCATTTCATTCCAAACAAGTTGTGAATGTTTCCATTTCATTCCAAACAAGTTGTGAATGTTTCCATTTCATTTCCAAACAAGTTGTGAATGTTTCCATTTCATTCCAAACAAGTTGTGAATGTTTCCATTTCATTCCAAACAAGTTGTGAATGTTTCCATTTCATTCCAAACAAGTTGTGAATGTTTCCATTTCATTCCAAACAAGTTGTGAATGTTTCCATTTCATTCCAAACTTGTTGTGAATGTTTCCATTTCATTCCAAACTTGTTGTGAATGTTTCCATTTCATTCCAAACAAGTTGTGAATGTTTCCATTTCATTCCAAACTAGTTGTGAATGTTTCCATTTCATTCCAAACTAGTTGTGAATGTTTCCATTTCATTCCAAACTAGTTGTGAATGTTTCCATTTCATTCCAAACTAGTTGTGAATGTTTCCATTTCATTCCAAACTAGTTGTGAATGTTTCCATTTCATTCCAAACTAGTTGTGAATGTTTCCATTTCATTCCAAACTAGTTGTGAATGTTTCCATTTCATTCCAAACTAGTTGTGAATGTTTCCATTTCATTCCAAACAAGTTGTGAATGTTTCCATTTCATTCCAAACAAGTTGTGAATGTTTATTTTTCATTCCAAAACAGTTTGTGAATGTTTCCATTTCATTCCAAACAAGTTGTGAATGTTTCCATTTCATTCCAAACTAGTTGTGAATGTTTCCATTTCATTCCAAACAAGTTGTGAATGTTTCCATTTCATTCCAAACTAGTTGTGAATGTTTCCATTTCATTCCAAACTAGTTGTGAATGTCCATTTCATTCCAAACAAGTTGTGAATGTTTCCATTCATTCCAAACTAGTTGTGAATGTTTCCATTTCATTCCAAAACAACTTGTGAATGTTTCCATTTCATTCCAAACAAGTTGTGAATGTTTCCATTTCATTCCAAACAAGTTGTGAATGTTTCCATTTCATTCCAAACAAGTTGTGAATGTTTCCATTTCATTCCAAACAAGTTGTGAATGTTTCCATTTCATTCCAAACTAGTTGTGAATGTTTCCATTTCATTCCAAACTAGTTGTGAATGTTTCCATTTCATTCCAAACTTGTTGTGAATGTTTCCATTTCATTCCAAACTAGTTGTGAATGTTTCCATTTCATTCCAAACTAGTTGTGAATGTTTCCATTTCATTCCAAACAAGTTGTGAATGTTTCCATTTCATTCCAAACAAGTTGTGAATGTTTCCATTTCATTCCAAAAAAAGTTGTGAATGTTTCCATTTCATTCCAAACTAGTTGTGAATGTTTCCATTTCATTCAAACTAGTTGTGAATGTTTCCATTTCATTCCAAACTAGTTGTGAATGTTTCCATTTCATTCCAAACTAGTTGTGAATGTTTCCATTTCATTCCAAACAAGTTGTGAATGTTTCCATTTGATTCCAAACAAGTTGTGAATGTCTCCATTTGATACGATCAAAGAAGGCACAACCAAGGATGGCAAGGATCCATTGAAGATAACTAGTGGACCATTGACAAGGAAGAAGGCTAAGGAGCTCACTAGTGCACTTCAAGCTCGGATGTTGACAGATTGGCGATGTTCTGGTAGAAAAATCATATCTTGAGCTAAACAGATCAGAATTGAGTGATTCTTGATTCATTGGAAAGCTAACATCTGGAGCTACAAATCATATGAAGACCATGAAACCCAGTTTTCACGTTAAGGAGGTCCAATTTAGCTTCAAAGTCACGATTTACGAGTTATCGCTGGTTCAGAAGCAGTTGCAGTATTTTGGGCATATCTTTGGCTTTAGATGTCCGTTTTGTGTGGTTCAGGTGTCATTTCAAAGCTAAGAAAGAGATCTACAACTTTCATGCTTTGTATTTTGAGAAATCATGGCTGCATCAAGTTCAAATTTCAGCTTGAAGTTGAAGACACAAGCAGGAACCACCTGAGAAGACTATTTTGGGGTTTTTATGGCCAATCTTGTTTTGTAACGTATTTTATTTTATTTTCCTATTTATTTACATTATTTAGGATGTTATTTAGGCCATGGAAGTGATTCAGGTCACTTAGGATAAATGGAATTCGCTGCACACCTTAAACATGTGTTAAAAGGGTGTAGGAATCCTAGTTTGACTAGGTTTTCTTGAGTCCTTTGTAACTAGGTTTCCTAGGTGACTTGGGCTGCGAATTTTGCCCAGATTTTTACCCTAGTTTAGGCCTATATAAAGGCACATATTCTGGTTGTAAAAAAACAGCCTTGACATGAAATAATATTGCTACTTTGGAGAGATTTTCTCTTTGGTTCTTTGTGGACTACCTTGGTGCACAAGTGTGCTTGTGTTCTTGGTGTTCTTATACTTCTCGTTTCTAGTCACAGGTTGATTAGGGGTGGGGGTCTTCAAATCCAGTCTCTTTGATGTCTTGTGGAGCTTGAAAAACATCTTGGGCGCGTTTCATGGTCTTTATACCATCGGGGTTCGCATCAGTTGGTATCAGAGCCACAAGTTCCATTGAAGGACATATCTTTGTGTTCTTGTTTATCTTCGGTTTTCTTTCAATTTTTTTTCAGTAATTTCATGTCTTAATTCTCTGTTTTAATCCTTTTTCTTCTTGTTTCAGGTCTGTCCTTTTTATTCCATCCTTGTTCAAGTCCGAAAATCACAAAAAACAACAAAAAGATGTCAATCCGTGTTGTCTAGTGTTCTCGGTTTCAATTCAATTGTTCTTGTTTAATTCTTATCTTTCTGTTTCATGTCCAGCCCTATTAATCTTTCTTGTTTTCATTGTTTCCAGCATCCTAGAGTCAAGAAAACACCAAAAAAAGAAGGATCCAAGTTCAGGAAGTTTCGGTATCAAAAAAGTTGTTTCAAATTGTGCAAGTTTCAATAGTTTCTTGTTTTGGCCGAATAGAAAACTGACTTTTTGTCTTTGGCAGCAAGGAATTTCAAGGAGAACGTTTGTTTAGCATCAAAACAGCAAGCAAAAAAAAAAAAAAAAAAGAAAAAAAAAAAAGAAAAGAAAAGAAAAGAAAAGAAAAAGAAAAGAGCTTGCAAGAAAAAAGAAGTTTTTCACAAAGTGTTGAAAGTTTTGCGCCCCAAAACCTATCCCATTGTTTTTGAGCCAAAAAGCTTTCTTTGTGGTTCTTGTGATCATCAATTGCAAGAGCTTCCTAGAGTCTTTTAAAGCTTGTTTAGCCCACCTCTTTTGGAGTCAAAATAGTTCTTCAAGAATTCAAGTTTTCTTGTGTGCTTTGAGGATAGTTTTCTTAGAACTTTTGAGAACTCTTTGAATAGCAATATCTCACTAACAAATTGAGTGTTTGAGTGTTCATCTTTTGAGTGAAACACGTGAGGTGAGTGTTTGTGAGGATCTTTGTTATTTTCAGGAGTATGGAGGGCCAGGAGGATAGGAGGATGGAAGTGAGACACAATGAGGAGCCAACCATGAGAGAGCTTCAAGAAACTCTCAATAGACTTGTGGGGAGGATTGAGGACATTGACTTGAGGTTGCCAAGAAGACCAAATCCCATCTTGCAACCAAGGAGAGGTCCAAGGAGAGAAGAACCCGAGGAGGAAGAAGGACATTGGCATGACCATGGGCTTCCAAGGAGGGGGGAGCCAAGAGAGGATAACAACCTAAATTCCATCAAGCTTACCATTCCACCTTTCCAAGGGAGGAGTGATCCCGATGCATATTGGGAGTGGGAGCAAAAGATTGAGATGGTGTTTGATTGCCATCATTACTCCGAGGAAAAGAAGGTTAAATTGGCTACCATAAAGTTCACTAATTATGCTCTTGTATGGTGGAATCAGGATGTTATTTCTAGGAGAAGGAATGAGGAGGAGCCCATACACACATGGAGAGCCCTTAAAGCCTTAATGAGGAGGAGATTTGTTCCTAGCTACTACACTAAAGATCAACGCCTCAAGCTTCAAAAGCTAGTGCAAGGCCAAAGGAGTGTGGAGGACTACCACAAAGACTTGGAGATAACCTTGACCCGAGCCAACATCATGGAGGATGAGGAGACCACCATTGCTAGATTCATTAATGGTCTCAATCCTGAGATTGCCAACAAAGTGGAAATGGTGCCTTATTTCAATATGGAGGACTTGCTTCACCATGCCACCAAGGCTGAGAGGATCATCAAGAGAGCAAAGGCATCCAAGATGTCTCAAGGAGGAATTTCCACATGGAGAGGAGCATGGAGTAAGGATGTAAGAGAAGTACCCAAGCCAAAAGTGGAGGCCACAAAAGGAGACTTGTCTCAACCTCAACAAGAAAAGTCAATCATGCTTGTACCACTTTCACCACAACAAGTCTTGGAGGATCAAAGAAAATTTCAAAGTGAGGTTGAGAGAAAAGAAAAAGAGGGGAAAGTTGAGGGCAAGAGTGATGAGGGGAAAGCCGAGAGAACAACCGAGAGATTAAGTGAGAAGAGTGAACATGAGGGGAAGAAGAGTGGAGAGTTCCCGAGAGAAGAAATTGAGTGCGAAGTTGAGAGAAGACAAGAGTGCAATGAACCCAAGCCGAGTGAAGAGAGAAAGACCTACAGAGAAGCCATACTTTCATCTAACATAACAAAGTCTTTTTCTAGTGTTGTGTTGTCTTCTTTTCAGGAATTAAGTGGAGATGAACTACAAGAATCAAGTGAGTTGCTGCCCATTAAAGAAGTTGGTGTTCCTAATATTCCAAGCCATGTCCCATGCATCAAACCAACAAAGGAGGTTGAAAAGGAACAATTTGAGGTAAGTCCAAGTGATTTCATATGCAAAAGTTTGCCTAACATTGTTTCTTATCCTATGTTTCAAGGGGATGAAATTAATGCAACTCCAACCAAAGCCATTGAGTGCAAAGGTGAAAATTTTGTGGTTCCAAAGGAAGATACTTGGAGACTATGTCCAACCACTGTAATGTATTTCTTCCTAACACCTAGATTTGATGTAGTTTTGCATGAAAATCTCAAACAATGTGTGTTTGCTTGCAATGTTATTTTGAAGAATGGTTTTCATGAAACTAGATTAAGAGAAGGAAGTAAGCATGAAACTTTGACAAAATATGGTTTTAAAGCTTCTAATTCTTTGGTTTTGTCAAATCCTCTTTGGAATTGCTTGAGTTTCTCTAAAGAAAAATCTGTTTTGGAGTCTTTTGTTTTTGAATTTGTTTGTTTTGCATCCATTTCACATTGTTTTGTTTTGCCTCAAGTTAAATCTACTTCTTTGGAATTTTTCATGCATAAATTAGCTCATACACATACATTACATACTTCTTTGATTGCCATTCATGTTCAGCCCATTTTTGTGTGTCAATCTTTAATTTCCAGCAAGCATTTCTTTATCTTGACACATGCATTACACAAACTTTTGAGCATTGATCTTTTTGCTTTATGTCCAAACCTGAAAGTTTTTATTTTGAGTGAAAATTCTGGTTTTAAATTCAGCCTTTTAAGGAGGTATGTTGAGTCCTTTGTTTTGTGTCACATCCCATTCACAAATTTCATGCATTGTTGTGCATATACATGCAAAAATAAGTTTGCTACTGAATTGGTTTCACTTAATCCTATCTACTCCAATCTTGTTTCATTTAAAATGCTTAGGATTTTTGTGAAATTCGTGCATCCTTGTTTTGTTATTAGTTTAGGCCACATTGTGTTCAATTCTTGTTTGTTTGAATGGCCTATGCAAACTATTGTCTTGACATGCATAACTTGTGCTTTTCATAACCATAACACTTGTGTGAGTTTAGGTCCATTTGTTTTGAGTGCATACAGCATCCCTAAGGTAAATTCTTCCAACACCTTTCCTAGTTATGGGAATAATGTTTTTGAGATGGCAAAGGCAATGAAAGTGATGCCTAGAGTTAAGATGAAAATTGTGCAAAGTTTCAGATTTTTTGTGCTAATTGTTTCTAACTTTGTTTTTGACCCTGGAGGTATCAAAATTATCATTGCATTTGGATATTGGTTCAGGTTTTTCACAAGATTAAAGCTCCATACACAAGCATTCCATGCTATTGGTGCTTATGTGAAAGGTAAGTGCTTATGTGTTGATTATTTCATTGTTATTGATTCAATTCCCTTTTCTAATGCAGGTTTTGATTCGAGGACGAATCCTTCTAAGGAGGGGGGAGCTGATATGATCAAAGAAGGCACAACCAAGGATGGCAAGGATCCATTGAAGATAACTAGTGGACCATTGACAAGGAAGAAGGCTAAGGAGCTCACTAGTGCACTTCAAGCTTGGATGTTGACAGATTGGCGATGTTCTGGTAGAAAAATCATATCTTGAGCTAAACAGATCAGAATTGAGTGATTCTTGATTCATTGGAAAGCTAACATCTGGAGCTACAAATCATATGAAGACCATGAAACCCAGTTTGCACGTTAAGGAGGTCCAATTTAGCTTCAAAGTCACGATTTGCGAGTTATCGCTGGTTCAGAAGCAGTTGCAGTATTTTGGGCATATCTTTGGCTTTAGATGTCCGTTTTGTGTGGTTCAGGTGTCATTTCAAAGCTAAGAAAGAGATCTACAACTTTCATGCTTTGCATTTTGAGAAATCATGGCTGCATCAAGTTCGAATTTCAGCTTGAAGTTGAAGACACAAGCAGGAACCACCTGAGAAGACTATTTTGGGGTTTTTATGGCCAATCTTGTTTTGTAACGTATTTTATTTTATTTTCCTATTTATTTACATTATTTAGGATGTTATTTAGGCCATGGAAGTGATTCAGGTCACTTAGGATAAATGGAATTCGCTGCACACCTTAAACATGTGTTAAAAGGGTGTAGGAATCCTAGTTTGACTAGGTTTTCTTGAGTCCTTTGTAACTAGGTTTCCTAGGTGACTTGGGCTGCGAATTTTGCCCAGATTTTTACCCTAGTTTAGGCCTATATAAAGGCACATATTCTGGATGTAAACACACAGATTTATGCCAAAATAATATTGCTCTTTGGAGAGGTTTTCTCTTTGGTTCTTTGTGGACTACCTTGGTGCACAAGTGTGCTTGTGTTCTTGGTGTTCTTATACTTCTCGTTTCTAGTCACAGGTTGATTAGGGGTGGGGGTCTTCAAATCCAGTCTCTTTGATGTCTTGTGGAGCTTGAAAAACATCTTGGGCGCGTTTCATGGTCTTTATACCATCGGGGTTCGCATCAAAACTAGTTGTGAATGTTTCCATTTCATTCCAAACTAGTTGTGAATGTTTCCATTTCATTCCAAACTAGTTGTGAATGTTTCCATTTCATTCCAAACAAGTTGTGAATGTTTCCATTTCATTCCAAACTTGTTGTGAATGTTTCCATTTCATTCCAAACTAGTTGTGAATGTTTCCATTTCATTCCAAACTAGTTGTGAATGTTTCCATTTCATTCCAAACTTGTTGTGAATGTTTCCATTTCATTCCAAACTAGTTGTGAATGTTTCCATTTCATTCCAAAACTAGTTGTGAATGTTTCCATTTCATTCCAAACTAGTTGTGAATGTTTCCATTTCATTCCAAACTAGTTGTGAATGTTTCCATTTCATTCCAAACTAGTTGTGAATGTTTCCATTTCATTCCAAACTTGTTGTGAATGTTTCCATTTCATTCCAAACTAGTTGTGAATGTTTCCATTTCATTCCAAACAAGTTGTGAATGTTTCCATTTCATTCCAAACTAGTTGTGAATGTTTCCATTTCATTCCAAACAAGTTGTGAATGTTTCCATTTCATTCCAAACAAGTTGTGAATGTTTCCATTTCAATCCAAACTAAGTTGTGAATGTTTCCATTTCATTCCAAACTAGTTGTGAATGTTTCCATTTCATTCCAAACTAGTTGTGAATGTTTCCATTTCATTCCAAACTAGTTGTGAATGTTTCCATTTCATTCCAAACTAGTTGTGAATGTTTCCATTTCATTCCAAACAAGTTGTGAATGTTTCCATTTCATTCCAAACTAGTTGTGAATGTTTCCATTTCATTCCAAACTAGTTGTGAATGTTTCCATTTCATTCCAAACTAGTTGTGAATGTTTCCATTTCATTCCAAACTGTGAATGTTGTGAATGTTTCCATTTCATTCCAAACTAGTTGTGAATGTTTCCATTTCATTCCAAACTAGTTGTGAATGTTTCCATTTCATTCCAAACTAGTTGTGAATGTTTCCATTTCATTCCAAACTAGTTGTGAATGTTTCCATTTCATTCCAAACTAGTTGTGAATGTTTCCATTTCATTCCAAACTAGTTGTGAATGTTTCCATTTCATTCCAAACAAGTTGTGAATGTTTCCATTTCATTCCAAACTAGTTGTGAATGTTTCCATTTCATTCCAAACAAGTTGTGAATGTTTCCATTTCATTCCAAACTAGTTGTGAATGTTTCCATTTCATTCCAAACTAGTTGTGAATGTTTCCATTTCATTCCAAACAAGTTGTGAATGTTTCCATTTCATTCCAAACTAGTTGTGAATGTTTCCATTTCATTCCAAACTAGTTGTGAATGTTTCCATTTCATTCCAAACAAGTTGTGAATGTTTCCATTTCATTCCAAACAAGTTGTGAATGTTTCCATTTCATTCCAAACTAGTTGTGAATGTTTCCATTTCATTCCAAACTAGTTGTGAATGTTTCCATTTCATTCCAAACTAGTTGTGAATGTTTCCAGTTCATTCCAAACTAGTTGTGAATGTTTCCATTTCATTCCAAACAAGTTGTGAATGTTTCCATTTCATTCCAAACTAGTTGTGAATGTTTCCATTTCATTCCAAACAAGTTGTGAATGTTTCCATTTCATTCCAAACTAGTTGTGAATGTTTCCATTTCATTCCAAACAAGTTGTGAATGTTTCCATTTCATTCCAAACTAGTTGTGAATGTTTCCATTTCATTCCAAACTAGTTGTGAATGTTTCCATTTCATTCCAAACTAGTTGTGAATGTTTCCATTTCATTCCAAACTAGTTGTGAATGTTTCCATTTCATTCCAAATGTGTTGTGAATGTTTCCATTTCATTCCAAACAAGTTGTGAATGTTTCCATTTCATTCCAAACAAGTTGTGAATGTTTCCATTTCATTCCAAACAAGTTGTGAATGTTTCCATTTCATTCCAAACTAGTTGTGAATGTTTCCATTTTCATTCCAAACTAGTTGTGAATGTTTCCATTTCATTCCAAACTAGTTGTGAATGTTTCCATTTCATTCCAAACTAGTTGTGAATGTTTCCATTTCATTCCAAACTAGTTGTGAATGTTTCCATTTCATTCCAAACAAGTTGTGAATGTTTCCATTTCATTCCAAACTAGTTGTGAATGTTTCCATTTCATTCCAAACTAGTTGTGAATGTTTCCATTTCATTCCAAACTAGTTGTGAATGTTTCCATTTCATTCCAAACTAGTTGTGAATGTTTCCATTTCATTCCAAACAAGTTGTGAATGTTTCCATTTCATTCCAAACTAGTTGTGAATGTTTCCATTTCATTCCAAACTAGTTGTGAATGTTTCCATTTCATTCCAAACAAGTTGTGAATGTTTCCATTTCATTCCAAACTAGTTGTGAATGTTTCCATTTCATTCCAAACTAGTTGTGAATGTTTCCATTTCATTCCAAACAAGTTGTGAATGTTTCCATTTCATTCCAAACTAGTTGTGAATGTTTCCATTTCATTCCAAACTAGTTGTGAATGTTTCCATTTCATTCCAAACTAGTTGTGAATGTTTCCATTTCATTCCAAACTAGTTGTGAATGTTTCCATTTCATTCCAAACTAAGTTGTGAATGTTTCCATTTCATTCCAAACAAGTTGTGAATGTTTCCATTTCATTCCAAACAAGTTGTGAATGTTTCCATTTCATTCCAAACTAGTTGTGAATGTTTCCATTTCATTCCAAACAAGTTGTGAATGTTTCCATTTCATTCCAAACTAGTTGTGAATGTTTCCATTTCATTCCAAACTAGTTGTGAATGTTTCCATTTCATTCCAAACAAGTTGTGAATGTTTCCATTTCATTCCAAACAAGTTGTGAATGTTTCCATTTCATTCCAAACAAGTTGTGAATGTTTCCATTTCATTCCAAACGTTGTGAAGTTGTGAATGTTTCCACTTCATTCCAAACTAGTTGTGAATGTTTCCATTTCATTCCAAACTAGTTGTGAATGTTTCCATTTCATTCCAAACAAGTTGTGAATGTTTCCATTTCATTCCAAACTAGTTGTGAATGTTTCCATTTCATTCCAAACAAGTTGTGAATGTTTCCATTTCATTCCAAACTAGTTGTGAATGTTTCCATTTCATTCCAAACTAGTTGTGAATGTTTCCATTTCATTCCAAACTAGTTGTGAATGTTTCCATTTCATTCCAAACTAGTTGTGAATGTTTCCATTTCATTCCAAACAAGTTGTGAATGTTTCCATTTCATTCCAAACTAGTTGTGAATGTTTCCATTTCATTCCAAACAAGTTGTGAATGTTTCCATTTCATTCCAAACTAGTTGTGAATGTTTCCATTTCATTCCAAACAAGTTGTGAATGTTTCCATTTCATTCCAAACTAGTTGTGAATGTTTCCATTTCATTCCAAACTAGTTGTGAATGTTTCCATTTCATTCCAAACAGTTTGTGAATGTTTCCATTTTCATTCCAAACTAGTTGTGAATGTTTCCATTTCATTCCAAACAAGTTGTGAATGTTTCCATTTCATTCCAAACTAGTTGTGAATGTTTCCATTTCATTCCAAACTAGTTGTGAATGTTTCCATTTCATTCCAAACAAGTTGTGAATGTTTCCATTTCATTCCAAACTAGTTGTGAATGTTTCCATTTCATTCCAAACTAGTTGTGAATGTTTCCATTTCATTCCAAACAAGTTGTGAATGTTTCCATTTCATTCCAAACAGTTGTGAATGTTTCATTTCCAAACTAGTTGTGAATGTTTCCATTTCATTCCAAACAAGTTGTGAATGTTTCCATTTCATTCCAAACTAGTTGTGAATGTTTCCATTTCATTCCAAACAAGTTGTGAATGTTTCCATTTCATTCCAAACTAGTTGTGAATGTTTCCATTTCATTCCAAACTAGTTGTGAATGTTTCCATTTCATTCCAAACAAGTTGTGAATGTTTCCATTTCATTCCAAACAAGTTGTGAATGTTTCCATTTCATTCCAAACTAGTTGTGAATGTTTCCATTTCATTCCAAACTAGTTGTGAATGTTTTTTCATGAATGTTTCCATTTCATTCCAAACAAGTTGTGAATGTTTCCATTTCATTCCAAACTTGTTGTGAATGTTTCCATTTCATTCCAAACTAGTTGTGAATGTTTCCATTTCATTCCAAACTAGTTGTGAATGTTTCCATTTCATTCCAAACAAGTTGTGAATGTTTCCATTTCATTCCAAACTAGTTGTGAATGTTTTCCATTTCATTCCAAACTAGTTGTGAATGTTTCCATTTCATTCCAAACTAGTTGTGAATGTTTCCATTTCATTCCAAACTAGTTGTGAATGTTTCCATTTCATTCCAAACTAGTTGTGAATGTTTCCATTTCATTCCAAACAAGTTGTGAATGTTTCCATTTCATTCCAAACTAGTTGTGAATGTTTCCATTTCATTCCAAACTAGTTGTGAATGTTTCCATTTCATTCCAAACAAGTTGTGAATGTTTCCATTTCATTCCAAACAAGTTGTGAATGTTTCCATTTCATTCCAAACTAGTTGTGAATGTTTCCATTTCATTCCAAACTAGTTGTGAATGTTTCCATTTCATTCCAAACTAGTTGTGAATGTTTCCATTTCATTCCAAACAAGTTGTGAATGTTTCCATTTCATTCCAAACAAGTTGTGAATGTTTCCATTTCATTCCAAACTAGTTGTGAATGTTTCCATTTCATTCCAAACTAGTTGTGAATGTTTCCATTTCATTCCAAACAAGTTGTGAATGTTTCCATTTCATTCCAAACTAGTTGTGAATGTTTCCATTTCATTCCAAACTAGTTGTGAATGTTTCCATTTCATTCCAAACTAGTTGTGAATGTTTCCATTTCATTCCAAACAAGTTGTGAATGTTTCCATTTCATTCCAAACTAGTTGTGAATGTTTCCATTTCATTCCAAACAAGTTGTGAATGTTTCCATTTCATTCCAAACTAGTTGTGAATGTTTCCATTTCATTCCAAACAAGTTGTGAATGTTTCCATTTCATTCCAAAACAAGTTGTGAATGTTTCCATTTCATTCCAAACTAGTTGTGAATGTTTCCATTTCATTCCAAACTAGTTGTGAATGTTTCCATTTCATTCCAAACTAGTTGTGAATGTTTCCATTTCATTCCAAACTAGTTGTGAATGTTTCCATTTCATTCCAAACAAGTTGTGAATGTTTCCATTTCATTCCAAACTAGTTGTGAATGTTTCCATTTCATTCCAAACAAGTTGTGAATGTTTCCATTTCATTCCAAACAAGTTGTGAATGTTTCCATTTCATTCCAAACTAGTTGTGAATGTTTCCATTTCATTCCAAACTAGTTGTGAATGTTTCCATTTCATTCCAAACTAGTTGTGAATGTTTCCATTTCATTCCAAACAAGTTGTGAATGTTTCCATTTCATTCCAAACTAGTTGTGAATGTTTCCATTTCATTCCAAACAAGTTGTGAATGTTTCCATTTCATTCCAAACTAGTTGTGAATGTTTCCATTTCATTCCAAACTAGTTGTGAATGTTTCCATTTCATTCCAAACAAGTTGTGAATGTTTCCATTTCATTCCAAACTAGTTGTGAATGTTTCCATTTCATTCCAAACAAGTTGTGAATGTTTCCATTTCATTCCAAACTAGTTGTGAATGTTTCCATTTCATTCCAAACAAGTTGTGAATGTTTCCATTTCATTCCAAACTAGTTGTGAATGTTTCCATTTCATTCCAAACTAGTTGTGAATGTTTCCATTTCATTCCAAACTAGTTGTGAATGTTTCCATTTCATTCCAAACAAGTTGTGAATGTTTCCATTTCATTCCAAACAAGTTGTGAATGTTTCCATTTCATTCCAAACAAGTTGTGAATGTTTCCATTTCATTCCAAACTAGTTGTGAATGTTTCCATTTCATTCCAAACAAGTTGTGAATGTTTCCATTTCATTCCAAACTAGTTGTGAATGTTTCCATTTCATTCCAAACAAGTTGTGAATGTTTCCATTTCATTCCAAACAAGTTGTGAATGTTTCCATTTCATTCCAAACAAGTTGTGAATGTTTCCATTTCATTCCAAACTAGTTGTGAATGTTTCCATTTCTTTCCAAACAAGTTGTGAATGTGTGAATGTTTCCATTTCATTCCAAACTAGTTGTGAATGTTTCCATTTCATTCCAAACAAGTTGTGAATGTTTCCATTTCATTCCAAACTAGTTGTGAATGTTTCCATTTCATTCCAAACTAGTTGTGAATGTTTCCATTTCATTCCAAACTAGTTGTGAATGTTTCCATTTCATTCCAAACAAGTTGTGAATGTTTCCATTTCATTCCAAACAAGTTGTGAATGTTTCCATTTCATTCCAAACTAGTTGTGAATGTTTCCATTTCATTCCAAACAAGTTGTGAATGTTTCCATTTCATTCCAAACTAGTTGTGAATGTTTCCATTTCATTCCAAACTAGTTGTGAATGTTTCCATTTCATTCCAAACTAGTTGTGAATGTTTCCATTTCATTCCAAACAAGTTGTGAATGTTTCCATTTCATTCCAAACTTGTTGTGAATGTTTCCATTTCATTCCAAACTAGTTGTGAATGTTTCCATTTCATTCCAAACAAGTTGTGAATGTTTCCATTTCATTCCAAACAAGTTGTGAATGTTTCCATTTCATTCCAAACAAGTTGTGAATGTTTCCATTTCATTCCAAACAAGTTGTGAATGTTTCCATTTCATTCCAAACAAGTTGTGAATGTTTCCATTTCATTCCAAACTAGTTGTGAATGTTTCCATTTCATTCCAAACAAGTTGTGAATGTTTCCATTTCATTCCAAACTAGTTGTGAATGTTTCCATTTCATTCCAAACAAGTTGTGAATGTTTCCATTTCATTCCAAACAAGTTGTGAATGTTTCCATTTCATTCCAAACTAGTTGTGAATGTTTCCATTTCATTCCAAACAAGTTGTGAATGTTTCCATTTCATTCCAAACTAGTTGTGAATGTTTCCATTTCATTCCAAACTAGTTGTGAATGTTTCCATTTCATTCCAAACTAGTTGTGAATGTTTCCATTTCATTCCAAACAAGTTGTGAATGTTTCCATTTCATTCCAAACAAGTTGTGAATGTTTCCATTTCATTCCAAACAAGTTGTGAATGTTTCCATTTCATTCCAAACTAGTTGTGAATGTTTCCATTTCATTCCAAACAAGTTGTGAATGTTTCCATTTCATTCCAAACTAAGTTGTGAATGTTTCCATTTCATTCCAAACTAGTTGTGAATGTTTCCATTTCATTCCAAACAAGTTGTGAATGTTTCCATTTCATTCCAAACTAGTTGTGAATGTTTCCATTCATTCCAAACAAGTTGTGAATGTTTCCATTTCATTCCAAACTAGTTGTGAATGTTTCCATTTCATTCCAAACAAGTTGTGAATGTTTCCATTTCATTCCAAACAAGTTGTGAATGTTTCCATTTCATTCCAAACTAGTTGTGAATGTTTCCATTTCATTCCAAACAAGTTGTGAATGTTTCCATTTCATTCCAAACTAGTTGTGAATGTTTCCATTTCATTCCAAACTAGTTGTGAATGTTTCCATTTCATTCCAAACTAGTTGTGAATGTTTCCATTTCATTCCAAACAAGTTGTGAATGTTTCCATTTCATTCCAAACTAGTTGTGAATGTTTCCATTTCATTCCAAACTAGTTGTGAATGTTTCCATTTCATTCCAAACAAGTTGTGAATGTTTCCATTTCATTCCAAACAAGTTGTGAATGTTTCCATTTCATTCCAAACAAGTTGTGAATGTTTCCATTTCATTCCAAACAAGTTGTGATTGTTTCCATTTCATTCCAAACAAGTTGTGAATGTTTCCATTTCATTCCAAACAAGTTGTGAATGTTTCCATTTCATTCCAAACAAGTTGTGAATGTTTCCATTTCATTCCAAACAAGTTGTGAATGTTTCCATTTCATTCCAAACTAGTTGTGAATGTTTCCATTTCATTCCAAACAAGTTGTGAATGTTTCCATTCGTTCCAAACTAGTTGTGAATGTTTCCATTTCATTCCAAACAAGTTGTGAATGTTTCCATTTCATTCCAAACAAGTTGTGAATGTTTCCATTTCATTCAAAACAAGTTGTGAATGTTTCCATTTCATTCAAACTAGTTGTGAATGTTTCCATTTCATTCCAAACAAGTTGTGAATGTTTCCATTTCATTCCAAACAAGTTGTGAATGTTTCCATTTCATTCCAAACTAGTTGTGAATGTTTCCATTTCATTCCAAACAAGTTGTGAATGTTTCCATTTCATTCCAAACAAGTTGTGAATGTTTCCATTTCATTCCAAACTAGTTGTGAATGTTTCCATTTCATTCCAAACTAGTTGTGAATGTTTCCATTTCATTCCAAACAAGTTGTGAATGTTTCCATTTCATTCTAAACAAGTTGTGAATGTTTCCATTTCATTCCAAACTAGTTGTGAATGTTTCCATTTCATTCCAAACAAGTTGTGAATGTTTCCATTTCATTCCAAACTAAGTTGTGAATGTTTCCATTTCATTCCAAACAAGTTGTGAATGTTTCCATTTTCATTCCAAACAAGTTGTGAATGTTTCCATTTCATTCCAAACTAGTTGTGAATGTTTCCATTTCATTCCAAACAAGTTGTGAATGTTTCCATTTCATTCCAAACAAGTTGTGAATGTTTCCATTTCATTCCAAACAAGTTGTGAATGTTTCCATTTCATTCCAAACTAGTTGTGAATGTTTCCATTCATTCCAAACTAGTTGTGAATGTTTCCATTTCATTCCAAACTAGTTGTGAATGTTTCCATTTCATTCCAAACAAGTTGTGAATGTTTCCATTTCATTCCAAACAAGTTGTGAATGTTTCCATTTCATTCCAAACTAGTTGTGAATGTTTCCATTTCATTCCAAACTAGTTGTGAAATGTTTCCATTTCATTCCAAACAAGTTGTGAATGTTTCCATTTCATTCCAAACAAGTTGTGAATGTTTCCATTTCATTCCAAACAAGTTGTGAATGTTTCCATTTCATTCCAAACAAGTTGTGAATGTTTCCATTTCATTCCAAACAAGTTGTGAATGTTTCCATTCATTCCAAACTAGTTGTGAATGTTTCCATTTCATTCCAAACAAGTTGTGAATGTTTCCATTTCATTCCAAACTAGTTGTGAATGTTTCCATTTCATTCCAAACAAGTTGTGAATGTTTCCATTTCATTCCAAACTAGTTGTGAATGTTTCCATTTCATTCCAAACTAGTTGTGAATGTTTCCATTTCATTCCAAACAAGTTGTGAATGTTTCCATTCCCAAACTAGTTGTGAATGTTTCATTTTCATTCTAAACAAGTTGTGAATGTTTCCATTTCATTCTAAACAAGTTGTGAATGTTTCCAAACTAGTTTGAATTTTCCAAACTAGTTGTGAATGTTTCCATTTCATTCCAAACAAGTTGTGAATGTTTCCATTTCATTCCAAACTAGTTGTGAATGTTTCCATTTCATTCCAAACAAGTTGTGAATGTTTCCATTTCATTCCAAACAAGTTGTGAATGTTTTTGTTTCATTCCAAACAAGTTGTGAATGTTTCCATTTCATTCCAAACTAGTTGTGAATGTTTCCATTTCATTCCAAACAAGTTGTGAATGTTTCCATTTCATTCCAAACAAGTTGTGAATGTTTCCATTCATTCCAAACAAGTTGTGAATGTTTCCATTTCATTCCAAACAAGTTGTGAATGTTTCCATTTCATTCCAAACAAGTTGTGAATGTTTCCATTTCATTCCAAACTAGTTGTGAATGTTTCCATTCATTCCAAACTAGTTGTGAATGTTTCCATTTCATTCCAAACTAGTTGTGAATGTTTCCATTTCATTCCAAACAAGTTGTGAATGTTTCCATTTCATTCCAAACAAGTTGTGAATGTTTCCATTTCATTCTAAACAAGTTGTGAATGTTTCCATTCATTCCAAACAAGTTGTGAATGTTTCCATTTCATTCCAAACTAGTTGTGAATGTTTCCATTCATTCAAACAAGTTGTGAATGTTTCTATTCCAAACAAGTTGTGAATGTTTCCATTTCATTCCAAACAAGTTGTGAATGTTTCATTTCATTCCAAAACAAGTTGTGAATGTTTCCATTTCATTCCAAACTAGTTGTGAATGTTTCCATTTCATTCCAAACTAGTTGTGAATGTTTCCATTTCATTCCAAACAAGTTGTGAATGTTTCCATTTCATTCCAAACAAGTTGTGAATGTTTCCATTTCATTCTAAACAAGTTGTGAATGTTTCCATTTCATTCCAAACAAGTTGTGAATGTTTCCATTTCATTCCAAACTAGTTGTGAATGTTTCCATTTCATTCCAAACAAGTTGTGAATTGTGAATGTTTCCATTTCATTCCAAACTAGTTGTGAATGTTTCCATTTCATTCCAAACAAGTTGTGAATGTTTCCATTTCATTCCAAACAAGTTGTGAATGTTTCCATTTCATTCCAAACTAGTTGTGAATGTTTCCATTTCATTCCAAAACTAGTTGTGAATGTTTCCATTTCATTCCAAACAAGTTGTGAATGTTTCCATTTCATTCCAAACTAGTTGTGAATGTTTCCATTTCATTCCAAACAAGTTGTGAATGTTTCCATCTCATTCCCAACTAGTTGTGAATGTTTCCATTTCATTCCAAACTAGTTGTGAATGTTTCCATTTCATTCCAAACAAGTTGTGAATGTTTCCATTTCATTAAAAAGTTGTGAATGTTTCCATTTCATTCCAAACTAGTTGTGAATGTTTCCATTTCATTCCAAACAAGTTGTGAATGTTTCCATTTCATTCCAAACAAGTTGTGAATGTTTCCATTTCATTCCAAACAAGTTGTGAATGTTTCCATTTCATTCCAAACAAGTTGTGAATGTTTCCATTTTCTTCCAAACAAGTTGTGAATGTTTCCATTTCATTCCAAACAAGTTGTGAATGTTTCCATTTCATTCCAAACAAGTTGTGAATGTTTCCATTTCATTCCAAACAAGTTGTGAATGTTTCCATTTCATTCCAAACTAGTTGTGAATGTTTCCATTTCATTCCAAACAAGTTGTGAATGTTTCCATTTCATTCTAAACAAGTTGTGAATGTTTCCATTTCATTCCAAACAAGTTGTGAATGTTTCCATTTCATTCTAAACAAGTTGTGAATGTTTCCATTTCATTCTAAACAAGTTGTGAATGTTTCCATTTCATTCCAAACTAGTTGTGAATGTTTCCATTTCATTATCCAAACAAGTTGTGAATGTTTCCATTTCATTCCAAACAAGTTGTGAATGTTTCCATTTCATTCCAAACAAGTTGTGAATGTTTCCATTTCATTCCAAACTAGTTGTGAATGTTTCCATTTCATTCCAAACAAGTTGTGAATGTTTCCATTTCATTCCAAGTTGTGAATGTTTCCATTCTATTCCAAACAAGTTGTGAATGTTTCCATTTCATTCTAAATAAGTTGTGAATGTTTCCATTCCATTATAAATAGTGAATGTTTCCATTTCATTCCAAACTAGTTGTGAATGTTTCCATTTCATTCCAAACTAGTTGTGAATGTTTCCATTTCATTCCAAACAAGTTGTGAATGTTTCCATTTCATTCCAAACAAGTTGTGATTGTTTCCATTTCATTCCAAACAAGTTGTGAATGTTTCCATTTCATTCCAAACAAGTTGTGAATGTTTCCATTTCATTCCAAACAAGTTGTGAATGTTTCCATTTCATTCCAAACAAGTTGTGAATGTTTCCATTTCATTCCAAACTAGTTGTGAATGTTTCCATTTCATTCCAAACTAGTTGTGAATGTTTCCATTTTCCATTTCATTCCAAACAAGTTGTGAATGTTTCCATTTCATTCCAAACAAGTTGTGAATGTTTCCATTTCATTCCAAACTAGTTGTGAATGTTTCCATTTCATTCCAAACAAGTTGTTGTGAACGTTTCCATTCCATTCCAAACAAGTTGTGAATGTTTCCATTTCATTCCAAACAAGTTGTGAATGTTTCCATTTCATTCCAAACAAGTTGTGAATGTTTCCATTTCATTCCAAACAAGTTGTGAATGTTTCCATTTCATTCCAAACAAGTTGTGAATGTTTCCATTCGATTCTAAACAAGTTGTGAATGTTTCCATTTCATTCCAAACTAGTTGTGAATGTTTCCATTTCTATTCTGAAACAGTTGTGAATGTTTCCATTTCATTCCAAACTAGTTGTGAATGTTTCCATTCTCCAAACAAGTTGTGAATGTTTCCATTTCATTCCAAACAAGTTGTGAATGTTTCCATTTCATTCCAAACTTGTTGTGAATGTTTCCATTCTAATCTAAACAAGTTATGAATGTTTCTATTCATTCCAAACTAGTTGTGAATGTTTCCATTCTTCCAAACTTGTTGTGAATGTTTCCATTTCATTCTCAATAAGTTGTGAATGTTTCTGTTTCATTCCAAAAACAGTTGTGAATAGTTTCTTTTCCTAAACTTGTTGTGAATGTTTCCATTTCATTCCAAACTAGTTATGAATGTTTCATTTCATTCCAAACTAGTTGTGAATGTTTCCATTTCATTCCAAACAAGTTGTGAATGTTTCCATTTCATTCCAAACTAGTTGTGAATGTTTCCATTTCATTCCAAACAAGTTGTGAATGTTTCCATTCCGAAACTAGTTGTGAATGTTTCCATTTCATTCTAAACTAGTTGTGAATGTTTCCATTTCATTCCAAACAAGTTGTGATTGTTTCTAACCCAAACTAGTTGTGAATTTTTCCCCTCCATTCTGAACAAGTTGTGCATGTTTCTATTCCATTCTAAACAAGTTTTGAATGTTTCTATTCTATACTAAACAAGTTTTTAATGTTTCTATTCTATACTAAACAAGTTGTGAATGTTTTTATTTAATTTTGAACAAGTTGTGAATGTTTCTATTCTAAACTAGTTGTTTCTATTTCATTCTAAACAAGTTGTGAATGTTTCTATTCCATTCTAAACAAGTTGTGAATGTTTTTATTTCAAACTAGTCATGAATGTTTCTTTTCCAAACTAGTAGTGACTCTTTTGATTCCATTCTAAACAAGTTGTGAATGTTTCCACACTAAACAAGTTATGAATGTTCATTTTCCAAATAAGTAATGAATGTTGCCACTCCATTTCAAACAGGTTATGAATGTTCTTGTTCAATTCTAAACAAGTTGTGAATATTTATATTCTAAACTAGTGGTGAATGTGTTTGTTTTGGAACAAGTTTTGAAGGTTTCTATTCCACTCTAAACAAGTTGTAAATGTTTCTATTCCATTTCAACCAAGTTGTGAGTGTTTCTACTCCATTCTAAACAAGTTGTGATTGTTTCAATTCTGAACTAGTTATGAATATTTCTATTCCAAACTATTTGTGAATGTTTCTATTCGAAACTAGTTTTTAATGTTTTAATTCCATTCTTAACAATTTGGGAATCTTTCTATTCCAAACAAGTCATGACTCTTTCCATTTCATTCTAAAAAAATTGTGAATGTTTCCATTCCAAACAAGTTGTGAATGTTAATATTCTAAACTAGTTGTGAATGTTTCTATTCAATTCTCAACAAGTTGTTAAAGTTGCTATTCCAAATTAGTTGTTAATGTTTCTATTCCAAACAAGTTGTGAATGTTTTTATTCCATTCTAAAAAGGTTGTGAATGTTTCTATCTTACTCTAAACAAGTTGTCATTGTTTCTATTCCAAACTTGTTGTGAAAGTTTCTTTTCCAAAGTAGTTGTGATTGTTTCCATTCCATTCTAAACAAGTTATGGATGTTTCCATTACAATCTAAACAAGTTATGGATGTTTTTATTCCAAACAAGTTGTGAAGGTGTAAATGTTTCTACTCCAAACTAGTTGCAAACATTTTTATTTTAACATAGTTATGAATGTTTCCATTCCCTTCTAAACAGGATGTGAATGTTTCGATTCCAAAGTAGTTGTAGATGTTTCCATTCCATTCTAAACAAGATGTGATTGTTTCCTTTTCAAATAAGTTGTGAATATTTTAACTCCGTTCTGAACAAGTTATTAATGTTTCTATTCCATTACAAATATGCTGTTAATGTTTCTATTCCAAACTGCTTATGAATGTTTCCAACCCATTCTAAATAGGTTGTGATTGTTTTAATTCCATTCTAAACTAACCAGTTGTGATTGTTTTAATTCCATTCTAAAGATGTTATGAATGAATCTATTCCATTGTAAACAAGTGATAAATGTTTCTATTCCACTCAAAATAGGTTATGAACGTTTATATTTCTAACTAACTATGAATGTTTCTTTTGTAAACTAGTTGTGAACATTTCCATTTTATTCTAAACAAGTTGTCAATGTTTCTATTCCAAACAAGTTGTGAATGTTTCCATTCCATTCTAACCAATGTGTGAATGTTTCTATTCCATTCTAAACAAGTTGTGAATGCTTCTTTTACAAACTACATATGAATGTTTTTATTCTGAACATGTTGATAATGTTTCTATTGCATTTTAAAGAAGTTGAGAATGTTTCTATTCCAAACAACTTGTGAATGTTTCGATTCCATTCGAAACATGTTGTGAATATTTCCATTTTATTTAAAAGAAGTTTTGAATGTTTTCATTCCATTCTAAGCATGTTGTGAATGCTTTTATTCCATTCTAAACAAGTTGCGAATGTTTTTATTCCATTCCAAACAAGTTGTGTATGTTTCTATTCTAAACTAGTTGTGAAAGTTTCGATTCCATTTTGAACAAGTTGTGAATGTTTCTTTTACAAACTAGTTGTCTTTGTTTCTATTCCATTCTAAACAAGTTGTGAACATTTCTATTCCAAACAACTTGTGAATGTTTCCACTATACTCTAAACAAGTTTTGAATATTTCTAATCCAAACAAGCTGTGAATGTTTATATCACAACCTAGTTGTGAATGTTTCCATCCCACTCTGAACAAGTGGTGAATGTTTCTATTCCATTTGAAACAAGTGTGAACATTTCTATTCTAAATGAGCTGTGAATGTTTATATTCCATTCTAAAAAAATTGTAAAATTTTCTATTCCAAACTTGTTGTTACTATTTCTATTCCAAACAAGATGTGAATGTTTATATTCAAAGCTACTTGTGAATGTTTCTATTGCAAAGAAGTTGTGAATGTTTTAATTCCAAACTAGTTGTGAATATTTTTATTCTATTCAAAACTGGTTATGAATGTTTCAATTCCATTCAAAATAAGTTTTGAATGTTTCTATTGCAAATTGTGAGTGTTTCCATTACATTCTAAATGAGTTGTGAATGTTTCTATTCCATTTTAAATAAGGTGTGAGTGTCTCTATTCTAAACTAGTTCTGTGTGTTTCTATTCCAAACTAGTTGTGAATGTGTTTATTCAATTCTAAACAAGTTTTGAATGTTTTTATCCTAAACTAGTTGTGAATGTTTCTACTCCAAATATGATGTGAATATTTCTATTCCATTCCAAACAAGTTGCAAATGTTTCCATTCCATTCTAAAGAAGTTGTGAATGTTTCTATTTTATTCTAAGCATGGTATCAATGTTTTTATCCCAAACTGGTTTTTAATGTTTCCAATTTATTCTAAACAAGTGGTGAATGTTACTATTCAAGAAAAGTTGTTGGTGGCCAAATGATGGCCATCAGCAGCATTTCCACTGTGTGTCGTGGTGAATGCGGCAGAGACTTCAGGAGGCATAGGCGAGTCCCGAAAGAAGGTGCTTTGTGTGGATCACCTGTGATGGCCGGCAGCATCTTCGTGTGGCAGGCATGGTGAGGCTGAGAAGGACTTCCGATATGGGAGAGAGCCTAAAAAGGGGATTCCTCAAGAGGACCTACCTGAAACACTCAGAAAACAGGGGTTAGGAGGTCCCCATAGTCTTTTTCCGGGGACGAGCCTCCGACGCCCAAGTCAGTACTCCGAGGGGTGGAGAGGGGGTAGTAAGCACAAGAGACTCTTGCCTACCGTGTTTCCTAGGGAGCTGAAAGGATAGGATTCAGGGCGGAGAAAGGAGAGAGATCCAACCCTTGACCCATTTTTCTCTCCCCCTTTTTGCCTAAGACCATTCCTCTGATGTATATAAGAGAGGGTGAGCCCTCCGGATTGTGACACGTGTATGGATGGATGTCATCCGTACTTCTGGGCGTGGGGGCCCCTAGCCGCCTGCAGGCTTCTCGGGCCACAAGCTGTGACAAGCGTAGCCCTACATGACAGGACGTGGGCAGTGGTGGCATGTCAGAGTCCATATGAGGGCGGCATGGAGGGTGTACGGGTGGAATGTCAGAGGCTCCTTGATGGCTCCTGCCGTACCTCTGAGGTCCCCTTGGTTGATGTCTCCCTTCAGAGTGAGGGGCCTTTTCCCGGAGTCAGACTGGTACTTCGGGGTATTCCCTGGCTCCGAAGTTAGTCCTTCGGGGGACTTTCTCCAGTAGAAGGTAGCTGGTTTTTTTCCCCTGAACCTAGTTCGGCCGCCTTCCTGAGGGAGGCAATATGCTAGTTTCCCGAAGTTAGAATTGGCGGGCTACCGAGGTCGTGTACCTCAGGTGTCTGGCTCCCTCCTTTCTGGGGTCGTCAGGTGACCAGGGCGATAGCACTTCGACTATCAGTTGTGAATGTTTCTTTTTTGTTCTAAACAGGTTGTGATTGTTTCTATTCCAAAGTTTATGTGAATGTTTCAATTCCATTCTAAACAAGTTGAGAGTGTTTTGTTAGTGTTGTGCACAAAAGCAAATCTTGAGATGATTGTAATTTGCACATTGAGTCATGAGATTTAATTAAGGCTTTAATCCAATAATTATGTTATTATTTTTTTTTCTGCGTAACATAATAAACATAATTATGACCTTAGAAAAATGATATTCTTAAAAGTCGCTGGTCTAGTATTATTGTCGAGTGGGTTACGAAAATACAAAATGACTAGCATCTGTGGAGACTAATATGAGATATGTAGTCTACATATGGATACAACTTGGAGAACTTGTGTACTAGACCAACCCACCATGAGAACACTACATGGATCGTTATATGAGTGTCATAAGTGATTCTCATAGTGATCATGGTATATATAGTTCTTTGACCTAAGGTCATCAAGATTCCCTACATGTGAGTCACATACTTTGGTACTTCCCTTTATTGCTCATAACTAAGTAAACTTGATGGAGGTCATTGGGTATGTCACATATCATGTGAAGGGTTAAGTATGATCAAGATGGGATTTGTCCCTCCTATGTACCAAGAGTGATATCTTCGGGCCCATTGATAGAATGAGACTTAAAAAATGCATGGCCATGCTCAGATGAATTGATTATCAATATCATCAGTTTAAGTTACCCTACTCGATAATCAAGAAACCAAAGATTCGGCTATACAAGAGTGACATATACAGATAATGATCATAAAGGTTTAGTTGAATCACCGACAATCTTGTCACTTGGTTAGCAATGATGTGTTGCTAGACACCGCTCATTGCTTATGATCTTAAATGTGATTTACGATCATTGCCGAGATGGTAAGAACCTATTGGGTCACACACATAAAGCTTATTTGGATTACTTGAGTACATTGGCTAATTTATTAGGATTACACAAAAATGGGAGAATTACAAGTGTGTCATAATGGCTAAAAACCATTATATTATGTAACTCTCATCATAGTGATTGAAGTGTCGGGGATAGAAGGCATGATCAACACCTCCTTAAAAGTGTTTTAAGTTGGTAACTTGGTCCCCAAGAAATGCCTTAAGGATTGCTTGTTTGTCAAGCAACCTATGGACTTATTTGTAAGCTTTTGGAAATTCAGGTACTTAATTGAAAACTCTCAAGAAAGAGTTTTGGAGAGTTATGGGAAGGATATGAATGGTATGAAAGTGTTATTCAAGGACCAAATTGCTTATCGAAGATAACTAAGGACAAAGAAAACACAAAAAGGCGTAAAGGACCTAAGTTTTATAATGTAGGCCTTAGGATGTGTATGTCTTTGACTTAAGTCAAATGGAGCAATTTGGAGTTTTCCTACATAGGGAGGGGTGGCTATGGCTTGTAAAAGGGTCAAAAATGTTAGGCACATGTGTACCAATGACTTTAAGAGAAAAAAACCATAATTAGTGAGAAGGAAAATGACATAAAGCAAGGTTAAGCTTGTTAAGTGTGTTTTGTGCCCTTAAGCTCATTTAAGCCCATTTAAGTGGCCAATTCACTTATCTCTCTCCCATTTCTGGCCTCCTCCATCCCAAGAACATAGCCACATGTACTCCATAGCCACCACACCTTCAAACTTGCAATAGATTGAAATTGAAGGTAAAAGGAAGCAACTAGAAGCAAACTAGAGTTATTGCTTGAGTACTTGAATATCAAGCTTCAAATTCAACCTACTACTTCAGTAAGGATTATCTTGCTCTCTGTTAGTATTGTGCCCAAAAAGCCAATCATGAGATGATTGTATTTTTGCACATTGAGTCATGATATTTTATTGAGGCATTAATCCAGCAATTATGTTTGTTGTTTTGTTTCTGCGTAACGTAATAAGCATAACTGTAGCCCTAGAATAATGATATTCTTAAACGTCCCTAGTCTAGTATTATTGTGGAGCGGGTTGCAATAATACATAATGACTAGCATATGTGGAGACTAATATGAGATATGTAGTCTACATATGGGTACAAGTTGGAGAACTTGTGTACTGGACCGACCCACCATGAGAACACTTCATGGATCGTTATATGAGTGTCATAAGTGATTCTCATAGTGATCATGGTATATGTAGTCCTTCGACCTAAGATCATCAAGGTTCCCTACATGTGAGTCACATACTTTGATACTTTCCTTTGTTGCTCGTAACTGAGTGAACTTGAAGGAGGTCATTGGGTATGTCACATATCATGCGGAGGGATTTGTATGATCAAGATGGGATTTGTCCCTCCTATGTAACGGGAGTGATATCTTCGGGCCCCTTGATAGAGTGAGACTTAGAAAATGCATGGCCATGCTCGGATGAGTTGATATACGATATCAATGTCATCAGTTTAAGTTGGTCTACTCGGTAATCAAGAAACCAAAGATTGGGCTATACGAGAGTGACACATTCCATGTCTCGTGCTTAGTCTTGATATCTTGGACAAAGGGACAATGGCATATATCGGTGATGATCATAAAGGTTTAGTCGAATCACCGACAATCTTGTCACTTGGGTAGCAATGATGTGTTGCTAGACACCGCTCATTGCTTATGATCATAAATGTGATTTATGATCATTGCCAACGTGGTAAGAGCCTATTGGGTCGCACACATAGAGCTATTTGGATCATTAGAGTGCATGGGCTAATTATTTGGGTTATGGTTTCACAATAATTTCGTATTAATAATGGGCCCAAGAGTTGAGCCATTATTAAGCCTGAAATTAAATCCTAATTGGATTAGGGCTTTGAAACCCATTAGGCCTGGAAGTTGAGTTTCACTATAAATACAACTTTTAAGTGAGAAATTCGCAGGTCTCCTTGCCCTAGCCTCCAAAAAGGACAGCCACACTCTTCTCTTGCAATTCCTTGGAGGACGCAAGCTAGCACTGCGAGCGCAAGAGAAACGCATCTGCCGGGACGTGGTGGAAGCGTGGTGATCCCGAGAGGCTCGTGTGGATACCATAGAGAGCCTGAACACGTCAACTGTTCAGGTTTTGTGATTCAACTCTACAGTTGAGTGAGAGATCTCAACTGAAAATTAGGTATGAAAATTTTCAAACACCCGGTTTACCCCGTTTCACTTGGATCCTGGAGGGTTTCGGTTAAATTCCACTGCGCTGTTTGGCTCCCGAAACCCAACAGTGGTATCAGAGCTACTGGTGAAACCCTAAATCGGGATTGAGTGTTGAATCGCATGATGCTATGTGTTCGGTTGCTTTTCGGCCATGATTAATTAGATTGATTCAAGATGCATGAAACTGGAATTCGTAATGAACATATGAGATATATGAAGAAACGACACAAATTGGTTAATGAGATTAACCTCAAATTGAATGGTATGAGATACCTATATGGATTAGGATTCTTGCAATAGTTGCAAAAACCCTAGCTTTGTTCGGATTCGGCCTGTTCGGGCACCGAAAGTAAGGTATTTTTGGTGGCTCGAATGGAGGAGTCTCGGGTGCCTACTTGCTCGAAATAGAAGATTTCGGGCTAAGCAATTGTAAGACAATTTTTTGCGCCGGGGGGCGCTGCCCCCCACGCCCCCTCGTCCGCTGACCGCAACCACCGGGGACCGCCGTAAGGACTCCCCTTAACCCCGTCTGCTGACCGGTCAGCGGAACCACCGCCCGCTGACCGGCATGCAGCGGGACTGCCGTATGCGAAGCGCCACATAAATAAAAACTGGTTAATCAACACGCAAAAATTGGCATGCATCTTTGTTGAATGAGATTTGACATGATATGCTGATTGGTGTTTGAAGCATGGTGCATGGTTATAGCCCTTGATTGGTTGTACTTGTAAATACGGCCTGCGAGTCGTGCCTTTTCTTATCACTCTCATTGTACATTCTCTTCTCACCTTACTCCCCTCGAATGTAACTCGAGGTTTCTATTATTGATGTAATGGTACATTATGGGATCATCCAAGGTGGTATGTCCAAGGATCATCCAAGGTGGTTTGTCCAAGGAGGTGACAACAAAAGGGCAACCAAGAAAGGAAGAGAAGGAGCTTGTGAAGACTCTTTTCTTTTCTTAGGCTTTTATGATATTCTCATTGGCTTGAGAATATCGCATAGTTTGGGCTATAACCATGTCACGTTTACTTTCTTGTAAGCATGAGATGCATGTTTTATATTTGTATGTGATGCATGTATAAGACAACCGGAGATAACAAATTGGTGAGATCAAAAGAAAAAATCCCTCAAACAAATATTAAGTCATTAAATGTGATGCCTTCCAAATGTTGGCACTCGTCAAGACTTTGATCAACATTAGGTGGGTTTGCCAAAGCAAAGCACCTATGTTCATCTTGGTAAGGCGCGATGGGATAATAGTGATATCCAAATTGCTAACTTTGGGTCCGACTTAACTAAGTCATCCTAATAGGATTAGGGACTTAGAGGCATAGAGTTGGGCTTAAGCTCATGAGATGAGCTTGGACAAGTGTTGTTCACCCAACTATCCAAGAGTTGCATAAGATGCAATTGGCAAGGAGTTGCCTACCTAAATAGCTGTAACTTGAGAGAAAAGCCAAAGCTGACTCAGGTTGTGGTCAAATATGGATCTTGGCCCACTAGAATACCTTAGCGCCGAGGTGTTCCAAAATAATATCGAGGGTTATTATTTTGAGGAAAATAGTGGGAGTATCGTTTAATAAAAGTCCTTATTAAATGAATTAAAATACATGACTCTTACACTGCATATTTACTGTTGTAGATAACCATGGCACAAAACACATCGACACTTTCGTTGCGATCGATCCTTGAGAAGGAAAAACTGAATGGGACCAACTTTCTCAAATGGTACCGAAACTTGAGGATAGTCCTCAAGCAAGAGAGAAAGGCTTATGTCCTAGAGCAGCCCATTCCGAATGAGCCTGCTGCCACTGCTCCAAGAGCTGAAAGGGATGCTCACAAGAGGCATTCTGATGATGCTTTGGATGTTGCATGCCTCATGCTTATTACCATGGAATCTGAGCTTCAGAAGCAACATGAGAACATGGGGGCGTTCGATATGATCGAACATCTCAAAATGCTTTTCCAAGAGCAAGCTAGGCATGAGAGGTTTGAGACCTCTAAGGCATTGTTTCAGTGCAAGATGTCTGAGGGAAGTCCCGTGGGTCCTCATGTTCTCAAGATGATTGGGTACATTGAGAATCTTGAGAATTTGGGATTTGCTCTTCAGAAAGAGTTGGCTATTGATGTAGTCTTGCAATCGTTGCCTGAAAGCTACAGTCAGTTTGTCATGAACTATAACATGAACGACCTTGACAAGTCCCTCCCTGAATTGCTCAACATGTTGAGAACTGCTGAGCAAAACCTTAAGAAGGCTAAGCCCATTTTGATGGTTCAAAAGGGCAAGGGAAAGGGAAAAGCCAACAAGAAGAAGGATAAAGCTAATGGAAAGTCCAATGCTAATTCTTCTTCAGCTGCACTGAAACCAAAGGGTGGTGTGGCAAAGGAAGGGGAGTGCTTCCATTGTAAGCAACCTGGACACTGGAAGCGCAACTGCAAGCTCTATCTTGAAGAACTTGCTAAGGAAAAGGGAAGTAAGACTTCCACTTCAGGTATTTTTGTTATAGAGGCTAACTTTTCTACTTCCTCATCTTGGGTATTGGATACTGGATGTGGATCTCACATTTGTGCAAATGTGCAGGATCTAAGTAGAAGTAGAAGATTGGCCCGAGGTGAAGTGGACCTACGTGTTGGAAATGGAGCAAGGGTTGCTGCCTTAGCCGTAGGGACTTATGTTCTCACTTTACCTAGTGGATTAGTTTTAGAATTAGACAACTGCTACTTTGTGCCTACTATTAGTAGAAATTTGATTTCTGTTTCTTGTTTGGACAAGAAAGGTTTTTCATTTATAATAAAGGACAAATGTTGTTCTATTTATTTGAATGAAATCTTTTATGGTAGTGCTCAACTTAGCAATGGGTTGTATGTTCTAGACCTCGAAGATCCAATCTATAATGTGAATACCAAGAAGGTCAGATTAAATGATTCAAACCTGACCTATCTCTGGCACTGTCGCTTGGGCCATATAAATGAGACCCGCATATCCAAGCTCCATAAGGATGGACTCTTGGACTCATTTGATTTTGAATCATATGAGACATGTGAGTCATGTTTGTTGGGCAAGATGACCAAAGCCCCATTCACAGGGCAAAGTGAAAGGGCTAATGACTTACTAGGACTCATACATAGTGATGTATGTGGCCCTATGTCTACACAAGCTAGAGGAGGTTTCCAATACTTCATTACTTTCACTGATGACTTCAGCAGATATGGCTATGTGTATCTTATGAGACACAAGTCAGAATCCTTTGAAAAGTTCAAAGAATTCAAGAATGAAGT
Source organism: Aquilaria sinensis (assembly GCA_005392925.1). Classification (NCBI taxonomy): domain Eukaryota; kingdom Viridiplantae; phylum Streptophyta; class Magnoliopsida; order Malvales; family Thymelaeaceae; genus Aquilaria; species Aquilaria sinensis. The sequence continues at coordinate 289,878 of SMDT01002116.1, read as the reverse complement.
AGAGAATCAACTCGGGAAGAGTATCAAAGTGCTTCGATCAGATCAAGGTGGAGAGTACTTGGATCGAGAATTCTGTGACTATCTGAAGGAGTGTGGTATAGTATCACAACTCACTCCACCAGGTACACCTCAATGGAATGGTGTATCTGAAAGGAGAAATCGAACTCTGTTAGACATGGTTCGCTCTATGATGAGTCAAGCTGACCTTCCAAACTCCTTTTGGGGACATGCTCTAGAGACAGCCGCTTTTACACTAAACCGAGTTCCATCTAAATCGGTTCAAAAGACACCATATGAGATATGGAGTGGGAGGCGTCCCAATTTGTCTTTTATGAAGATTTGGGGCTGTGACGCTTATGTGAAACGTCAATCCTCTGACAAACTAGGGCCCAAATCTCAAAAATGCCTTTTTGTTGGGTATCCCAAAGAAACAAAGGGTTACTATTTCTACAATCCTTCTGAGCAAAAAGTGTTTGTTGCTCGAACTGGTGTCTTTTTAGAGAAAGAGTTTATCTCTAAAGGAACTAGTGGGAGGAAAGTAGAACTTGAAGAAATTCAAGAACAACAAGGAGACATCGAACCTGAAATGGAACCTGAACAGACACCACAAGATGTTGTGGTTCAAGAGTCTGTTCCTGTAGCACAGAGCCCACGTAGGTCTGGTAGGATTCGGCGTGAGCCCGAGAGATATGGATTTCTCGTGACTCACACTGGTGATGTGATGCTCATGGATCAGGATGAGCCCACAACCTACCAACAAGCTATGTCGGGGCCTGACTCTGAGAAGTGGCTAGTGGCCATGAAATCCGAGATGGAATCCATGTATGAAAACCAAGTATGGACTTTGGTTGACCCACCTGAAGGGGTAAAACCCATAGGGTGCAAATGGGTTTTCAAGAAGAAAACTGACATGGATGGTAATGTGATTACCTTTAAGGGACGATTGGTTGCAAAAGGTTTCAAGCAAATTCATGGTATTGACTATGATGAAACTTTTTCACCAGTTGCTATGCTTAAATCCATCCGAATTTTGTTTGCTATTGCTGCACACTATGATTATGAGATATGGCAAATGGATGTCAAAACTGCATTCCTAAATGGAAAGCTACTTGAGGATGTGTACATGACACAGCCTGAGGGTTTTGTCACTCCTGAGAATGCCAATAAAGTGTGCAAGTTGCAAAGGTCCATTTATGGACTGAAGCAAGCTTCTCGAAGTTGGAATCTTCGTTTTGATGAAGCAATCAAAGAGTTTGGTTTTATCAAAAATGAAGATGAACCTTGTGTCTACAAGAAGGTTAGTGGGAGCGCTATTGTCTTCTTGGTGTTGTATGTAGATGACATACTACTCATCGGGAATGACATTCCTGAGCTACAGTCTGTGAAGACTTGGCTAGGGAAATGTTTCTCTATGAAGGACTTGGGTGAAGCAGCCTATGTGTTAGGCATCAGGATCTATAGAGATAGATCTAGAAAGCTTCTTGGCCTAAGTCAAAGTACATATATTGACAAGGTGCTAAAGAGGTTTAGCATGCAAGATTCCAAGAAAGGATTCTTGCCCATGTCACATGGTATCACTCTTTCTAGATCTCAGTGTCCGAGTACACCCGAGGAGAGAGAGCGCATGAGTAAGATTCCATATGCCTCAGCAATTGGATCTATCATGTATGCCATGATATGTACTCGTCCCGATGTCTCATATGCTTTGAGCATGACGAGTAGGTACCAATCGAACCCCGGTGAGAGTCACTGGACAGCTGTTAAGAACATCCTTAAGTACTTACGAAGGACTAAGGATGCATTCTTGGTCTTTGGAGGTGAAGATGAGCTCGTTGTAAGGGGTTACACCGATGCAAGCTTCCAATCCGATAAGGATGATTTTAGATCGCAATCTGGTTATGTGTTTTGTATTGGTGGTGGTGCTGTGAGCTGGAAGAGTTCAAAGCAAGAGACAGTAGCTGACTCTACAACAGAATCTGAGTACATTGCCGCCTCTGATGCTGCGAAGGAGGCAGTTTGGATCAAGAAGTTCATCACTGAACTTGGAGTGGTTCCAAGCATTGCCGACCCGATAGAGCTCTATTGTGACAACAATGGAGCAATCGCACAGGCTAAGGAACCTCGATCTCACCAGCAATCCAAACACATACTCCGACGCTATCATCTCATCAGGGAGATCATCAAGAGGGGTGATGTAAGGATATGCAGGACTTCGACAGACAGCAACATTCCTGATCCATTGACAAAGCCCCTTACGCAGCAGAAGCATGATAGCCATTCTAGGTCCATCGGTATTAGATACATGGATGATTGGCTTTTAGTGCAAGTGGGAGATTGTTAGTGTTGTGCCCAAAAGCCAATCATGAGATGATTGTATTTTTGCACATTGAGTCATGATATTTTATTAAGGCATTAATCCAGCAATTATGTTTGTTGTTTTGTTTCTGCGTAACGTAATAAACATAATTGTAACCCTAGAATAATGATATTCTTAAACGTCCCTGGTCTAGTATTATTGTGGAGCGGGTTGCAATAATACATAACGACTAGCATATGTGGAGACTAATATGAGATATGTAGTCTACATATGGGTACAAGTTGGAGAACTTGTGTACTGGACCGACCCACCATGAGAACACTACATGGATCGTTATATGAGTGTCATAAGTGATTCTCATAGTGATCATGGTATATGTAGTCCTTCGACCTAAGATCATCAAGGTTCCCTACATGTGAGTCACATACTTTGATACTTTCCTTTGTTGCTCGTAACTGAGTGAACTTGAAGGAGGTCATTGGGTATGTCACATATCATGCGGAGGGATTTGTATGATCAAGATGGGATTTGTCCCTCCTATGTAACGGGAGTGATATCTTCGGGCCCCTTGATAGAGTGAGACTTAGAAAATGCATGGCCATGCTCGGATGAGTTGATATATGATATCAATGTCATCAGTTTAAGTTGGTCTACTCGGTAATCAAGAAACCAAAGATTGGGCTATACGAGAGTGACACATTCCATGTCTCGTGCTTAGTCTTGATATCTTGGACAAAGGGACAATGGCATATATCGGTGATGATCATAAAGGTTTAGTCGAATCACCGACAATCTTGTCACTTGGGTAGCAATGATGTGTTGCTAGACACCGCTCATTGCTTATGATCATAAATGTGATTTATGATCATTGCCAACGTGGCGAGAGCCTATTGGGTCGCACACATAGAGCTATTTGGATCATTAGAGTGCATGGGCTAATTATTTGGGTTATGGTTTCACTTTAATTTCATATTAATAATGGGCCCAAAAGTTGAGCCATTATTAAGCCCGAAATTAAATCCTAATTGGATTAGGGCTTTGAAACCCATTAGGCCTGGAAGTTGAGTCTCACTATAAATACAACTTTTAAGTGAGAAATTCGTAGGTCTCCTTGCCCTAGCCTCCCAAAAGGACAGCCGCACTCTTCTCTTGCAATTCCTTGGAGGACGCAAGCTAGCACTGCGAGCGCAAGAGAAACGCATCTGCCGGGACGTGGTGGAAGCGTGGTGATCCCGAGAGGCTCGTGTGGATACCATAGAGAGCCTGAACACGTCAACTGTTTAGGTTTTGTGATTCGACTCTACAGTTGAGTGAGAGATCTCAACCGAAAATTAGGTATCAAATTTTCGAACACCTGGTTTACCCCGTTTCACTTGGATCCTGGAGGGTTTCGGTTAAATTCCGCTGCGCTGTTTGGCTCCCGAAACCCAACACTCTCATGGGTTGTTTTCTATATTTTCAAGCAACCATGGAGCTAAGGCTAAGTTTGGAAGAGAGCCATGAGCTTGATGAACCAAGCTTAGTGAGGGGAGTGAACTTGTTGGAGGTTTTGTAACTTAGTGTGAAGTGCACAAAGATGGCAGTAAAGTCATAGTTTCTAGAGCCCAAATTTAGTACTAACTAGTGTTAAAATCCTCTTAAGACCAAGCATTAGCTTGGGGAGGGCTACCATAGTGATTTGGCTATGTTTATTATGTGTTTAATGGACTAACCTATGGTTTATGTTGCTGCCGCATTTCATGTGTTCTTTGGTTGTGAATGGTTGCTGCATTTGGTTGCTATATCTTGTATATATGCATTATGGTTTTGTGTTTTAGTGTCTTTGGATGCATGTTTTAATTTGGGTCACATTGCCTATAGAAGCCAAGTGCTACCCTTACTAAGTTTTTCAATGAAACTTGCTCCCCTCAAATCTGTCATTTCAGGTCCAGCTAAAAGATTACCTTTAAAAGAACCTTTGTGGTTTGAGTTTTTCCCTGAAGTTTTACATACTTAAACTTTCATATGTCTAATTATGATCTGAAAAGTTTGTGAATTTTAGGAGCACATTTGGTATTTTAGTGATGGTGCTTATTAGGTTATGCAGTAGCTGTCCAGCATCTTGTTCTGGAGTCCATTGTGTCTTAGTTTTATAACTTATTGTACAGATTTAGCCAGATTAATTCCATTATGTAGTGCATGTATGCATGTACATGCAGTATATGTAAAATGAGACAAGTATGTGAACATTTGAGTAATGTTTTGGCTATATTTGTGATGTGGTGCAAAGCTACCTAAGTGTGAATGATAGGCTTCTTACTTGTAAATTCTATTTTGGCCACATAAAGTTACTAGATGCAAGAAAATGTGTTTCCCCATGTGTATTGGACATGTATGGGATAGCCTTGGAGGGCTTACCCCTTGTGAATTCAGTGTTTGCATACTTATGAAATTTTGTATGGGCAAAATGGTCATAAAGTGACCAAAATTTCAACTCTGCACTCAAAATGCTGTATCTCCCTATGTAGAATAAATCTTGGTATAAAATTTTGATCACACCTAGAACACATCCACAGGTTGAACTGGATTTAGGATTTTTGAATTTGGATGCCTGTAGCCAAAGGTATGACATTGCAAAGTTGGCTAAGTTAGTATTCATTTGGTCAGATTTTTGTAACCAACTTCAAAAAATTCATAACTTGGTCCATAGTGTGCTATTGATCTAAAAAAAAAATTCCTTGGTTTTCTCTAAGTCTCTACTTCATAATGGAGCAAATAAAACAAGAGGGTACATGGCTAGAATGATACAGTTTATTAGAGGAAGTTAGAGGTGTAGTGGCTGGTCACTAGAACTTAATAAGATTGCCTAATGTGTTGTAGCTAAAATTAAGACTTAGGCTAATGTTTTCCTTCTTTCCTGCCACGGTGTCCATGAAATGTGAATATGTGTGTGATGGTTGGACCAATCTGCATGTATTTACATGGTGCCCAAGAGTGTCACTTGGGTATGCACACTAAGGGTAGTTCTCTTCTGGTCTACAGAACATTACCAATCTTGGGAGTCTAAATGCACAATTTTGGCACCATAACTGGACTATCTCAGACTAGGTAATAGATGTTGGTATCAGAGCATAGTTTGTACATGTACATAGCATATAGTTGTATTGCATGCATCTACATAGATGAAATCAGTGTGGTCAGCTATTAGTGTCAAGTACCACTGAAATGCCTATGATCTTTATATGTGCTCTATGATGAATCCTAAATGTAGGAAGTAAACATGGTTGCCACTAGGAGAGGGGAACCACCCCGAAGGACTCTTACTGATTCTAGGCAACAAAGAAATGGACAAAATAGAGGGAATCAGAGGCAATAGCGGGTACCAAACCCTAAAGTGCCTCAGGTTTGGTTAGAGATTCAAAAGAACTTGGCTCTAATCAAAGAAAACTTAGCAAGGCTGATTCAAGCACAACAACAATGAGTCCAAGTAGTTCCAGCAGAACCAGTTCAGGATGCTTAGTAGCAACCAGAAAAGGATACTATGAACACATCTGAATATGTTCCTTCTAAAAGCATAGAAAACACAAATGATGAGACCATTGAAGAGGAAGATGAAGGCAGGAGAAATCCAAAAGGAAAAAGACTAAGGTCTGAGATTGGTCAGGTATCTAGGACTAATCCCTCAGTCTATGACCATTTCTCCACTAGGAATGTGATTGAGGAAGGACATGAGAGAAGATCCAAGAGAAGGTAGAGAGATCATAGAGAGCACCACCATATAGAGGGCTGTCACAGATCCAAAAGACATAGATCAGAGGATTAGAGAGAAGATCAAGGAGAAGGCAGATAGATCATAGATAGCATCACCATCTAGAAGGCCTAGATGAAGTAAAATGGTCGGAGAGGTTCTAAGGCCTAAAACCTCCACAGTTTGATGGAAGAGCTAGGCTAGAGAGAGCTGAGGAGTGGTTAGTCTTCATTGGTCAGCTCGACCAAGAGAGTGTCACTGGCTACCTACAATCTGGGAGGCAGTGCAGAGATATGGTGGAAGAGCACCAGAGATAGATATGCCGTCTAGAAGGGTAGAAGGCCAGGAAAAGACATGGAAATGACTTTGGCCAGAGTTCACCTAGCTCTTCCAAGAGCAGTACATGAGTGATGCAATCAAGGATATGAAGCAAGCTAAATTTGGTACTCTAAGGCAGGACAACCTCAGTGTCCTGGAGTATGAGAAAAAATTCAATTAGTTGGTGAGGTATGCTCTTCAGTATCATTGATTGAAGGAGTTAAAGGGCAAAATATTTGTTAGAGGACAAGGTCAGACATTAGAAAGGTTGTAAGACCTTTTGGACTAGTCACATACTATGAAGCAGTGCAGAAAGCTCTACTAGTAAAGCAAGAGGAGTATGAGACTAGGTACTTGTTAGAGTTATGCCCAAAAAGCCAATCATGAGATGATTGTATTTTTGCACAATGAGTCATGATATGTTTATTAAGGCATTAATCCAACAATTATGTTTATAATTTTGTTTCTACATAATGTAATAAACATAATTGTAACCCTAAAATAATGATATTCTTAAATGTCCCTACTCTAGTATTATCGTGAAGCGGATTACAATAATACATAACAACTAGCACATGTGGAGACTAATATGAGATATGTAGTCCACATATGGGTACAAGTTGGAGAACTTGTGTACCAGATCGACCCACTATGAGAACGCTACATGGATCGTTATATGAGTGTCATAAGTGATTATCATAGTGAGCATGGTATATGTAGTCCTTTGACCTAAGGTCATCAAGGTTCCCTACATGTAAGTCACATACTTTGATACTTCCCTTTGTTACTCATAACTGAGTGAACTTGAAGGAGGTCATTTTGTGTGTCACATATCAAGTGAAGGGTTTGTATGATCAAGATGGGATTTGTCCCTCCAATGTAACAGGAATGATATCTTCGGGCCCCTTGATAAAGTGAGACTTAGAAATTGCATGGCCATGCTCGAATGAGTTGATATACGATATCAATTTCATCAATTTAAGTTAGTCTACTCGGTAATCAAGAAACCAAAGATTGGGCTATACGAGAGTGACACAATCCTTGTCTCGTGCCTAGTCTTGATATCTTGGACAAAGGGAAAATGGCATATATGGGTAATGATCATAAAGGTTTAGTCAAATCACCGACAATTTTGTCACTTGGGTAGAAATGATGTGTTGCTAGACACCACTCATTGCTTGTGATCATAAATGTGATTTATGATCATTGCCGACGTGGCAATAGCCTTTTAGGTTGCACACATAAAGCCTATTTAGATTATTAAAGTGCATGGGCTAATTATTTGGGCTTTGGTTTCATGATAATTTTGTACTAATAATTGGCCCAAAAGTTGAGACATTATTAAGCATGAAATTAAAACCTAATTGGATTAGGGCTTTAAAACCCATTAGGCTTGGAAGTTGAGTCTCACTATAAATACAACATATAGTGAGAAATTCACAACCTTGCCCTAGCCTCCCAACAAGAGACAGCTGTACTCTTCTCTTGCTATTCCTTGGAGGGTGTAAGCTAGCACTGCGAGTGCAAGAGAAACACATCTGTCGAGACATGGTGGAAGCATGGTGATCCCGATAGGCTCGTGTGGATACCATAAAGACCTTGAACATGTCAACTATTTAGGTTTTGTGAGCCAACTCTACAGTTGAGTGAGAGATCTCAATCGAAACTAGGTATGAAAATTTTTGAACACCTGGTGTACCCCGTTTCACTTGGATCCTAGATGGTTTCGGTTAAATTCTACTGGACTTGTTTGGCTCCCAAAACCCTACAGTACTTTCCCAGTGGACCAGGGGAAAGTAACCAGGTAGGAGACAAGTAAAAAAAGCCACCACATGGCTAAGAAATTGCCAAGAGTTCCCATCTTGGTGGTGAGGACAAGGTGAAGGGGAAGTCCCCGGGCCTAAAACGCCCTTAGTGCAAAAAGTTTCATGGAAAGAAACCTTGCTATTTTGACACCCAAGTGTGTCTAAGATATGAATCCATGGATCATTGAATCAAAGATTGCCTGTATGTGCAAGGAAGAAGGTCAAAAGACCAAAATCCAATAAGACCTACTGGAGTAGGACCTAGTGAGGCAGCACCCAAGGAGGGACATCAGAGGCCAGTTCCTCCAGTGCCAAGGCCTCTAGTGCATAGAGCTAGCAGAGTGTTCCAAGTGGAAAGGCCAGAGACATCCTATTGTTCATTAATGACATCCTAGTGTATTCCAAGAATGAAAATGAACATGAACATCATCTGAAGATTGTCTCAAAGACTTTGTTCGAATATCAGCTTTATTCCAAGTTATCCAAGTGTGACTTCTGGATAAAGGAAGTCCCTTTCCCAGGACACATCGTAAATGCACAAGGCCTTAAGGCAGCCCTTGAAAAGGTCAAGGTAGTGCAAGAGTGGGAAAGATAAAAGACTGTGAAGGAAATCAGAAGTTTCCTAGGATTAGCTGGATACTACAAGAGATTTGTATCAGGCTTTTCCATGATTGCCTCAATTCTTACTCAGCTGACTAAGAAAGGTCAAAGATTTGAGTGGACTGAAAAGTGTGAAAAGAGTTTCCAGGAGCTCAAGCAGAGGTTGAATGAAGCTCCAGTATTGATTCTTCCTGATCCAAGCAAGCCCTACATCATATATATACAGATGCATCTAGATCTGGGTTAGGTTCTGTGCTTATGCAAGATAGAAATGTCATTGTTTATGGTTCAAGGTAGTTGAGACCCCATGAGCAAAATTATTCTACCCATGACCTAGAACTGGCAATAGTGATTTTTTCTTTGAAGCAATGAAGGCATTACTTGATGGGTAGTTCCTTTGTGATCTACATTGACCATAAGAGCCTAAAGTACTTTTCACTCAGAAGAGTTGAACATGAGGAAAAGGAGATGATTAGAATACATCGAGGACTATGACTGTTGTACAGAGTACATAGAGGGCAAAGGCAATCTAGTAGCATATGCCTTGAGCAGGAAGTACACGGGTCTTCTGAAAGGAGGATCCATAACTGATTATGATGGGTAGAATAGTCTGATATGCCTATGGAATAAGTGGCATAAGTGGGAGGAAGCCCAAATCCACACATTGACAATTTAGTTTGGATGGATTGAAGAAGCCAGAAAGGCATAGGAGAGAGATCCTGATATGAAAAAGATTTCAGGAGAGGAATAAGGTTCCTTGTATCAATCCTTTGCCTACAAGCAAATATTACTGTACTTCAAGGACCGAATGTATGTACCTAAAGGACCAAAGCTCAAGGATAAAATACTTGGAGAAGCTCACACAGGTAAGTTGAACATCCATCCAGGAAGTGAAAAAAGGAATAAAGACTTGAAGACTCATTTCTGGTGGCCAAACAGGATGAGAGACATAGCTACTTTTGTCTCCAAATGTGCCACATGCTAGAGGGTAAAGGTAGTCCACCAGAAGATAGCGAGTACCATAAAAACCCTACCTATACTAGTGAGAAAGTGGGGCAACATAACCATGGACTTTTTTACTAGGTTGCCTATGACCAGATTAAGGCATGATACAATCTGGGTCATTGTGGATAGGCTAAACAAATGTGCCCACTTCTTACATATGAAACTCACAGATTTTATGGTGATGTTGGCTCAGATGTATATCTAAGAGATAGTGAGGCTACATGGAATACTAGATTCCATTGTATCTGATAGAGATCCAAGATTTACACCTTATTTTTCTAGTGCTTTTCACAAAGCACTAGGTACCAAAATCGACCTGAGTACTGCTTATCACCCTCAGACTGATGGGCAAACTGACAGGGTAATACAAATACTAGAAGACATGCTTAGGAGCTGTGTGTTGAGTTTCAAGGGTGAATGGGAGCAACACTTGCCATTGGTGAAATTTTCCTATAACAATAGTTATCAGAGCACCATTGGCATGACACCTTAAGGAAAAAGGTGCATGACACCTCATTGTTGGGTGGAAGCCTCAGATAGGCTAGAATTAGGTCTTGAAATTATTGAGAAAACTAATGCCAAGATGAAGAAGATTCAAGAAAGATTAAAGGCAGCTAATGAAAGGACCACAGCCTATGTGAACAAAAGAAAAAAAGACTTCCAAATTTGTGGTTGGTGACAATGTTCGGTAGAAAATTGCACCAACCAAAGGCACTGTCAAATTTGGTAGAAGAACCAAGTTAGCTCCAAGATAGATAAGTCCTGATGAGACCTTGGACAGAGTTTGCAGGGTAGTACATAGGTTAGCTCTACCGCCAAGCATGTCAAGTGTTCATAATGTTTTTCCCATCAGTATGCTTAAGAAGTGTCTATTGGACACAAAACATGCTATTGTTCTGGAAGACATACAGTTGGAACCTAATTTGACATATGAAGAGAAACCTATAGCTATCTTAGCCAAGGATACTAGAAGGTTAAGAAACAAGCTCATTCCCATGGTTAAAGTTTAGTGGTCACACCACCCTAAAAGAGAAGCAACCTGGGAAACTGAAAAAAAACCTTTTGGAAAGGTTTCTTGAAAAATACCCAAAGCTAAAGGTTATTTTGGGGGACCAAAATTTTTAAGGGGGGAGGATTGTTACCACCTCACAAAAATGGGAGAATTACAAGTGTCATAATGGCTAAAAACCATTATATTGTGTAATTCTCATTATAGTGATTGAAGTGTGGGGGTAAAAGGCATGGTCAATAACTCCTTAAAAGTGTTTTAATTTGGTAACATCGCCCCCAAGGAATGCCTTAAGGATTGCTTTTTTGTCAAGCAACCTATGGACTTTTTTGTAAGATTTTGGAAATTCGGGTGCTTAATTGCAAACTCTCAAGAAAGAGCTTGGAAAAGTTATGGGAAGGATATTAATGGCATGAAAGTGCTATTGGAGGACCAAATTGCTTATGAAATACATGTAAGGACAAAGAAAACACAAAATGGCATAAAGGGGCCTAAGTGTTCTAATGTAGGCCTTAGGATGTGTATGTCTTTGACTTAAGTCAAATGGAGCAATTTAGAGTTTTTACACCTAGGGAAGGGCGGCTATGGCTTGTAAAAGTGTCAAAAATTTTGGACACATGTGTATCGATGAGTTTAAGACAAAGAAATCATAACTAGTAAGAAGCAAAATGGCATAGAGCAAGGTTAAGCTTGCTATGTATGTTTTGTGCCCTTAAGCTCATTTAAGCCCATTTAAGTGCCCAATTCACTTATCTTTCTCCTATTTTCAGCCTCCTCCAGCCCATGAACATAGCCATACTTCCACCATAGCCACCACACCTTCAAACTTGCAATTGATTGAAATTGAGGGCAAAAGGAAACAATTAGAAGCAAACTAGAGCTATTGCAAGAGTACTTCAAGGATCAAGATTCAACTTCAGCCTACCTACTTTGGTAATGATTCTCTTGCCCTCATGGGTTGTTTTCTATATTTTCAAGCAACCATAGAGCTGGGGCTAAGTTTGGAAGAGAGCCATGAGTTTAATGAACCAAGCTTAGCGAGGGGAGTGCACTTATTGAAGGTTTTGTGATCTAGTGTGAAGTGCACAAAGATGAGAGTGAAATGAAGGTTTCTAGAGCCCAAATTTTGTACTAAATAGTGGTAAAATCCTCCTAAGACCAAGAATTAGCTTGAGGAGGGCTGCCATAGTGATTTGGTTATGTTTATTATGTGTTTTATGGACTAACCTATGATTTATGTTGCTGCCACATTTCATGTGTTTGTTGGTTGTGAATGGCTGCTGCATTTGGTTGCTACATATTGTATATATGCATTGTGTTTTTTTGTTTTAGTGTCTTTGGATGCAGGTTTTAACGGGGGTCACATTGCTTATTGAATCCAAGTGCTACCCTTACTAAGTTTTTCAATGAAACCTACTCCCCTCAATTCTGTCATTTCAGGTCCAGCTGAAAGATCACCTTCAAACTAACCTTTGTGGTTTGAGTTTTACCTTGAATTTTTAGTTACTTAAACATCCATATGTCTAGTTATGATCTGGAAATTTTGATGCTTTTAGGAGCACATTTGGTATTTTAGTGATGGTGCGTATCGTGTTATGTAGCAACTATTCAACATCCTATTCTGGAGTCCATTACGTCGTAGGTACTCCTATAACATGGGTAATTATTTAGCTAGGTTAACACCATTATGTAGAGCATGTGTGCATGTACATGTAGTGTGTGTAAAATGAGACAAGTATGTGAACATTTGAGTGATGTTTTGGCTATGTATGTGATGTGGTGTAGAGCTGCCTCAGTGTAAATGATAGGCTGCTTACTTATAAATTCTATTTTGGACACATGAAGTTGCTAGATGCAAGATAGTGTATTCCTCATGTGTATTGGACATGTATGGGATAGCCTTGGAGGGCTTATCCCTTGTAAATGTAGTGTTTGCACACTTAAGAAATTTTGTATGGGCAAAATGGTCATAAAGTGACTAGAATTTTGAGTCTGCACTCAAAATGTTGTATCTCCCTATGTAGAATGAATCTTGATACGAAATTTTGGCCACACTTAGAAAAGATCATGAGGTTGAACTTGGTATTGGAATTTCTGAATTTGGAGCTCTGTAGCCAAAGATATGATGTTGCAAATTTGGCTAAATTACTGTTCAATTGGTCAGATTTTTGTAATGAACTTAAAAAATCTATAACTTGGCCCATAGGTGGGCTATGGATGTAAAAAAAAATTGCTTGGTTTTCTATGAGTCTTTACTTGATAACGGAGCAAGGAAAATAGGGGGTATGTGGCTAGAATGATATAGTTTATTACAGGAGTTTACAGGTGTAGTTGCTGGTTACTAGAACTTAACAAGATTGCCTAATGTGTGGTAGCCAAAATTAGGACTTGTGCTAGTGTTTTCCTTCTCTGCTGCCATGGTGTGCATGAAATGTGAATATGTGTGTGATGGTTGGACCAATATGCATGTATTAACGTAGTACCCAAGAGCGCCACTTGGGTATGCACACTAAGGGTAGTGTTCTGATGGCCTACAGAACGTTACCAATCTTGGGAGTCTACATGCACAATTTTGGCACCATAACTGGACTACCCTGAAGTGGCTAACATTTGTGATCATTGCCAATGTGGTAATAGCCTATTGGGTTGCACAATAAAGCCTATTTGGATTATTTGAGTGCATGGGCTAATTTATTTTGGTTATGGTTTTATGATAATTTCATATTAATAATTGGCCAAAAAGTTGAGCCATTATTAAGCCTGAGATTAAACCTTATTCGATTAGGGATTTGAAACCCAGTAGGCTTGGAAGTTAAGTCTCATTATAAATACATCATATAATGAGAAATTCATAACCTTTTGCCCTAGCCTCCAAAAAGTTCCAGCTGCACTCTTCTCTTATGATTCCTTGGACGACGCAAGCTAGCACTGCGAGTGCAAGAGAAACGCATCTACTAGGACGTGGTGGAGGCATGGTGATCCTGAGATGCTCATGTGGATACCATAGAGAGCTTGAACAAGTTGACTGTTCAGGTTTTTGTGATTCGACTAAATAGTTGGGTGAAAGATCTCAACCGAATTAAGTATGAAAATTTCTGAACACCCAGTTTAACCAATTTCACTTAGATCCTGGAGGGTTTGGTTATATTCTGCTACACTTGTTTAGCACCCGAAACACTACAATGGTATCAGAGCTACTAGTGAAACCCTAAATCATGATTGAATGTCGAATCGGATGATATATTATATGTTCGGTTACTTTCGACCATGATTGATTAAATTGATTCATGATGCATGAAACTGGAACTCGTAATGAATGTATGAGTTATCAAAAGAAACAACACAAATTGGTTAATAATATTAACCCTAGATTGATTGGTATGAGATACCTATACAGATTAGGATTCTTGCAATAGTTGCAAAACCCTAGCATGGATCAGATTGGGGCTATCGGGACTGCCCGCTAATCGGCCAATGTGACCACCATATATGAAGCGCCACATTAATAAAAACTAGTTAATCAAGGTGCGTTAATCAACATGCATTTTTTTTGAATGAGATTTGACATGTTATGCTGATTGGTGGTTGTAGAATGTGCATGTTGATAGCCCTTGTTGGTTGTACTTGTAAATACGGCTTGTGAGTCATGCCTTGTTCTTGTTATTCTCATTGTATATTATCTTTTCACCTTGCTCCCCTCAAATGTAACTCGAGGTTTCTATTATTGATGTAATGGTACATTATGGGATCGTCCAAGGTGGTGTCTCCAAGGATGTGGCAACAAAAGGGCAACCAAGAAAGGCGGGGAAGAAGCTTGTGGAGACCCTTTTCTTTTCTTAAGCTTTTATGATTTTCTCATTGGCTTGAGAATATCGCATAGTTTGGGCTATAACCATGTGACGTTTACTTTATTGTTAGCATGAGATGCATGTTTATATTTGTATCTGATGCATGTATAAGACAACCGCAGATAATAATTCATGAGATCAAAAGGAAAAAATCCATTAAAAAAATATTAAGTCATTAAATGTAATGCCTTCCAAATGTTGGTACTCGTCAAGACTTTGATCAACATTGGGTGGGCTTGCCAAAGCAAAGCACCTATGTTCATCTTGGTAAGGCGAGATGGGATAATAACGATATCCAAATTGCTAACTTTGGGTCTGACTTAACTAAGTCATCCTAATAGGATTGGGGACTTCGAGGTATAGAGTTAGGCTTAAGTTCATGAGATGAGATTGGACTAGGGTTGTTCACCCAACTATCCAAGAGTTGCATGAGATGTAATTGGCAATGAGTTGCCTACCTAAATAACTGTAACTTGAGAGAAAAGCCTAAGCTAACTCAAGTTGTGATGAAATATAGATCTTGGCCCACTAGAATACCTTAGCATCGAGGTGTTTTGCATAAAATAGTGTCCTTATAAATGAATTAAAATGTGTGACTCATACACTGCATATTTACTATTGTAGATAACCAAGGCACAAAACACATCGACATTTTTGTTGCGATCAATCGTTGAGAAGGAAAAACTAAATGGGACCAACTTTCTCAAGTGATACCGAAATTTGAGGATAATCCTCAAGAAAGAGAGAAAGGCTTATTTCCTAGAGCAGCTCATTCTGAATGAGCCTCCTACCACTGTTCCAAAAGCTGAAAGGGATAATCACAAGAGGCATTCTGATGATGCTTTGGATGTTGCCTTGCTTATTACAATGGAATCTAAGCTTCAGAAGCAACATGAAAATATGGAGGCATTTGATATGATCGAACATCTCAAAATGCTCTTCCAAGAGCAAGCTAGGCATGAGAAGTTTGAGACCTCCAAGGCATTGTTTTAGTACAAAATGCCTGGAGTAAGTCCCATAGGTCCTCATGTGCTCAAGATGATTAGGTACATCGAGAATCTTGAGAGTTTGGGTTTTGCTCTTTAGAAAGAGTTGGCTATTGATGTAATCCTGCAATCATTGCCAGAAAGCTACAATTAGTTCATCATGAACTATAACATGAATGACCTTGACAAGTCCTTCCCTGAATTGTCTAACATGTTGAGAACTCCTGAGCAAAACCTTAAGAAGGCAAAGCCTATTTTGATGGTTCAAAAGGGCAAGGCAAAAGGAAAAGACAACAAGAAGAAGGATAAAGCTAAAGGAAAGCCCAATGCTAATTCTTCTTCAGCTGCACTAAAACCATGTGGTAGTATGGTTAAGGAAGGGGAGTGCTTCCATTATAAGCAACCTGGATACTGGAAGTGCAACTGTAATCTCTATCTTGAAGAACTTGCTAAGGAGAAAGGAACTAAGACTTCAACTTTAGATATTTTTTGTTATGAAGGCTAACCTTTCTACTTTCTCATCATGGGTATTGTATACTGGATATGGATATCACATTTGTGCAAATGTGCTGGATCTAAGTAGAAGTAAAAGATTGGCCCAAGAAGAAGTGGACCTATGTTTTGGAAATGGAGCAAGAGTTACTATCTTAGTCGTAGGGGCTTATGTTCTCACTTTGCTTAGTGGATTAGTTTTAGAATTAGACAACTACTACTTTGTGCCTACTATTAGTAGAAATTTGATTTCTATTTCTTGTTTGGACAAAAAAGGTTTTTCATTTATAATAAAGGACAAATGTTGTTCTATTTATTTGAATGAAATCTTTTATGGTAGTGATCAACTTAGCAATGGGTTGTATGTTTTAGAACTCAAAGATCCAATCTATAATGTGAATACCAAGAAGGTCAGATTGAATGATTCGAACCCGACCTATCTCTGGCACTGTCGTGTATGCCATATAAATGAGACCCGTGCATCCAAGCTCCATAAGGATGGACTATTGAGTGCATGAACTAATTTATTTCGGTTATGGTTTCATGATAATTTCATTTTAATAATTGGCCTAAAAGTTAAGCCATTATTAAACCCAAAATTAAACCTAATTGGATTAGGGCTTCGAAACCCATTAGGCTTAGAAGTTGAGTCTCACTACAACTACATCATATAGTGAGAAATTCACAACCTTTTGCCCTGACCTCCCAAAAGTTCGAGCTACACTCTTCTCTTGTCATTCCTTGAAGGACACAAGCTAGTACTGTGAGTGCAAAAGAAATGCATCTGCCAGGGCATGGTGATCCCAATACGCTCATGTGGATACCATACAGAGCTTGAACACGTCCATTGTTTAGGTTTTTGTGATTCGACTCAACAGTTGGGTGAAAGATTTCAACTGAATTATGTATGAAAATTTTTGACACCTAGTTTACCCCATTTCACTTGGATATGTAAGGTTTTGGGAGCCAAACAAGCATAGCAGAATATAACTGAAACCCACTAGGATCCAAGTGAAATAGGGTAAACCAGGTGTTTGAAAATTTTCAAACCTAATTCGGTTGAGATTTTTCACCCAACTATAGAGTCGAATCACAAAACCTGAACAGTTGATGTGCACAAGCTCTCAATGGTATCCACATAAGCCTCTCTGGATCACAACGTTTGCACCACATCCCGGTAGATGCGTTTCTCTTTCCCTCGCAGTTCTAGCTTGCATCCTCCAAGGAATGGCAAGGAAGAGTGCGGCTGGAACTTTTGGGAGGCTAGGGCAAAAGCTCTAAATTTCTCACTATATGTTGTATTTATAGTGAGATTCAACTTTTAGGCCTAATGGGTTTCAAAGCCCTAATCCAATTAGGCTCTAATTTCGGGCCAAATAATGGCTCAACTTTTGAGCCAATTATTAACACAAAATTATCATGAAACCATAACGCAAATAAATTAGCCCATGCACTCCAGTAATCCAAATAGGCTTTATGTGTGTGACCCAATAGGCTCTTAACACGTTGGCAATGATCATAAATCACATTTATTGTCATAAGCAATGAACAGTGTTTAGCAACACATCATTGCTACTCAAGTGATAAGATTGTTGATGATTTGACTAAATCTTTATGATCATTACTCATATATGCCGTTGTCACTTTGTCCAAGATATCAAGACTAGGCATGAGACATGGAATGTGTTAGTCTTGTGTAGCCCAATCTTTGGTTTATTGATTATCGAGTAGACTAACTTAAACTGTTGACATTGATATCGTATATCAACTCATCTGAGCATGGCCATGCATTTTCTTACGCTCACTCTATCACTCCCATTACATAAGAGGGACAAATCCTATCTTGATCAAACAAAACCCTCTACATGATATGTGATATACCCAATGACTTCCTTTAAGTTCACTCAATTATGAGCAACAAAGGGAAGTATCAAAGTATGTTACTCACATGTAGGGAACCTTGATGACCTTAGGTTAAAGCACTACATATACCATGATCACTATGAGAATCACTTATGACACTCATATAATGATTCATGTAGTGTTCTCATGGTGGGTCGGTCCAATACACAAGTTCTCCAACTTGTACCCATATGTAGACTACGTATCTTATATTAGTCTCAACATATGCTAGTCGTTATGTATTATTGTAACCCGCTCCACAATAATACTAGGCCAGGGACATTTAAGATTATCATTATTCTAGGGTTATAATTATGTTTATTACGTTACGCAAAAACAAAACAAGAAACATAATTACTGTATTAATGCCTTAATAAAATATCATGACTCAATGTGCAAAAAATACAACCATCTCATGATTGGCTTTTGGGCACAACACTAAAAGGTCTAGGAGGGTTTCGGTTATATTCCACTGCACTTGTTTGGCTCTCGAAACCCTACATGTTTCTATTCCATTCTAAATAAGTTGTGAATGTTTTTATTCCCAACTAGTTGTGAATGATTCCATTCCAAGCTATACAAGTTGTGAATGTTTCAATTCCAAACTAGTTGTGGATGTTTCTATTCCATTCTAAATGTGCTGTGAATGTTCCTATTCCAAACAAGTTGTGAATGTTTCCATTTCATTCTAAACAAGTTGTGAATGTTTCTATTCCATTCTAAATTGGAAACATTGACAACTAGTTTGCAATAGAAACATTTATACTTAGCTTTTATTATCACCACCTCACAAAAGTGGGAGAATTACAAACTATGGCATAATGGTCAAAAACCATTATATTGTGTAATTCTAACCACAATGATTAAGGTGTGAAGGGTAAAAAGGCATGATCAACACCTCCTTAAAATGTTCTAAGATGCACTTGGCCTCCAAGAACAGCCTTAATGATTGCTTGTTTGTCAAGTAACCTATGACCTTCTTGTAAGGTTTTGGAAGTTCGGGTACTTAATTGTAAAACTCTTAATAAAGAGGTTTGGTTAGTTATGTGAAGGACATGAAGGGTAGTAAACTGCTATTGGAGGACCAAATTGCTTATAGAAGACAAATTTTGACAAAGGAAACACTAAAGGCATCAAGGACCTAAATGTCCTAATGTAAACATTAAGATGTTAAAGCTTTTGACTTAAGTCAAATGGCAAAATTTTGGAGTTATCCCATCGTTGGGGATGTTGGATATGGCTTGAAAAATGGTGAAAAATGTGGGAAAAATGTGGACCAATGAGTTTAAGACAAAGAAACCATGGTTAGTGAGAAGGAAAAAAACATAAAGCATGATTAAGGCTAATAAGGGTGTTTAGTGCCCTAAAGCCAATTCAAGAAGTCAAACTCAATTTTTCCCTTTCATATTAGACCCAACCAGCCATCACGCACCTCCACACTTCCTCCATAGCTCCTCCATAGCCACCATACCTCCAAGCTTGCAACTAGTTGCAATTGAAAGCAAGAAAGAGCAATTGGAAGCATACTAGTGCTATTGCTTTGGTACACCAAGAATCAAAGCTTCAATTTCAACATACCCATCAAGGTAAGGGGTTCTCTTGCTCTCATGGAATGTTTACTATATTTCCAAGAATCTATGGAGCTAGGGCTAGGCTCGAAAGAAAGCCATGAGCTTGATGAACCAAGCTTCGTGAGGGAGTGCACTTAGTGAAGGCTTTGTGAGTGTGAAGTGCACAGTGATGGTAGCAAATTCAAGGGTTTCTAGAGCCCAAAGTTAGTACTAACTAGTGCTAAAACTCTCCTAAGGCTAAGCTTATGCTTGAAGAGGGCTGCCATAGTGATCTAGTTATGTTTATTATATGTTTTATGGACTAACCAATGAATGTTGTTGCTACCACATTACACATGTTTGGTGTTTGTGAAACATTGCTGCATTTGCTTGCTCTATATTGGTTATTTGCATTGTGTTTTCTTGGGTTTTAGTGTTTTTGAATGTAAGTGATACTAAAGGTTACACTACCTTATGAGTATAAGTGTTCTCCTTACTAAGTTGCACAATGAAACTTACTCCCCTTAAATCTTCCCATTTCAGGTCCAGTAGAAAGATCATATTCAAACTAATCTTTGTAGTTTGATTTTTGATCTGAAATTTCAGGTACTTGAACTTCCATGTATCTAGTTGTGATATGGAAAGTTTGGTATTTTTAGTGACGGTGCTTACTGTACTATGCAGCAGCTATCTAGCATCCTATTTCTGGAGTACATTGTGCCTAAAGCTCTCTTGTAACTTGGTGTTAGTATTGTGCCAAAAAGCCAATCATGAGATGATTGTATTTTGGACATTGAGACATGATATTTTATTGAGGCATTAATCCAGTAATAATGTTTGTTGTTTTGCTTCTATGTAACGTAATAAACATAATTATAACCCTAGAATAATGTTATTCTTAAATGTCCATTGTCTAGTATTATTGTGGAGTTTTACAATAATACATAATGAGTAGCATATGTGGAGACTAATATGAGATATGTAGTCTACATATGGATACAAGTTGGAGAACTTGTGTACTGGATCAACCCACCATGAGAACGCTATATGGATCGTTATATGAGTGTCATAAGTGATTCTCGTAGTGATCATGACATATGTAGTCCTTTGACCTAAGGTCATCAAGGTTCCCTACATGTGAGTCAGATACTTTGACACATCCCTTTGTTGCTCGTAACTTAATGAACTTGAAGGAGGACATTGGGTATGTCACATATCATGCGGAAGGTTTTGTATGATCAAGCTGGGATTTGTCCCTCCTATGTAATAGGAGTGATATCTTCGAGCCCCATGATAAAGTGAGGCTAACAAAATGCATGGCCATGCTCGGATGCATTCCATGTCTCGTGCTTACTCTTGATATCTTGGACAAAGGGACAATGGCATATATGGATAATGGTCATAAAGGTTTAGTCGAATTACTAACAATCTTGTCACTTGGGTAGCAATGATGTGTTGCTAGACATTACTTATTGCTTATGGTCATAACTGTGATTTATCATCCTTGCCAACATGGTAAGAGCCCATTAGGTCACACACATAGAGCCTATTTGGATTATTTGAGTGCATGGGCTAATTTATTTGGGTTATGGTTGTTGGGTTTTGGGAGCCAAACAAGCGCAGTGGAATTTAATCCAAAAACTTCAAAGATGCAAGTGAAACGGGGTAAACTTGGTATTCGAAAATTTTCATACCTAACTCGGTTGAGATGTAGAGTCGAACTACAAAAACCTAAATAGTTGACATGTTTAAACTCTTTATAGTATCCACACGAGCTTCTCAGGATCACCATGCTTCCACCACGTCTCGGCAGATTCATTTCTCTTGCGCTTACAGTGCTAGCTTGCATCCTCCAAGGAATTGTAAGAGAAGAGTGCGGCTGTCCTCTTTGAGAGGCTAGGGAAAAAAGATGCAAATTTCCCACTAAAAGTTGTATTTATAGTGAGACTCAACTTCTAGGCCTAATGGGTTTCAAAGCCCTAATCCAATTGGGCTTTAATTTCAGGCTTGATAATGGCTCAACTTTTGGGCCCATTATTAACACTAAATTATTATGAAAGCGTAACCCAAGTAATTAGCCCATGCACTTTAATAATCCAAATAGCCCTATGTGTGTGACCGAATAGGCTCTTACCATGTTGGCAGTGATCATAAATCACATTTATGATCATAAGCAATGAACGGTGTCTAGCAACACATCATTGCTACCCAAGCGACAAGATTGTCAATGATTCGACTAAACCTTTATGATCATTACCCATATATGCCATTGTCCCTTTGTCCAAGATATCAAGACTAGGCACAAGACATGGAATGTGTCACTCTCGGATAGCCCAATCTTTGGTTTCTTGATTACCGAGTAGACTAACTTAAACTGATGACATTGATATCATATATCAACTCATTCGAGCATGGCCATGCATTTTCTAAGTCTCACTCTATCAAGGGGCCCGAAGATATCACTCCCATTACATAAGAGGGACAAATCCCATATTGATTATACAAATCCCTTCGCATAATATGTGACATACCCAATGACCTCCTTTAAGTTCATTCAGTTACGAGCAACAAATGGAAGTATCAAAGTATGTGACTCACATGTAGGGAACCTTGATGACCTTAGCTCAAAGTACTACATAGACCATGATCACTATAAGAATCACTTATGACACTCATATAACGATCCATGTAGCGTTCTTATGGTGGGTCGGTCCAATAACAAGTTCTCTAACTTGTGCCCTAATGTAGACTACATATCTCATATTAGTCTCGACATATGCTAGTCGTTATGTATTATTGTAACCCACTCGATAATAATACTAGACTAGGGACATTTGACAATATCGTTATTGTAGGGTTACAATTATGTTCATTACGTTAGAAACAAAATAACAAACATAAACGCTAGATTAACGCCTCAATAAAATATCATGACTCAATGTGCAAAAATACAATCATCTCATGATTGGCTTTTGGGCACAACACTAACAATCTCCCACTTGCACTAAAGCCAATAATCCTTGTATCAAATACTGATGGATCTAGAATGGCTATCATGCTTTTGTTGCGTAAAGGGCTTTGTCAGCGGATCAGCAATATTGCTGTCTGTTGAAGTCTTGCATATCCTCACATCCCCCCACTCGATGATCTCCCTGATGAGATAATGTCGAAGTATGTGTTTGGATCGCTAGTGAGATCGAGGTTCCTTAGCTTGTGTGATTGCTCCATTTTTATCACAATAGAGCTCTATTGGGTAGGCAATGCTTGGAACCAGTCCAAGTTTAGTGATGAACTTCTTGATTCAAACTACCTCCTTCATAACATCAGAGGCGGCAATGTACTCATATTCTATTGTAGAGTCAGCTATTATCTCTTGCTTTGAACTCTTCCAACTCATAGCACCACCACCAATACAAAACACATAACCAGATTGTGATCTAAAACCATCCTTATCGGATTGGAAGCTAGCATCAGTGTAACCCTTTACAATGAGCTCATCTTCACCTCCAAAGACCAAGAATGCATCCTTAGTCCTTCGTAAGTACATATGGATGTTCTTAACAGCTGTACAATGACTTTCACTGGGGTTTGATTGGTACCTGCTCGTCATGCTCAAGCCATATGAGACATCGGGACGAGTATATATCATGGCATACATAATAGATCCAATTGCTGAGACATATGGAATCTTACTTATGCGCTCTCTCTCCATGGGTGTACTCAGACACTGAGACCTAGAAAGAGTTATACCATGTTGTTGGGTTTCGGGAGCCAAACAAGTGCGGTGGAATTTAACCAAAACCCTTTAGGATCCAAGTGAAACGGGGTAAATCGGGTGTTCAAAAATTTTCATACCTAATTTTCGGTTGAGATCTCTCACCCAACTATAGAGTCGAATCACAAAACCTGAACAGTTGATGTGTTCAAGCTCTCTATGGTATCCACACGAGCCTCTCGGGATCACCACGCTTCCACTATGTCCCGGCAGATGCATTTCTCTTGTGCTCGCAGTGCTAGCTTACGTCCTCCAAGGAATTGTAAGAGAAGAGTGCGGCTGTCCTTTTGAGAGGCTAGGGCAAGAAGCTATGAATTTCTCACTAAACGTTGTATTTATAGTGAGACTCAACTTCCAGGCCTAATGGGCTTTAAAGCCCTAATACAATTAGGCTTCAATTTCAGGTTTAATAATGGCTCAACTTTTGGGCCCAATATTAATTCGAAATTATTGTGAAACCATAACCCAAATAATTAGCCCATGCACTCTAATGATCCAAATAACTTTATGTGTGTGATCCAATAGTCTCTTACCACATTGGCAATGATCATAATCACATTTATGATCAAAAGCAATGAGCGGTGTCTAGCAACACATCATTGCTACCCAAGTGACAAGATTGTCATTGATTTGACTAAACCTTTATGATCATTATCGATATATGTCATTGTCCCTTTGTCCAAGATATCAAGACTAGGCACGAGACATGGAATGTGTTACCCACTCTGGGGTAATCCAATTATGGTGCCAAAGCTGTATATTTAAACTCCCAGGATTTGTGTGTCCTGTAGGTCATCAGAACAACACCCCTAGTGTACATACTCAAGTGACCCTCTTGAGCACTACGTAAATACATGCATATTGGTATAATTGTAACACACATATTCACCTTTATACACACCATGGCAGCTAAGAAGAAAAACTCTAACACAAGTCTTAGTTTTAGCTTCCACACATTAAGGTTTCTTACTAGGTTCAAAAAATTCCAGCCACTGCACCCAAAATTCCTCTAATAAACTGTATCATTCTAGCCATGTACTCCCCTATTTTCTTTGCTCCATATCAATTAGAGACTTAGATAAAACCAAGGCATTTTTTTTACATCAATAGCCCACCTATGGACCAAGTTATGGATTTTTGAAATTGGTTACAAAATTCTGACCAAATGAACAGTAACTTAGCCAAATTTGCAACAACATATCTTTGGCTAAAGGGCTCTAAATCCAAAAATTTCAAAGCCCGGTTAAACCTCTAGATGTCCTCTAGGCGTAGTAAAACTTTCATACCAAGATTCATTCTAGACAGGGAGATATTCAACTTTAGGTACAGGGTCAAAATTCTAGCAACTTTTGTACCATTTTGCCCATACAATTTTTCCAAACCAATCAAACACTTCATTCACAAAGATAAAGCCCTCCAAGGCTATCCAATATGTGTCCAATACACATATGAATTACATTATCTTGCATCTAGCAACTTTATGTGGCCAAAACAGAATTTACAAGTAAGCAGCCTATCATTCACACTTAGGCAGCTTTGCACCACATCACATACATAGCCACAACATTACTCAAATGTTCACATACTTGTCTCATTTTACATACACTACATGTAAATGTATACATGCACTAAAAAATGGGCTTAACTCAGTTAGATACGCACCCTAAGTTACAGGAGTGCCTGAAATGCAACAGACCCCAGAAACAGGATGCTAGACAGCTGCTGCACAACACAATAAGTACCATCACTAAAAATACCAAATGTGCTCCTAAAATCACCACAATTTACAGATCATAACTAGACACAGGAAATTTCATGTACCTAAAATTTCAGATCAAAACTCAAGCGATGAAGGTCAGTTTGAAAGTGATTTTTCTGCTAGACCTGAAATGGACAGAAAGGGGGTAAGTTTCTTGAATGAAACTTAGTAAGGGCTTATCATTAGAAACATGAATTCCCAGAAACATACCTGAAATCCAAAGACATAAAAACACAAAAAAAAATCACATATACAAAAATATAGGCATCCAAATGCACAAACAAACAGAACACAATCAAATGCAATGCTGGCACCAATACATCATTAGGGTTAGTCCATAAAAAATCAAATAAAAAATATGTAATCACTATGGCAGCCCTCCTCAAGCTAATTGTTGGTCTTAGGAGGTTAATTGGTCTTAGTTAGTACTAACTTGGGCTCTAGAAACCCCTGTAAAAACTGCCATCTTAGTGCATGAAAAACAGTAAGGCTGGAACCTTGTTCATGCACTCCCCCTTAACACATACTTGGTTCCTTGAGCTTTTTGCTCTCTTCCAAGCATGGTCTTAGCTTCATGGATGCTTGAATATCATATTAAGACAGTAAACAACCATGAAACATGAAGATAAAACCCTTACCTAAGCTGTGAAAGCTGAAATCTTCAAGAGATACACAAGAAACCCAAAAATTAGGGTTTTTCTTGTTCCTGGTGCATCCGATTGCCTTCCTTTTTTATTTCTTGAGAACTTGAGCCGTGGTGTCAATGGAAGCCTATGGAGGAGCTAAGGAAGAAGGCTGTGACTGGTTATAGCCGAAATGGCCAAGGAAAGGCAAGAAATCAAGATATTTTACTTGATTTAATTAGTTTAACCTTGACCTTCACGTAGGTCACTATAAGTATGCCTTAAGTAAGGACTTTTTGGCTAATCTTTAGCCCACATTTTTTACCTTAGAACCTGGAAATAAAAGGCTAGGATAATCCTAGAAATGGCCATCTTTGACTCTTGTCAAAATTTATCCCATCCTTAAGTTATTTTTGGGAACAATTGTACACCTAGTTGTCCTAGGTTCTTGAATCATAGCTTTTGTTTCCTTTATGTAATTGAGCCTCCAAAAATTGCTTCCATAGCAATCAAATCCTTCCAAAATCTCTCTTTTAGAGTTGTACAATTGAGTACCCAAGGCTTGAAATCTTGCAATAAGACCCATAGATTACTTGTAAAACAAGCAATCTTCTACGGTTTCCTTTAGCACCAAGTAACCATTGTAATCTTTTAAGGAGGTGTAGATTATTCAGTTACCCCTCACATTTCATTCACTATGGTGAAAATTACACTATATAATGGTTTATAACCATTATGCCTTTATACTGTAATAGAATGTGTCACTCTCGTATAGCCCAATCTTTGGCTTCTTGATTACCAAGTAGACCAACTTAAACTGATGACATTGATATCGTATATCAACTCATCCAAGTATGGCCATGCATTTTTCTAAGTCTTACTCTATCAAGGGGCTCGAAGATATCACTCCTGTTACATAGAAGGGACAAATCCCATCTTCATCATACAAATCCCTCCCCATGAGATGTGACATACCCAATGACCTCCTTCAAGTTCACTTAGTTACGGGGAACAAAGGAAAGTATCAAAGTATGTGACTCACATGTAGGGAACCTTGATGACCTTAAGTCAAAAGACTACATATACCATGATCACTATGAGAATCACTTATGACACTCATATAATGACCCATGTAGTGTTCTCATGGTGGGTCGGTCTAGTAACAAGTTCTCCAACTTGTACCCATATGTAGACTACATATCTCATATTAGTCTCCATATATGTTAGTCGTTATGTATTATTGCAACCCGCTCCACAATAATACTAGACCAGGGATGTTTGAGAATATCATTATTCTAGGGTTACAATTATGTTTATTACGTTACGCAGAAACAAAACAACAAACATAATTGCTGGATTAATGCCTTAATAAAATATCATAACTCAATGTGCAAAAATAAAATCATCTCATGATTGGCTTTTTGGGCACAACGCTAACAATCTCCCACTTGCACTAAAAGACAATCATCCATGTATCTAACACCGATGGACCTAGAATGGCTATTATGCTTCTGCTGCATAAATGGATTTGTAAGTGGATCAACAATGTTGCTGTCTGTTGAAGTCCTGCATATCCTTACATCACCCCTCTCGATGATCTCCTTGATGAGATGATAGCATCGGAGTACGTGTTTGGATCGCTACTGAGATCGAGGTTCCTTAGCCTGTGCTATTGCTCCATTGTTGTCACAATAGAGCTCTATCAGGTCAGCAATGCTTGGAACCACTCCAAGTTTAGTGATGAACGTCTTGATCCAAACTACCTCCTTCACAGCATCAGAGGCGGCAATGTACTCATATTCTATTGTAGAGTCAGCTATTGTCTCTTGCTTTGAACTCTTTCAGCTCATAGCACCACCACCAATACAAAACACATAACCAGATTGCGATCCAAAGTCATCCTTATCGGATTGGAAGTTTGCATCAGTGTAACCCCTTACAATGAGCTCATCTTCACCTTCAAAGACCAAGAATGCATCCTTAGTCCTTCGTAAGTACTTAAGGATGTTCTTAACAGCTGTCCAGTGACTCTCACCAGGGTTCGATTGGTACCTACTCGTCATGCTCAAGGCATATGAAACATCGGGACGAGTACATATCATTGCAAACATATGATAGATCCAATTGCTAAGGCATATGGAATCTTACTCATGCGCTCTCTCTCCTCATGTGTACTCGGACACTGAGATCTAGAAAGAGTTATACCATGTGACATGGGCAAGAATCCTTTCTTGGAATCTTGCATGCTAAACGTCTTTAGCATCTTGTCAATGTATGTACTTTGACTTAGGCCAAAAAGCTTTCTAGATCTATCTCTATAGATCCTGATGCCTAAAACATAGGCTGCTTCACCCAAGTTCTTCATGGAGAAACATTTCCCTAGCCAAGTTTTCACAGACTGTAGCTCAGGAATGTCATTCTCGATGAGTAGTATGTCATCTTGGACAAAGTGACAATGGCATATATGAGTAATGATCGTAAAGGTTTAGTCGAATCATTGACAATCTTGTCACTTGAGTAGCAATGATGTGTTGCTAGACACCACTCATTGCTTATGATCATTGCCGACATGGTAAGAGCCTATTAGGTCGCACACATAGAGCTATTTGGATTATTGGAGTGCATGGGCTAATTATTTGGGTTATGGTTTCATAATAATTTAGTACTAATATTGGGCCCAAAAGTTGAGCCATTATTAAGCCTGAAATTAAAGCATAATTGGATTAGGGCTTTGAAACCCATTAGGCCAAAAAGTTGAGTCTCACTATAAATACAAATTTTAGTGAGAAATTCGTAGCTTCTTGCCTTAGCCTCCCAAAGAGGACAACCGCATTGTTCTCTTCCAATTCCTTTGAGGACACAAGCTGGCACTGCAAGCGCAAGAGAAACACATCTGCTGGGATGTGGTGGAAGCATGGTGATCCCAAGAAGCTCATATGGATACCATAGAGAGCCTGAACACGTCAACTATTTAGCTTTTGTGATTCGATTCTACAGTTGGGTGAAATATCTCAACTGAATTAAGTATGAAAATTTTTGAACACCCGGTTTGCCCCGTTTCACCTGGATCCTGGAAGGTTTTGGTTAAATTCTGCTGCACTTGTTTGGCCCCTGAAACCTTAAAAATATGTGTGTAATGATTGGACCAAGATGCATGCATTTACATAATGGCCAAGAGGGCCACTTAGGTATGCACACTAAGGGTCTTGTTCTGATGGCCTGCAGAACAAACCAACCCTAGGAGTTTTAAATATACAATTTTGACACCATAGCTGGACTACCCTAGAGTGGGTAACATTTATTCATAACTATTTTCGAGTAGAAACATTTTCAACTTGTTTACAACTAAATGGAAACGTTCACAACTTGTTTGGAATAGAAACATTCACAACTTATTTGGAATGTAATGAAAATATTTGGAACTTATTTAGAATGAAGTGAAAACATTCACAACTTGTTTAGAATAGAGTAGAAATGTTTACAATTTATTCATAATGGAATGGAAACATTCACAACTTCTTTGGAATAGAAACATTCAAAACTAGTTTGCAGTAGAAACATTCACAACTTGTTTCAATTCCATTCTAAAAAAGGTTTGAATGTTTTTATTCCAGTCTAAACAGGTTATAAGTATTTTATTTCCAAACTAGTTGTTAATGTTTCAATTCTATTCTAAACAAGCTATGAATGTTTTGGTTCCATTGAAAACATGTTGTGAATGTTTTTATTCTAACAAAGTTTTCAATGTCTAAAGAAGTTGTGAATATTTCTATTCAATTATAAACAAGTTGTGAATCTTTCTATTCCAATCCAAACAAGTTATGAATGTTTTTATTCTATTCCAAAAAAGTTGTGAATGTTTCTATTCCAAACTAGTTATGAATGCTTCCATTCCATTATGAACAAGTTGTCATTGTTTCTATTCCAAACTAGTTGTGAATGTTTCTACTCCATCCGAAACAAGTTGTAAATGTTCCTATTCAAAACTAGTTGGGAATGTTTCTACTGCAAACTAGTTGTGAAAGTTTCTGTTCCACTCTAATGAAATTGCGAATGTTTTCATTCAAAACTAGTTATGAAAGTTTCTATTCCAAACTAGTTGTGATTGTTTCCATTCCATTCTAGAGAAATTTTGAATATTTTTATTCCAAACAAGTTGTGAATGTTTTTATTCCAAAATAGTTATGAATGTTTTTATTCTAAACCAGTTGTGAATGTTTCTATTCATTCTAAACAAGTTGTGAATGTTTCATTTCCAAACTAGTTGTGAAACTTTCTACTCTATTCTAAATAGGTTGTGAATTCTTTTTTTCCATTTTAAACAACTTCTAAATGTTTCCATTCCATTCTGAACTAGTTGTGAATGTTTCCATTCCATTCTAAACAAGCCATGAATGTTTCTATTCTAAACTAGTTGTGAATGTTTCTATTCCATTCTAAACAAGTTGTGAATGTTTCTATTCCATTCTAAACAGGTTGTGAATGTTTCTATTCCAAAGTAGTTGTGAATGTTTTCATTCCATTCTAAGCAAGTTGTGAATGTTTTGGTTCCATTCAACTTCTGATTGTTTATATTCCGAATGAGTGGTGAATGTTTCTATTCCGAATGAGTGGTGAATGTTTCCATTCCATTCTAAACATGTAGTGAATGTTTATTTACCATTTTAAGCAAGTTGTGAATGTTTCTATCCCAACGAGGTTCTAATTGTTTCCTTTCCATTCTCAAAAAAGTTATTCATGTTTATATTCCGATCAAGTTGTGAACTTTTCCATTCCTTTCTAAAGAAGTTATGAATGCATTTAATCCATTCAGCTTCTGAATGTTTCTTTTCCAAACCAGTTGTGAAAAAGTCCATTCCATTCATAAAAATTTGTGAATGTCTCTATTCCAAACTAGTTGTTAATATTTCTATCCCATTTAAACAAGTTGTGAATGTTTTTATTCCACTCAAAACAAGTTGTGAATGTTTTTATCCCAAACAAGTTGTGAAATTTCAATTCCATTCTAAGCAAGTTGTGGACATTTCTATTCCATTCAAGTTTTGAATATTGCCATTCCAAACTAAACAGGAATGTTTTTTTTCCAAACTAGTTGTGAATGTTTACATTCCCTTCTAAACATGTTGTGAATGTTTCTGTCGTATTCCAAATAAGTTGTGAATGATTCCATTCCAAAACTACTTGTGAATGCTTGAATCCCAAACTTGTTGTGAATGCTTCTATTCCAAACAAGTTGTCAATGTTTTTATTCCATTTTAAACATGTTGTGAAAGTTTCTATTCCAAACTACTAGTGAATGTTTCTATTTGAAACTAGTTGTGAATGTGTTTATTGCATTCTAAACAAGTTGTGAATGTTTCTATTCCAAACCAGTAGTAAGTGTTTCTATTCCAGATTAGTTGTGAATGTTTCTATTCCATTATAAATAAGTTGTGAATATTTCTATTGCATTCTAAACAAGTTAAGGATGCTTATATTGCAAACAAGTTATGATTGTTTCTATTCCATTCTAAGTAAGTTGTGAATGTCTCTATTCTATTCTAAAAAAGTTGTGAAGGTTTCTATTTTATTCTAAACAAGTTGTGAATATTTCTATTCCAAACAAGTTATAATTGTTTATATTCCATTTTAAACAAGTTGTAAATGTTTCCATTCCATTTCATTCTAAACAAGTTATGAATGTTTCCATTCCATTCTAAACAAGTTGTGAATGTTTCCATTCCATTCTAAACAAGTTGTGAATGTTTCCAATTCTTCTAAACTAGTTGTGAATGTTTCCATTTCTAAACTAGTTGTGAATGTTTCCATTTCATTCCAAACAAGTTGTGAATGTTTCCATTTCATTCAAAACTGGTTGTGAATGTTTCCATTTCATTCCAAACAAGTTGTGAATGTTTCCATTCATTCTAAACTAGTTGTGAATGTTTCCATTTCATTCCAAACAAGTTGTGAATGTTTCCATTTCATTCCAAACAAGTTGTGAATGTTTCTATTTCATTCTAAACAAGTTGTGAATGTTTCCATTCCAAACAAGTTGTGAATGTTTCCATTCCAAACTAGTTGTGAATGTTTCCATTTCATTCCAAACAAGTTGTGAATGTTTCCATTTCATTCCAAACAAGTTGTGAATGTTTCCATTTCATTCCAAACTAGTTGTGAATGTTTCCATTTCATTCCAAACAAGTTGTGAATGTTTCCATTTCATTCCAAACAAGTTGTGAATGTTTCCATTTCATTCCAAACTAGTTGTGAATGTTTCCATTTCATTTCAAACAAGTTGTGAATGTTTCCATTTCATTCCAAACAAGTTGTGAATGTTTCCATTTCATTCCAAACAAGTTGTGAATGTTTCCATTTCATTCCAAACAAGTTGTGAATGTTTCCATTTCATTCCAAACTAGTTGTGAATGTTTCCATTTCATTCCAAACTAGTTGTGAATGTTTCCATTTCATTCCAAACTAGTTGTGAATGTTTCCATTTCATTCCAAACTAGTTGTGAATGTTTCCATTTCATTCCAAACTAGTTGTGAATGTTTCCATTTCATTCCAAACAAGTTGTGAATGTTTCCATTTCATTCCAAACTAGTTGTGAATGTTTCCATTTCATTCCAAACAAGTTGTGAATGTTTCCATTTCATTCCAAACAAGTTGTGAATGTTTCCATTTCATTCCAAACTAGTTGTGAATGTTTCCATTTCTTTCCAAACAAGTTGTGAATGTTTCCATTTCATTCCATTTGATTCCAAACTTGTTGTGAACGTTTCCATTTCATTCCAAACAAGTTGTGAATGTTTCCATTTCATTCCAAACAAGTTGTGAATGTTTCCATTTCATTCCAAACAAGTTGTGAATGTTTCCATTTCATTCCAAACAAGTTGTGAATGTTTCCATTTCATTCCAAACAAGTTGTGAATGTTTCCATTTCATTCCAAACAAGTTGTGAATGTTTCCATTCCAAACTAGTTGTGAATGTTTCCATTTCATTCCAAAACAAGTTGTGAATGTTTCCATTCCATTCCAAACAAGTTGTGAATGTTTCCATTTCATTCCAAACAAGTTGTGAATGTTTCCATTTCATTCCAAACAAGTTGTGAATGTTTCCATTTCATTCCAAACAAGTTGTGAATGTTTCCATTTCATTCCAAACAAGTTGTGAATGTTTCCATTTCATTCCAAACAAGTTGTGAATGTTTCCATTTCATTCCAAACTAGTTGTGAATGTTTCCATTTCATTCCAAACAAGTTGTGAATGTTTCCATTTCATTCCAAACTAGTTGTGAATGTTTCCATTTCATTCCAAACAAGTTGTGAATGTTTCCATTTCATTCCAAACTAGTTGTGAATGTTTCCATTTCATTCCAAACAAGTTGTGAATGTTTCCATTTCATTCCAAAACAAGTTGTGAATGTTTCCATTTCATTTCCAAACTAGTTGTGAATGTTTCCATTTCATTCTAAACTAGTTGTGAATGTTTCCATTTCATTCCAAACAAGTTGTGAATGTTTCCATTTCATTCCAAACAAGTTGTGAATGTTTCCATTTCATTCCAAACTAGTTGTGAATGTTTCCATTTCATTCCAAACAAGTTGTGAATGTTTCCATTTCATTCCAAACAAGTTGTGAATGTTTCCATTTCTATCCAAACTAGTTGTGAATGTTTCCATTTCATTCCAAACAAGTTGTGAATGTTTCCATTCTCATTCCAATTCCAAACTAGTTGTGAATGTTTCCATTTCAAGTTGTGAATGTTTCCATTTCATTCCAAACAAGTTGTGAATGTTTCCATTTCATTCCAAACAAGTTGTGAATGTTTCCATTTCATTCCAAACTAGTTGTGAATGTTTCCATTTCATTCCAAACAAGTTGTGAATGTTTCCATTTCATTCCAAACAAGTTGTGAATGTTTCCATTTCATTCCAAACAAGTTGTGAATGTTTCCATTTCATTCCAAACTAGTTGTGAATGTTTCCATTTCATTCCAAACTAGTTGTGAATGTTTCCATTTCATTCCAAACAAGTTGTGAATGTTTCCATTTCATTCCAAACTAGTTGTGAATGTTTCCATTTCATTCCAAACAAGTTGTGAATGTTTCCATTTCATTTCTAAACAAGTTGTGAATGTTTCCATTTCATTCCAAACTAGTTGTGAATGTTTCCATTTCATTCCTAAACAAGTTGTGA
Organism: Aquilaria sinensis; assembly: GCA_005392925.1. Classification (NCBI taxonomy): domain Eukaryota; kingdom Viridiplantae; phylum Streptophyta; class Magnoliopsida; order Malvales; family Thymelaeaceae; genus Aquilaria; species Aquilaria sinensis. The sequence continues at coordinate 255,980 of SMDT01002116.1, read as the reverse complement.
ATGTTTCCATTTTTCATTCCAAGTTTGTGAATGTTTCCATTTCATTCCAAACAAGTTGTGAATGTTTCCATTTCATTCAAAACAAGTTGTGAATGTTTCCATTTCATTCCAAACTAGTTGTGAATGTTTCCATTTCATTCCAAACAAGTTGTGAATGTTTCCATTTCATTCCAAACAAGTTGTGAATGTTTCCATTTCATTCCAAACTAGTTGTGAATGTTTCCATTTCATTCCAAAACTAGTTGTGAATGTTTCCATTTCATTCCAAACTAGTTGTGAATGTTTCCATTTCATTCCAAACTAGTTGTGAATGTTTCCATTTCATTCCAAACTAGTTGTGAATGTTTCCATTTCATTCCAAACAAGTTGTGAATGTTTCCATTTCATTCCAAACAAGTTGTGAATGTTTCCATTTCATTCTAAACAAGTTGTGAATTTCCATTCCATTCCAAACTAGTTGTGAATGTTTCCATTTCATTCCAAACTAGTTGTGAATGTTTCCATTTCATTCCAAACAAGTTGTGAATGTTTCCATTTCATTCCAAACTAGTTGTGAATGTTCCATTTCATTCCAAACAAGTTGTGAATGTTTCCATTTCATTCCAAACAAGTTGTGAATGTTTCCATTTCATTCAAACTAGTTGTGAATGTTTCCATTTCATTCCAAACAAGTTGTGAATGTTTCCATTTCATTCAAACAAGTTGTGAATGTTTCCATTTCATTCTAAACTAGTTGTGAATGTTTCCATTTCATTCCAAACTAGTTGTGAATGTTTCCATTCCATTCCAAACAAGTTGTGAATGTTTCCATTTCATTCCAAACAAGTTGTGAATGTTTCCATTTCATTCCAAACTAGTTGTGAATGTTTCCATTTCATTCCAAACTAGTTGTGAATGTTTCCATTTCATTCCAAACAAGTTGTGAATGTTTCCATTTCATTCCAAACTAGTTGTGAATGTTTCCATTTCATTCCAAACTAGTTGTGAATGTTTCCATTTCATTCTAAACTAGTTGTGAATGTTTCCATTTCATTCCAAACAAGTTGTGAATGTTTCCATTTCATTCCAAACTAGTTGTGAATGTTTCCATTTCATTCCAAACAAGTTGTGAATGTTTCCATTTCATTCCAAACTAGTTGTGAATGTTTCCATTTCATTCCAACAAGTTGTTGAAATGTTTCCATTTCATTCCAAACAAGTTGTGAATGTTTCCATTTCATTTCAAAACTAGTTGTGAATGTTTCCATTTCATTCCAAACAAGTTGTGAATGTTTCCATTTCATTCCAAACAAGTTGTGAATGTTTCCATTTCATTCCAAACAAGTTGTGAATGTTTCCATTTCATTCCAAACTAGTTGTGAATGTTTCCATTTCATTCCAAAACAAGTTGTGAATGTTTCCATTTCATTCCAAAACTAGTTGTGAATGTTTCCATTTCATTCCAAACTAGTTGTGAATGTTTCCATTTCATTCCAAACTAGTTGTGAATGTTTCCATTTCATTCCAAACTAAGTTGTGAATGTTTCCATTTCATTCCAAACTAGTTGTGAATGTTTCCATTTCATTCCAAAACAAGTTGTGAATGTTTCCATTTCATTCCAAACAAGTTGTGAATGTTTCCATTTCATTCAAACTAGTTGTGAATGTTTCCATTTCATTCCAAACTAGTTGTGAATGTTTCCATTTCATTCCAAACAAGTTGTGAATGTTTCCATTTCATTCCAAACAAGTTGTGAATGTTTCCATTTCATTCCAAACAAGTTGTGAATGTTTCCATTCATTCCAAACTAGTTGTGAATGTTTCCATTCATTCCAAACTAGTTGTGAATGTTTCCATTTCATTCCAAACTAGTTGTGAATGTTTCCATTTCATTCCAAACAAGTTGTGAATGTTTCCATTTCATTCCAAACAAGTTGTGAATGTTTCCATTTCATTCCAAACTAGTTGTGAATGTTTCCATTTCATTCCAAACTAGTTGTGAATGTTTCCATTTCATTCCAAACTAGTTGTGAATGTTTCCATTTCATTCCAAACAAGTTGTGAATGTTTCCATTTCATTCATTCCAAACTAGTTGTGAATGTTTCCATTTCATTCCAAACAAGTTTGTGAAATGTTTCCATTTCATTCCAAACTAGTTGTGAATGTTTCCATTTCATTCCAAACAAGTTGTGAATGTTTCCATTTCATTCCAAACAAGTTGTGAATGTTTCCATTTCATTCCAAACAAGTTGTGAATGTTTCCATTTCATTCCAAACTAAGTTGTGAATGTTTCCATTTCATTCCAAACTAGTTGTGAATGTTTCCATTTCATTCCAAACTAGTTGTGAATGTTTCCATTTCATTCAAAACTAGTTGTGAATGTTTCCATTTCATTCCAAACAAGTTGTGAATGTTTCCATTTCATTCCAAACAAGTTGTGAATGTTTCCATTTCATTCCAAACAAGTTGTGAATGTTTCCATTTCATTCCAAACTAGTTGTGAATGTTTCCATTTCATTCCAAACAAGTTGTGAATGTTTCCATTTCATTCATTCCAAACAAGTTGTGAATGTTTCCATTTCATTCCAAACTAAGTTGTGAATGTTTCCATTTCATTCCAAACAAGTTGTGAATGTTTCCATTTCATTCCAAACTAGTTGTGAATGTTTCCATTTCATTCCAAACTAGTTGTGAATGTTTCCATTTCATTCCAAACTAGTTGTGAATGTTTCCATTTCATTCCAAACAAGTTGTGAATGTTTCCATTTCATTCCAAACAAGTTGTGAATGTTTCCATTTCATTCCAAACAAGTTGTGAATGTTTCCATTTCATTCCAAACTAGTTGTGAATGTTTCCATTTCATTCCAAACTAGTTGTGAATGTTTCCATTTCATTCCAAACAAGTTGTGAATGTTTCCATTTCATTCCAAACAAGTTGTGAATGTTTCCATTTCATTCCAAACAAGTTGTGAATGTTTCCATTTCATTCCAAACTAGTTGTGAATGTTTCCATTTCATTCCAAACTAGTTGTGAATGTTTCCATTTCATTCCAAACAAGTTGTGAATGTTTCCATTTCATTCCAAACAAGTTGTGAATGTTTCCATTTCATTCCAAACTAGTTGTGAATGTTTCCATTTCATTCAAAACAAGTTGTGAATGTTTCCATTTCATTCCAAACAAGTTGTGAATGTTTCCATTTCATTCCAAACAAGTTGTGAATGTTTCCATTTCATTCCAAACAAGTTGTGAATGTTTCCATTTCATTCCAAACTAGTTGTGAAATGTTTCCATTTCATTCCAAACTAGTTGTGAATGTTTCCATTTCATTCCAAAACTAGTTGTGAATGTTTCCATTTCATTCCAAACAAGTTGTGAATGTTTCCATTTCATTCCAAACAAGTTGTGAATGTTTCCATTTCATTCCAAACTAGTTGTGAATGTTTCCATTTCATTCCAAACTAGTTGTGAATGTTTCCATTTCATTCCAAACTAGTTGTGAATGTTTCCATTTCATTCCAAACAAGTTGTGAATGTTTCCATTTCATTCCAAACAAGTTGTGAATGTTTCCATTTCATTCCAAACTAGTTGTGAATGTTTCCATTTCATTCCAAACTAGTTGTGAATGTTTCCATTTCATTCCAAACAAGTTGTGAATGTGTTTCCATTTCATTCCAAACTAGTTGTGAATGTTTCCATTTCATTCCAAACTAGTTGTGAATGTTTCCATTTCATTCCAAACTTGTTGTGAATGTTTCCATTTCATTCCAAACTAGTTGTGAATGTTCCATTTCATTCCAAACTAGTTGTGAATGTTTCCATTTCATTCCAAAACTAGTTGTGAATGTTTCCATTTCATTCCAAACTAGTTGTGAATGTTTCCATTTCATTCCAAACTAGTTGTGAATGTTTCCATTTCATTCCAAACAAGTTGTGAATGTTTCCATTTCATTCCAAACAAGTTGTGAATGTTTCCATTTCATTCCAAACTAGTTGTGAATGTTTCCATTTCATTCCAAAACAAGTTGTGAATGTTTCCATTTCATTCAAAACTAGTTGTGAATGTTTCCATTTCATTCCAAACAAGTTGTGAATGTTTCCATTTCATTCCAAACTAGTTGTGAATGTTTCCATTTCATTCCAAACTAGTTGTGAATGTTTCCATTTCATTCCAAACAAGTTGTGAATGTTTCCATTTCATTCCAAACTAGTTGTGAATGTGTTTCCATTTCATTCCAAACAAGTTGTGAATGTTTCCATTTCATTCCAAACTAGTTGTGAATGTTTCCATTTCATTCCAAACAAGTTGTGAATGTTTCCATTTCATTCCAAACTAGTTGTGAATGTTTCCATTTCATTCCAAACAAGTTGTGAATGTTTCCATTTCATTCCAAACAAGTTGTGAATGTTTCCATTTCATTCCAAACTAAGTTGTGAATGTTTCCATTTCATTCCAAACTAGTTGTGAATGTTTCCATTTCATTCCAAACTAGTTGTGAATGTTTCCATTTCATTCCAAACAAGTTGTGAATGTTTCCATTTCATTCCAAACAAGTTGTGAATGTTTCCATTTCATTCCAAACAAGTTGTGAATGTTTCCATTTCATTCCAAACTAGTTGTGAATGTTTCCATTTCATTCCAAACTAGTTGTGAATGTTTCCATTTCATTCCAAACAAGTTGTGAATGTTTCCATTTCATTCCAAACTAGTTGTGAATGTTTCCATTTCATTCCAAACAAGTTGTGAATGTTTCCATTTCATTCCAAACAAGTTGTGAATGTTTCCATTTCATTCCAAACAAGTTGTGAATGTTTCCATTTCATTCCAAACAAGTTTGAATGTTTCCATTCATTCCAAACTAGTTGTGAATGTTTCCATTTCATTCCAAACAAGTTGTGAATGTTTCCATTTCATTCCAAACAAGTTGTGAATGTTTCCATTTCATTCCAAACAAGTTGTGAATGTTTCCATTTCATTCCAAACTAGTTGTGAATGTTTCCATTTCATTCCAAACTAGTTGTGAATGTTTCCATTTCATTCCAAACTAGTTGTGAATGTTTCCATTTCATTCCAAACAAGTTGTGAATGTTTCCATTTCATTCCAAACAAGTTGTGAATGTTTCCATTTCATTCCAAACTAGTTGTGAATGTTTCCATTTCATTCCAAACAAGTTGTGAATGTTTCCATTTCATTCCAAACTAGTTGTGAATGTTTCCATTTCATTCCAAACAAGTTGTGAATGTTTCCATTTCATTCCAAACAAGTTGTGAATGTTTCCATTTCATTCCAAACTAGTTGTGAATGTTTCCATTTCATTCCAAACTAGTTGTGAATGTTTCCATTTCATTCCAAACTTGTTGTGAATGTTTCCATTTCATTCCAAACAAGTTGTGAATGTTTCCATTTCATTCCAAACAAGTTGTGAATGTTTCCATTTCATTCCAAACAAGTTGTGAATGTTTCCATTTCATTCCAAACTAGTTGTGAATGTTTCCATTTCATTCCAAACAAGTTGTGAATGTTTCCATTTCATTCCAAACTAGTTGTGAATGTTTCCATTTCATTCCAAACTAGTTGTGAATGTTTTCATTTCATTCCAAACTTGTTGTGAATGTTTCCATTTCATTCCAAACAAGTTGTGAATGTTTCCATTTCATTCCAAACTAGTTGTGAATGTTTCCATTTCATTCCAAACTAGTTGTGAATGTTTCCATTTCATTCCAAACTAGTTGTGAATGTTTCCATTTCATTCCAAACTAGTTGTGAATGTTTCCATTTCATTCCAAACAAGTTGTGAATGTTTCCATTTTTTTCCAAACAAGTTGTGAATGTTTCCATTTCATTCCAAACAAGTTGTGAATGTTTCCATTTCATTCCAAACAAGTTGTGAATGTTTCCATTTCATTCCAAACTAGTTGTGAATGTTTCCATTTCATTCCAAACAAGTTGTGAATGTTTCCATTTCATTCCAAACAAGTTGTGAATGTTTCCATTTCATTCCAAACAAGTTGTGAATGTTTCCATTTCATTCCAAACTAGTTGTGAATGTTTCCATTTCATTCCAAACTAGTTGTGAATGTGTTTCCATTCCAAAAAACAAGTTGTGAATGTTTCCATTTCATTCCAAACTAGTTGTGAATGTTTCCATTTCCATTTCATTCCAAACTAGTTGTGAATGTTTTCCATTTCATTCCAAACAAGTTGTGAATGTTTCCATTTCATTCCAAACTTGTTGTGAATGTTTCCATTTCATTCCAAACTAGTTGTGAATGTTTCCATTTCATTCCAAACAAGTTGTGAATGTTTCCATTTCATTCCAAACTAGTTGTGAATGTTTCCATTTCATTCCAAACAAGTTGTGAATGTTTCCATTTCATTCCAAACTAGTTGTGAATGTTTCCATTTCATTCCAAAACTAGTTGTGAATGTTTCCATTTCATTCCAAACTAGTTGTGAATGTTTCCATTTCATTCCAAACTAGTTGTGAATGTTTCCATTTCATTCCAAACTAGTTGTGAATGTTTCCATTTCATTCCAAACAAGTTGTGAATGTTTCCATTTCATTCCAAACTAGTTGTGAATGTTTCCATTTCATTCCAAACTAGTTGTGAATGTTTCCATTTCATTCCAAACTAGTTGTGAATGTTTCCATTTCATTCCAAACAAGTTGTGAATGTTTCCATTTCATTCCAAACAAGTTGTGAATGTTTCCATTTCATTCCAAACTAGTTGTGAATGTTTCCATTTCATTCCAAACAAGTTGTGAATGTTTCCATTTCATTCCAAACAAGTTGTGAATGTTTCCATTTCATTCCAAACAAGTTGTGAATGTTTCCATTTCATTCCAAACTAGTTGTGAATGTTTCCATTTCATTCCAAACAAGTTGTGAATGTTTCCATTTCATTCCAAACAAGTTGTGAATGTTTCCATTTCATTCAAACAAGTTGTGAATGTTTCCATTTCATTCCAAACTAGTTGTGAATGTTTCCATTTCATTCCAAACAAGTTGTGAATGTTTCCATTTCATTCCAAACAAGTTGTGAATGTTTCCATTTCATTCCAAACTAGTTGTGAATGTTTCCATTCCATTCCAAACTAGTTGTGAATGTTTCCATTTCATTCCAAACAAGTTGTGAATGTTTCCATTTCATTCCAAACAAGTTGTGAATGTTTCCATTTCATTCCAAACTAGTTGTGAATGTTTCCATTTCATTCCAAACAAGTTGTGAATGTTTCCATTTCATTCCAAACAAGTTGTGAATGTTTCCATTTCATTCCATTTCAAACTAGTTGTGAATGTTTCCATTTCATTCCAAACAAGTTGTGAATGTTTCCATTTCATTCCAAACAAGTTGTGAATGTTTCCATTTCATTCCAAACTAGTTGTGAATGTTTCCATTTCATTCCAAACAAGTTGTGAATGTTTCCATTTCATTCCAAACTAGTTGTGAATGTTTCCATTTCATTCCAAACTAGTTGTGAATGTTTCCATTTCATTCCAAACAAGTTGTGAATGTTTCCATTTCATTCCAAACTAAGTTGTGAATGTTTCCATTTCATTCCAAACAAGTTGTGAATGTTTCCATTTCATTCCAAACAAGTTGTGAATGTTTCCATTTCATTCCAAACAAGTTGTGAATGTTTCCATTTCATTCCAAACTAGTTGTGAATGTTTCCATTTCATTCCAAACAAGTTGTGAATGTTTTCATTTCATTCCAAACAAGTTGTGAATGTTTCCATTTCATTCCAAACAAGTTGTGAATGTTTCCATTTCATTCCAAACTAGTTGTGAATGTTTCCATTTCATTCCAAACTAGTTGTGAATGTTTCCATTTCATTCCAAACTAGTTGTGAATGTTTCCATTTCATTCCAAACTAGTTGTGAATGTTTCCATTTCATTCCAAACTAGTTGTGAATGTTTCCATTTCATTCCAAAACAAGTTGTGAATGTTTCCATTTCATTCCAAACTAGTTGTGAATGTTTCCATTTCATTCCAAACAAGTTGTGAATGTTTCCATTTCATTCCAAACCAAACAAGTTGTGAATGTTTCCATTTCATTCCAAACAAGTTGTGAATGTTTCCATTTCATTCCAAACAAGTTGTGAATGTTTCCATTTCATTCCAAACTAGTTGTGAATGTTTCCATTTCATTCCAAACTAGTTGTGAATGTTTCCATTTCATTCAAAACAAGTTGTGAATGTTTCCATTTTTCATTCCAAACTAGTTGTGAATGTTTCCATTTCATTCCAAACAAGTTGTGAATGTTTCCATTTCATTCCAAACTAGTTGTGAATGTTTCCATTTCATTCCAAACAAGTTGTGAATGTTTCCATTTCATTCCAAACTAGTTGTGAATGTTTCCATTTCATTCCAAACTAGTTGTGAATGTTTCCATTTCATTCCAAACTAGTTGTGTGATGTTTCCATTTCATTCCAAACTAGTTGTGAATGTTTCCATTTCATTCCAAACTAGTTGTGAATGTTTCCATTTCATTCCAAACTAGTTGTGAATGTTTCCATTTCATTCCAAACAAGTTGTGAATGTTTCCATTCATTCCAAACAAGTTGTGAATGTTTCCATTTCATTCCAAACAAGTTGTGAATGTTTCCATTTCATTCCAAACTAGTTGTGAATGTTTCCATTTCATTCCAAACAAGTTGTGAATGTTTCCATTTCATTCCAAACTAGTTGTGAATGTTTCCATTTCATTCCAAACAAGTTGTGAATGTTTCCATTTCATTCCAAACAAGTTGTGAATGTTTCCATTCATTCCAAACTAAGTTGTGAATGTTTCCATTTCATTCCAAACAAGTTGTGAATGTTTCCATTTCATTCCAAACAAGTTGTGTGAATGTTTCCATTTCATTCCAAACTAGTTGTGAATGTTTCCATTTCATTCCAAACAAGTTGTGAATGTTTCCATTTCATTCCAAACAAGTTGTGAATGTTTCCATTTCATTCCAAACAAGTTGTGAATGTTTCCATTTCATTCCAAACAAGTTGTGAATGTTTCCATTTCATTCCAAACTAGTTGTGAATGTTTCCATTTCATTCCAAACAAGTTGTGAATGTTTCCATTTCATTCCAAACAAGTTGTGAATGTTTCCATTTCATTCCAAACTAGTTGTGAATGTTTCCATTTCATTCCAAACAAGTTGTGAATGTTTCCATTTCATTCCAAACTAGTTGTGAATGTTTCCATTTCATTCCAAACAAGTTGTGAATGTTTCCATTTCATTCCAAACTAGTTGTGAATGTTTCCATTTCATTCCAAACAAGTTGTGAATGTTTCCATTTCATTCCAAACTAGTTGTGAATGTTTCCATTTCATCCAAAACAAGTTGTGAATGTTTCCATTTCATTCCAAACTAGTTGTGAATGTTTCCATTTCATTCCAAACAAGTTGTGAATGTTTCCATTTCATTCCAAACAAGTTGTGAATGTTTCCATTTCATTCCAAACTAGTTGTGAATGTTTCCATTTCATTCCAAACTAGTTGTGAATGTTTCCATTTCATTCCAAACTAGTTGTGAATGTTTCCATTTCATTCCAAACTAGTTGTGAATGTTTCCATTTCATTCCAAACAAGTTGTGAATGTTTCCATTTCATTCCAAACTAGTTGTGAATGTTTCCATTTCATTCCAAACTAGTTGTGAATGTTTCCATTTCATTCCAAACTAGTTGTGAATGTTTCCATTTCATTCCAAACTAGTTGTGAATGTGTTTCCATTTCATTCCAAACTAGTTGTGAATGTTTCCATTTCATTCCAAACTAGTTGTGAATGTTTCCATTTCATTCCAAACTAGTTGTGAATGTTTCCATTTCATTCCAAACAAGTTGTGAATGTTTCCATTTCATTCCAAACTAGTTGTGAATGTTTCCATTTCATTCCAAACTAGTTGTGAATGTTTCCATTTCATTCCAAACAAGTTGTGAATGTTTCCATTTCATTCCAAACTAGTTGTGAATGTTTCCATTTCATTCAACAAGTTGTGAATGTTTCCATTTCATTCCAAACTAGTTGTGAATGTTTCCATTTCATTTCATTCCAAACTAGTTGTGAATGTTTCCATTTCATTCCAAACTAGTTGTGAATGTTTCCATTTCATTCCAAACAAGTTGTGAATGTTTCCATTCCATTCCAAACTAGTTGTGAATGTTTCCATTTCATTCCAAACAAGTTGTGAATGTTTCCATTTCATTCCAAACAAGTTGTGAATGTTTCCATTTCATTCAAAACTAGTTGTGAATGTTTCCATTTCATTCCAAACAAGTTGTGAATGTTTCCATTTCATTCCAAACTAGTTGTGAATGTTTCCATTTCATTCCAAACAAGTTGTGAATGTTTCCATTTCATTCCAAAACAAGTTGTGAATGTTTCCATTTCATTCCAAACTAGTTGTGAATGTTTCCATTTCATTCCAAACTAGTTGTGAATGTTTCCATTTCATTCCAAACTAGTTGTGAATGTTTCCATTTCATTCCAAACTAGTTGTGAATGTTTCCATTTCATTCCAAACAAGTTGTGAATGTTTCCATTTCATTCCAAACAAGTTGTGAATGTTTCCATTTCATTCCAAACTAGTTGTGAATGTTTCCATTTCATTCCAAACTAGTTGTGAATGTTTCCATTTCATTCCAAACAAGTTGTGAATGTTTCCATTTCATTCCAAACTAGTTGTGAATGTTTCCATTTCATTCCAAACTAGTTGTGAATGTTTCCATTTCATTCCAAACTAGTTGTGAATGTTTCCATTTCATTCCAAACAAGTTGTGAATGTTTCCATTTCATTCCAAACTAGTTGTGAATGTTTCCATTTTCATTCCAAACAAGTTGTGAATGTTTCCATTTCATTCCAAACTAGTTGTGAATGTTTCCATTTCATTCCAAACTAGTTGTGAATGTTTCCATTTTCATTCATTCCAAACTAGTTGTGAATGTTTCCATTTCATTCCAAAACAAGTTGTGAATGTTTCCATTTCATTCCAAACAAGTTGTGAATGTTTCCATTTCATTCCAAACTAGTTGTGAATGTTTCCATTTCATTCCAAAACAAGTTGTGAATGTTTCCATTTCATTCCAAAACAAGTTGTGAATGTTTCCATTTCATTCCAAACTAGTTGTGAATGTTTCCATTTCATTCCAAACTAGTTGTGAATGTTTCCATTTCATTCCAAACTAGTTGTGAATGTTTCCATTTCATTCCAAACTAGTTGTGAATGTTTCCATTTCATTCCAAACTAGTTGTGAATGTTTCCATTTCATTCCAAACTAGTTGTGAATGTTTCCATTTCATTCCAAACAAGTTGTGAATGTTTCCATTTCATTCCAAACAAGTTGTGAATGTTTCCATTTCATTCCAAACTAGTTGTGAATGTTTCCATTTCATTCCAAACAAGTTGTGAATGTTTCCATTTCATTCCAAACTAGTTGTGAATGTTTCCATTTCATTCAAAACAAGTTGTGAATGTTTCCATTTCATTCCAAACAAGTTGTGAATGTTTCCATTTCATTCCAAACAAGTTGTGAATGTTTCCATTTCATTCCAAACAAGTTGTGAATGTTTCCATTCCATTCAAAACAAGTTGTGAATGTTTCCATTTCATTCCAAACAAGTTGTGAATGTTTCCATTTCATTCCAAACTAGTTGTGAATGTTTCCATTTCATTCCAAACAAGTTGTGAATGTTTCCATTTCATTCCAAACTAGTTGTGAATGTTTCCATTTCATTCCAAACTAGTTGTGAATGTTTCCATTTCATTCCAAACAAGTTGTGAATGTTTCCATTTCATTCCAAAACTAGTTGTGAATGTTTCCATTTCATTCCAAACTAGTTGTGAATGTTTCCATTTCATTCCAAACTAGTTGTGAATGTTTCCATTTCATTCAAAACTAGTTGTGAATGTTTCCATTTCATTCCAAACAAGTTGTGAATGTTTCCATTTCATTCATTCCAAACTAGTTGTGAATGTTTCCATTTCATTCCAAACTAGTTGTGAATGTTTCCATTTCATTCCAAACAAGTTGTGAATGTTTCCATTTCATTCCAAACAAGTTGTGAATGTTTCCATTTCATTCCAAACAAGTTGTGAATGTTTCCATTTCATTCCAAACTAGTTGTGAATGTTTCCATTTCATTCCAAACTAGTTGTGAATGTTTCCATTTCATTCCAAACTAGTTGTGAATGTTTCCATTTCATTCCAAACTAGTTGTGAATGTTTCCATTTCATTCTAAACAAGTTGTGAATGTTTCCATTTCATTCCAAACAAGTTGTGAATGTTTCCATTTCATTCCAAACAAGTTGTGAATGTTTCCATTTCATTCCAAACTAGTTGTGAATGTTTCCATTTCATTCCAAACAAGTTGTGAATGTTTCCATTTCATTCCAAACAAGTTGTGAATGTTTCCATTTCATTCCAAACTAGTTGTGAATGTTTCCATTTCATTCCAAACAAGTTGTGAATGTTTCCATTTCATTCCAAACAAGTTGTGAATGTTTCCATTTCATTCCAAACTAGTTGTGAATGTTTCCATTTCATTCCAAACTAGTTGTGAATGTTTCCATTTCATTCCAAACAAGTTGTGAATGTTTCCATTTCATTCCAAACTAGTTGTGAATGTTTCCATTTCATTCCAAACAAGTTGTGAATGTTTCCATTTCATTCCAAACAAGTTGTGAATGTTTCCATTTCATTCTTAACAAGTTGTGAATGTTTCCATTTCATTCCAAACAAGTTGTGAATGTTTCCATTTCATTCCAAACTAGTTGTGAATGTTTCCATTTCATTCCAAACTAGTTGTGAATGTTTCCATTTCATTCCAAACAAGTTGTGAATGTTTCCATTTCATTCCAAACAAGTTGTGAATGTTTCCATTCATTCCAAACAAGTTGTGAATGTTTCCATTTCATTCCAAACTAGTTGTGAATGTTTCCATTTCATTCCAAACAAGTTGTGAATGTTTCCATTTCATTCCAAACAAGTTGTGAATGTTTCCATTTCATTCCAAACAAGTTGTGAATGTTTCCATTTCATTCCAAACAAGTTGTGAATGTTTCCATTTCATTCCAAACAAGTTGTGAATGTTTCCATTTCATTCCAAACAAGTTGTGAATGTTTCCATTTCATTCCAAACAAGTTGTGAATGTTTCCATTTCATTCCAAACTAGTTGTGAATGTTTCCATTTCATTCCAAACAAGTTGTGAATGTTTCCATTTCATTCCAAACTAGTTGTGAATGTTTCCATTTCATTCCAAACAAGTTGTGAATGTTTCCATTTCATTCCAAACTAGTTGTGAATGTTTCCATTTCATTCCAAACAAGTTGTGAATGTTTCCATTTCATTCCAAACTAGTTGTGAATGTTTCCATTTCATTCTAAACAAGTTGTGAATGTTTCCATTTCATTCCAAACAAGTTGTGAATGTTTCCATTTCATTCCAAACTAGTTGTGAATGTTTCCATTCCATTCCAAACTAGTTGTGAATGTTTCCATTTCATTCCAAACTAGTTGTGAATGTTTCCATTTCATTCCAAACTAGTTGTGAATGTTTCCATTTCATTCCAAACTAGTTGTGAATGTTTCCATTTCATTCCAAACTAGTTGTGAATGTTTCCATTTCATTCCAAACTTGTTGTGAATGTTTCCATTTCATTCCAAACAAGTTGTGAATGTTTCCATTTCATTCCAAACTAGTTGTGAATGTTTCCATTTCATTCCAAACAAGTTGTGAATGTTTCCATTTCATTCCAAACTAGTTGTGAATGTTTCCATTTCATTCCAAACAAGTTGTGAATGTTTCCATTTCATTCCAAACTAGTTGTGAATGTTTCCATTTCATTCCAAACAAGTTGTGAATGTTTCCATTTCATTCCAAACAAGTTGTGAATGTTTCCATTTCATTCCAAACAAGTTGTGAATGTTTCATTTCATTCCAAACAAGTTGTGAATGTTTCCATTTCATTCCAAACTAGTTGTGAATGTTTCCATTTCATTCCAAACAAGTTGTGAATGTTTCCATTTCATTCCAAACTAGTTGTGAATGTTTCCATTTCATTCCAAACAAGTTGTGAATGTTTCCATTTCATTCCAAACAAGTTGTGAATGTTTCCATTTCATTCCAAACTAGTTGTGAATGTTTCCATTTCATTCCAAACAAGTTGTGAATGTTTCCATTTCATTCCAAACTAGTTGTGAATGTTTCCATTTCATTCCATACAAGTTGTGAATGTTTCCATTTCATTCCAAACTTGTTGTGAATGTTTCCATTTCATTCCAAACTAGTTGTGAATGTTTCCATTTCTTTCCAAACAAGTTGTGAATGTTTCCATTTCATTCCAAACAAGTTGTGAATGTTTCCATTTCTTTCCAAACTAGTTGTGAATGTTTCCATTTCATTCCAAACAAGTTGTGAATGTTTCCATTTCATTCCAAACTAGTTGTGAATGTTTCCATTTCATTCCAAACAAGTTGTGAATGTTTCCATTCCAAAACAAGTTGTGAATGTTTCCATTTCATTCCAAACAAGTTGTGAATGTTTCCATTTCATTCCAAACTAGTTGTGAATGTTTCCATTTCATTCCAAACAAGTTGTGAATGTTTCCATTTCATTCCAAACAAGTTGTGAATGTTTCCATTTCATTCCAAACAAGTTGTGAATGTTTCCATTTCATTCCAAACAAGTTGTGAATGTTTCCATTTCATTCCAACTAGTTGTGAATGTTTCCATTCCAAACTAGTTGTGAAACTATTTCATTCCAAACAAGTTGTGAATGTTTCCATTTCAAACAAGTTGTGAATGTTTCCATTTCATTCCAAACAAGTTGTGAATGTTTCCATTTCATTCCAAACAAGTTGTGAATGTTTCCATTTCATTCCAAACAAGTTGTGAATGTTTCCATTTCATTCCAAACTAGTTGTGAATGTTTCCATTTCAAAACAAGTTGTGAATGTTTCCATTCCATTCCAAACAAGTTGTGAATGTTTCCATTTCATCCAAAACAAGTTGTGAATGTTTTCCATTTCATTCTAAACTAGTTGTGAATGTTTCCATTTCATTCCAAACAAGTTGTGAATGTTTCCATTTCATTCCAAACTAGTTGTGAATGTTTCCATTTCATTCCAAACAAGTTGTGAATGTTTCCATTTCATTCCAAACAAGTTGTGAATGTTTCTATTTCATTCCAAACTAGTTGTGAATGTTTCCATTTCATTCAAAACTAGTTGTGAATGTTTCCATTTCATTCCAAAACAAGTTGTGAATGTTTTTTATTCCAAACTATTTGTGAATGTGTCCATTCTGTTCTAAACAAGTTGTGAATGTTTTTTCATTCCAAACTAGTTGTGAATGTTTCCATTTCATTCCAAACTAGTTATGAATGTTTCCATTCCATTCTAAAAAAGTTGTGAATGTTTCTATTTCATTGTCAACTTGTTTAGAATGAATGGAAACATTTAGTTTTCATATAAACATTCAAACTAGTTTGGAATGTTTCCATTTCACAACTTGTTTAGAATGTTTCCAACTTCTTTAGAATAGAAACATTGTTTGTTTAGAATCAAATGGAAATTTCACAACTAGTTTGGAAAAGAAATTTCATTCCCAATTTGTTGTGAATGTTCACAACTTGTTTAGAAACTTGGAACATTCACAATAGTTTCGAATTTCAACTTTCACAAACTTGTTGTACAATAGGATGGAAACAATCATAATTTGTTTGTGAGTTGTGAATGCTTCAAATCCAAACTGAACAGGTTGTGAATGTTTCCATTTCATTCCAAACAAGTTGTGAATGTTTCTTTTTCCAAACTAGTTGTGAATGTTTCTCATTTTAAACTAGTTGTGAATGTTTCCATTTCCAAACTGCTTGTGAATTTTTTTCATTCCAAACTAGTTGTGAATGTTTCCATTTCATTCTAAACAAGTTGTGAATGTTTCCATTCCATTCAACAAGTGATGAATGCTTCTATTCCATTCTAAACAAGTTGTGAATGTTTCTTTTTCAAACTAGCTGTGAATATTTATATTCTAAACTAGCTGTGAATATTTCTATGCCAAAGTACTTGTTAATTTTTCTTTCTAAACTAGTTGTGAATGTTTTAATTCCATTCTAAACAAGTTCTAAGTGTTTCCATTCCAATCAAGTTATGAATGTTTCTATTCCATTCTGAACATGTTGTGAATCTTGCTATTCAAATCTAGACAAGTTGTGGATGTTTTGATTTTGAATAAGTTATGAATGTTTTGCTCCATTCTAAATAAGTTGTCAATATTTCCATTCTATTCAAAATGAGTTGTGAATGTTTCTATTCAATTCTAAAAAAAGTTGTGAATGTTTCAATTTTGAACAAGTTATCAATAACCATATTCAATTATAAACAACTTGTAAATATTTCTATTCCATTCTAAATAAGTTGTGAAGGTTTCCATTCCAAATAGGTTGTGACTGTTCTTATTCCATTCTAAACAAGTTGTGAAGGTTTCCACTCCAAATAGGTTGTGACTATTCTTATTCCATTCTAAACAAGTTGTGAATGTTTCAATTCCATTTGAAACTAGTTGTGAATGTTTCTATTCCATTCTGAACAAGTTTGAATGTTGTGAATGTTTTCATTCCATTATAAATAAGTTGTGAAAGTTTCTATTCCGTTCTATACAAGTTCTGACTTTTTCAATCTTAAAGAAGTTATAAATGTTTTTATTCAATTATAAACAAGTTGTAAATGTTTCTATTTCATTCTATACCAGTTTTGATTGTTTATACTCCAAACTTGTTGGGAATGTTTCCATTATATTTTAAACAAGTTATGAATGTTTCTATTCCAGATAAGATGGGAATGTTTCTATTCCAAACTACTTGTGAATGCTTCCATACCATTCTAAACAAGTTTTGAATATTTATATTCCATATAAGATGGGAATGTTTATATTCCAAACTAGTCATGAATGTTTCTATTCCAAACTACTTCTGAATGCTTCCATACCATTCTAAACAAGTTGTGAATATTTATATTCCAAACTAGTTGTGAATGTTTCTCTTCCAAACTAGTTGTAAAATCACAACTAGTTTGAAATATAAACATTCACAACTTGGTTGGAATAGAAATGCTCACAACTTGTTTATAATGGAATCAAAAAATTCACAATTATTTTGGACTAGAAACAGCTGAGAATGTTCCTTCTGGAAGATCAGAAGATACAAATGATGATACTGTTAAGGTGGAAGATGATGATAGGAGAAATCCAATCGGAAGAAGAGTAAGATTTGAGGTTGGTAAGGTGTCCAAGGCTAATCCCTCAGTCTATGACCATTCCTCCACTAGATATAAGATTGACGAAGGCCGTGAGAGAAAAGGCAGGATGAGGCATAGAGATCATGGAGAACATCATCATGCCAAAGGTTTTCAGAAATCTCGGAGACAGAGAGTAGAGGATCTGCAAGGCCTAGATGTGGTCAAACTGTTGGAGAGGTTCCAAGGACTTAGACCTCCATAGTTTGATGGAAGAGTAGGACCAGAAAGAGTTGAGGAGTGATAATTCTTCATAAAAAAAGATGTTTGAGAGGATGCCACTGAGCTCCACCAAGAAAGTGCCACTGGATATTTATAACTTAATAGGTAGTGTAGAGATGTGGTGGAGGAGCACCAGAGATAGATATGTTGTCTAGAGATGCTGAAGGCCTAGATAATATATATAGATGAGCTGGCCAGAGTTCACTCAGCTTTTTCAGGAGCAGTATGTCAGTGATGCCATAAAGGACTTGAAGCAAACTGAATTTGATGCTTTAAGGTAGGATAACCTGACTATCTTAGAGTATGAGCACAAATTCAATTGGTTGGTGAAGTATCCTCCTCAGTATCAGGGACTGGAAGAGTTGAAGGCTAAGAGATTTGTTAGAGGCCTAGGATCAGACATCAAAAGGACTGTGAGGCC
The DNA here is from genome assembly GCA_005392925.1 of Aquilaria sinensis. Taxonomy (NCBI): domain Eukaryota; kingdom Viridiplantae; phylum Streptophyta; class Magnoliopsida; order Malvales; family Thymelaeaceae; genus Aquilaria; species Aquilaria sinensis. The sequence goes on along the minus strand of SMDT01002116.1, from coordinate 238,051 downwards.
TTTTAGAATAGTTACATACTATGAGGCAGTCTAGAAGGCCCTCTTAGTAGAGCAAAAGGAGTATAAGAGTAGGTATTTTCCTAGTGGACTTGGGGAAAATAGGCACACATAAGGCTAGAAGAATAAGCCGCCACATGGCAAAGAAATTGCCAAGAGTTCCAATCCAGGTGGTGTGGGCAAGGTTAAGGGGAAGCCCCTAGCCTAAGGTGCCCTAAGAGTAAGAGGTTTCATGGGAAGAAACCTTGTTACTTTGACACCTAGGCATGTCTAAGATGTGGTACAATGGATCATTGGATCAAAGATTGCCACATGCACAGGAAAGAATACTAGAAGACCAAAGTCTAGTGAATGCTGCTAAAGCACCCAGGCAGGGACAGCAAAAACCAGTTCCTTTAGTGCTACGGCCTCTGGTGCAAAGAGCTAGCAGAGTGTTCCAGATGAAGGGATCAAAGTCACCACAGCAGGGAGGAGCACTAAGAAGTAACATTTGCTTAAATGATGTGTCTGTTAGTGTTCTATTTGATATTGGTGCATCTGTGTCTATGGTAGCTAGGAAATTTGTTGAGGCCATGAAGTTGCCCACTAAAATCATGCCTAGGATATCCTTAGTGAAAACAGCAGGCAGTCAATGTTTTTTCACTAATGATCTAGCTAAGGATTGTGAGCTAGTAGTAGGAAAGACTAAGGTTATGACTAATCTGGTGGTGTTGGATACTCCTAGGTATGATACAGTACTGGGTATGAATTGGCTTGCTATTCATAACACAAGAATTGATTGTGCTACGAGGGAAATCACATTGCCTAATGGTGAAGTGTATGCATTAGTGAATTCTAAAGAATTAGTATATGAAATGCATGGCATGGAACTAAAGGTATTAGATGAAATACCTATGATTTCTGAGCATGATTACTGTTATGCATTTAATGGCTTGGATTGTGATGAAAAAACAGATAAAATACCTGTAGTGAGAGACTTTCCACAAGTCTTTCCTAAATGATCTGTCAAGTATTCCTCTGCCAAGGGAGATTGAGTTTTAGATCAAGCTATAACCAAGAGCTAGTCCAATATGCAGTCCTCCTTATAGAAAGCCTATCATAGAGATGAATGAGCTCAAGAAACAACTTGATAAACTTCTTGAAAAAGGGTTCATAAGGCCAGGTGTTTCACCGTGGGGAGCTCTAGTGATCTTTGTGAAGAAGAAGGATGGATTATTGAGACTATGCATTGACTACAGGAAGCTTAATGTTGTGACTATCAAGAACAAGTATCCATTCTTTAGGATTGAGGATCTATTTGATGAACTCAAGGGAGCTAAGATCTTCTACAAGATAGATTTGCGATCTAGATATTTTCAGTTGAGTGTAATGGAAGAGGATATTCTTAAGACTACATTCAGGAACAAATATGGGCATTATGAGTACACAGTCATGCCATTTGGTTTGACTAATGCCATAACTACTTTCATGGACCTAATGAATAAGGTGTTCAGACCACATCTAGATAAATTCATGGTTGTGTTCATTAATGACATCCTAGTCTATTCCAAGGATGAAAATGAAGATGAACATCATCTGAAGATTGTATCAAAGACTTTATTGGAACATCAGCTTTATGCTATGTTATTCAAATATCAATTTTGGATAAAGGAAGTGTCTTTCCTAGAACATATTATAGATGCACAAGGCATTAAGGGATACCCTAAAAAGGTCAAGGCAGTGCAAGAATGGGAAAGACCAAAGACTGTGAAGGAAATAAAAAGTTTCCTAGGATTAGCTAGATACTACAGAAGATTTGTATCAGGATTCTCCATGATTGCCTCAATTCTTACTTATCTGACCAAGAAAGGTCAAAGGTTTGAGTGGACTAAAAAATGTTAAAAGAGTTTCCAGAAGCTCACACAAGCAAGTTGAACATCCATCCAAGACATGAGAAAATATATAAAGACTTAAAGACTCACTTCTGGTGACCAAACATGAAGAGAGACATAGCCACTTATGTCTCCAAATGTGCGACATGCCAAGGGGTAAAGGTAGAGCACCAAAAGCTAGCTGGTACCCTTCAGACTCTACGTAGACCAGTGAGGAAGTGGGCCAACATAACCATGGACTTTTTGACTGGGTTGCCTATCACCGGATTAAGGCATGATATAATTTGGGTCATTGTGGAATGGCTAACCAAATGTGCCCACTTCTTACATATGAGACCCACAGACTCGTTGGAGAAGTTAGCTCATATGTATATCCAAGACATAGTAAGACTACATGGAGTGCCAAACTCCATAGTTTCAAACAGAGATCTAAGATTTACAACTCAATTTTGGACTGCTTTTCACAAAGCACTAGGTACCAAACATACTGGTTAGCTCTACCTCCAAACATGTTAAGTGTTCATAAGTCTTTCACATCAGTATGCTTAAGAAGTGTCTATTGGACACAATGCATGCTCTTGCAATAGAAGACATATAGTTGGAACCTAACTTGACATATGAAGAGAAACATATAGCTATCTTAGCCAAGGATACCAGAAAGTTAAGGAACAAGCTTATTCCCATGGTCAAAGTTCAATGGTCACACCATTCTGAAAGAGAAGCAACCTTGGAAATTGACAAAGAAATGCAAGACGGATATCCAGAAGAGTACCTCAAGCTAAAGGCAACTTTGGAGGACCAAAATTTTTAAGGGCGAGAGGGAGAATGTTACCACCTTAACAAAATGGGAAAATTCGGCATAAAGACCTAACCTTGTATGCTTTAATTTTCACCATAGTGTATCAATTTTGAGGTGTAAAATATTCAATATACACTCCCTTAAGTGGCACAAACAATGATAATTTGGTCCTTAAGAAGGCATTGGCATATTGCCTAATTTTCAAGTAACCTATGGACTAAATTGTAAGGTTACAAAAGTTGGGTACTCAATTGCACAAATTTCCAAAGATGGCTATGGAAAGGACATGGATGGAATTGTGAGGAAAGGACATGGATGGAATTATGAAGAAAGGACATGGATGGAATTAAGGATATTGTTGGGGACCAATGCTCAAGGAGGCAAAGTTAGTCACTTAATGCTTAAGGACACTTAAGGGCTTAAGTATCCTAAACTTTTCTAAAGATGAAAATGACCGTTGACCAAGGTTAGAATAGATCAAAAAAATGCCATTTTCCCATCCCAAATGGCTGGTAAAAACGTTTTCCAAGTGTGGCCTAGAGTTTCCAAAATTTGCAATCATGCCATTACTAAAGACCAAGAAAGAAATAAAGCTAGAAAAAAAATCATATTTTCCCCATTTTCTTCCAAAAATTTGATCTCCACCTTCTAGGGTTATTCCTTGAACTCATCCACATCTTTCCATAGCCACCTTACTGCAAATAATCAAGACAAGGCAAGAGAAGGCAACCAAAGGATCAAGGAAGACCATAAACACTAGTTTTTGGGTTTATCTAAGGTTTATTGGAATTCCAGCAAAATGTAATGTGTTCTCTTGCTCTCATGGGATGTTTACTATATTTCAAATCATCCATGAAGATAGGGCTAAGCTTGAAAAAGAGCCATGAGCTTGATGAACCAAGCTTAGTGGGGGAGTGCACTTAGTAAAGGTTTTGTGACCTAGTGTGAAGTGCACAATGATGCCAGTGAATTTAAAGGTTTCTAGAGCCCAAAGTTAGTACTAACTAATTTTAAAACTCTCCTAAGGATAAGATTATGGTTGAGGAGGGCTGCCTTAGTGATCTACTTATGTTTGTTACATGTTTTATGGACAAACCAATGAGTGTTGTTGCTGTCGCATACATGTGTTTGTTGTTTGTGTTTGATTGCTGCATTTGGATGCTCTATATTGGATATATGCATTGTGTTTTCTTGTGTTTTAGTGTCTTTAGATGAAATTTTTTGCTAAAGGTTACATTACCTTTAGTGTTAAAGTGTTATCCTTACTAAGTTTCTCCATAAAACTTACCTGCCCATTTCAGGTCGAGGAGAAAGATCACATTCAAACTGACCTTTTTGGTTTTAATTTTTATCTAAAATTTTAGGTACATGAACTTCAATGTGTCTAGTCATGATCTGGAAATTTTGATTATTTTAGGAGCACATTTGATATTTTTAGTGATGGTGCTTATTGTGTTTCACAGCAGCTGTCCAGCATCCTGTTTTGGAGTGCATTGTGTGTTAAGCATCTCCTGTGACTTAGGTGTGTGTCATTAGCTGAGTTAAGGCCATGATGTATTTCATAGATGCATTTACATTTAATTCATGTAAATTTGGAACAAGTATGTGAACATTTGAGGATGGTTTTGCTATGTATGTGAAGGTGGTGCACAAGCTGTCTAAGTGTGAATGATGGGGCTGCTTGTTTGTAAATTCTGTTTTGATCACATAAAGCTGCTATATGCAAGAGAATTTAATTCCTATTTTTTTTGGACATGTATAGGATAGCCTTGGAGGGCTTAGCCCATGTGAATGAAGTGTTTGCACACTTATGAAATTTTGTATGGGCATAATGGTCATAAAGTGGACAGAATTTTGACCCTGTACTCAAAGTTCTATATCTCCCTATGTAGAGTAAATCTTGTTTTGAAATTTCCACCACACCTAGAGAACATCTAGAGGTTTAGCAAGGATTTGGAATTCATGAATTTGGTGTCCTGTAGCGAATGTTATGAGATTGCAAAATTGGCTAATTTACTGTTCATTTGGTCAGAATTTTATAACCAACTTAAAAAATCCACAACTTGGTCCATAGGTGGGCTATTCATGTAAAACCAAATTCCTTGGTTTGGTATAAGTTTATACTTGAAAATGGAACAAATATAACATGGGGTCACATGGTTAGATCAATACAGCTTTTTTAAAGAAGTTCGGGTGCAGTGGCTGGAAACATAAACTTAACAAGATTGCCTAATGTATGGTAGCCAAGATTAAAACTTGTGCTAGTGGTTTTCTTCCTTGCTACCGTGATGTGCATAAAAGGTGAATATGTGTGTATTGGTTGGACCAATATGCATCTATTCACATAGTGCCCAAGAGGTCCACTTGGGTACGCACATTAAAGGTATTGTTCTGATGGCCTATAGGACATAGCAATCCTAGAATTTTAAATGCACAATTTTGGAATGATAACTAGACTACCCCAGAGTGGGTAATAGAAACTTTCATAAATTATTTAGACTGGAATGGAAACATTCACAACAAGTACAGAATAGAAACATTCACAACTTGTTTGGAATTGGAGGTTTAACAATTTGCTTAGATTGCAATGGAAACAATCGCAAAAAGTTTGGAATAGAAACATCCACAACTAATTTAGAATAAAAACATTCATAACTTGTTTATAGTGGAGTGGAAACATTCACAACTACTTTGAAATAGAAACATTCAAAACTTGTATACAACGAAATGAAGACACTCACAACTAGTTTGCAATAGAAACATTCACAACTACTTTGGAATTGAAACATTAACAACATTTTTGGAATGGAAACTTTCACAACTTGCTTAGAGGCAACTAGAAACAATCATAACTAGTTTGGAATAGAAACATTCAAAACTAGTTTTAAATCATGACATTCAGACTTGTTTGGAAGGAAACATTTACAAGTTGCGCTGACTGAAATGGAAGCAATCACAACTAGTATGGAATAGTAAGATTTACAACTTGTTTGGAATAGAAACATTCACAACTTGTTTAGAATGGAATGGAAATATTCACAACCTATTTTGATTGAAACATTCAAAACTTGTTTAGATTGAAATTGAAACAAGCACAACTACTTTGGAGTAGAAACATCCATAACTTATTTAGTATGGAATGGAAACATTCGCAACTAGTTTGGGATAGAAACACTACAAGTTGTTTAGAATGGAATGGAAATAATCTCAACAAATTTTGAATAAAAACATTCACAACTTCTTTGGGATTAAAACATTCACAACTTGTTTGTAGTAGAAACATTCACAACTTGTTGGGAATATAAATGCTCACAACTAGTTTAGAAAGGAATGGAAACATTCACAACTAGTTTGGAATATAAACATTCACAACTTGCTTAGAATGGAATGGAAATATTCATAACATGTTAGGAAAAGAGACAATCACAACTAGTTTGGGATAGAAGAATTCACAACTTGTTTGGAATTGAAACATTCATAACTTACTTAGATTAAAATTTGAACAATCACAACTAGTTTGGAATAGAAACATTCACAACGTGTTTAGAATGGAATAGAAACATTCAAAACTTGTTTAGAATGAAGTGAAAACATTCACAGCAAGTTTGGAATAGAAACATTCACAGCTTGTTTGGATTGGAAACATTCACAACTTGTTTACAGTCAAATGGGAACAATCACAACAAGTTTGGAATAGAAAGATTCGCAACTTGTTTAGAATACAAACATTCATAACTGGTTTAGAATAGAATGGAAACATTTATAACTAGTTTGGAATAGAAACATTCACAACTTTCTTAAATTAAAGTGGAAACAATCATAGCTTGTTTCAAATAGAGACAATCACAACATGTGTGGAATATAAGCATTCACAGCTTATTTAGAATGGAATGGAAGCATTCACAACTAGTTTGTAATAGAAACATTCACAACTTATTTAGAATGGAATTGAAACAGTGACAACTAGTTTGGAAAAGAAACATTCATAACTTGTTTAGATTGGAATGGGAACATTTAAAACTTGTTTGGAATTGAAAAATTCACAACTTGTTTAGAATAGAATGGAAACATTTGTAACTAGCTAAGAATAGAAACATTCATAACTTATTTGATATTGAAACATGCACAACTTTTTTAGATAGGAAACATTTACAAGTTGTTTACATTGAAAAGAAAACATTCACCACTTGTTTTGGAGAGAAACACTAAGAACTTGCTTGGAATAACAACAATTGCAACTAATTTGGAATTCAAACATTGATAACTTGCTTTAAATTGAAACATTCGCAACCTCTTTGGAGTGGAAAAATTCACAACTTGGTTAGATTGAAATGGAAATGATCACAACTAGTTCAGAATAGAAACATTCACAACTTATTTGGAATAGAAATGCTTACAACTTGTTTAGAATGGAAAGGAAACATTCGGAACTAATATTGAGTAGAAACATTCACAACTTGTTTAGAATGGAATGGAAACATTAACAACTAGTTTGGAATAGAAACATTCACAACTAGTTTAGAATAAAAATATTCACAACTTGTCTGGAATAAAAATGTTCACAACTTGCTTAGACTGGAATGGAAAACAATCACAACCGGATAGAAACATTCACAACTAGTTTATAATAGAATCCTTCACAACTAGTTTGAAAATGAAACATTAACAACTTTTTTGGAATAGAAACATTCACAACTTGCTTAGATTGAAATGGAAAAAATGACAACTTGTTTTAAATAGAAACATTCACAACCACAGTGGAATAGAAACATTCACATTTAGTTTTGAAAAGAAACATTCACAACTTGTTTCAATTGGAAACATTTACAACTTGCTTGGATTGAAACAAAAATAGTCACAATTAGTTTAGAATAGAAACATTCATAGCTTGTTTGGAATAAAAACATTGACAATTTGTTTAGAATGGAGTGGAAATATTCATAACTTGTTTGGAATGGAAACATTCATAACTTGATTAGATTGAATTGTAAACAATCACAGTTTGGAATAGAATCCTTCACAACTTCTTTAATGAAATGGAAACATTCACAACTTGTCAAGGATAGAAACACTGACAACTTGTTTAGAATCAAATAGAAACATTCTCAACTAGTTTGGAATAAAAACAATCACAACTAGCTTGGAACTGAAACAGTTACATCTTGTTTTGAATTGTAACATTCACAACTTGTTTGCAACAGAAACATTCATAACTTGTTTAGAATAGAAAGGAAACATTCACAACTTGTTTCGAACAGAAACATTCACAACTAGTTTGGAAGTGAAACATTGACAACTTGTTTAAAATGGAAACATTAACAACTAGTTTCGATTAAAAACACTCACAACTTGTTTGGAGTGGAATGGAAACAATCACAACTTGTTTCGAAAAGAAACATTCACAACATTTTTGCAATAGAAACATTCACAACTAGTTTGGAGTAGAAACATTCACAACCTGTTTGGGATAGAAACATTCACAACTTTTTTAGAATGGATTGAAAACATTCACAACTTGTTAGTGTTGTGCCCAAAAGCCAATCATGAGATGATTGTATTTTTTGCACATTGACTCATGATATTTTATTAAAGCATTAATCCAGCAATTATGTTTGTTGTTTTGTTTTTGCGTAACCTAATAAACATAATTGTAACCCTAGAATAATGATATTCTCAAATGTCCTTGGTCTAGTATTATTGTGGAGCGGGTTGCAATAATACATAACGACTAGCATATGTGGAGACTAATATGAGATATGTAGTCTACATATGGGTACAAGTTGGAGAACTTGTGTACTGGACCGACCCACCATGAGAACACTACATGGATCGTTCTATGAGTGTCATAAGTGATTCTCATAGTGATCATGGTATATGTAGTCCTTCGACCTAAGATCATCAAGGTTCCCTACATGTCAGTCACATACTTTGATACTTCCTTTTGTTGCTCGTAACTGAGTGAACTTGATGGAGGTCATTGGGTATGTCACATATCATGTAGAGGGATTTGTATGATCAAGATGGGATTTATCCCTCCTATGTAATGGGAGTGATATCTTCAGGCCCCTTGATACAGTAAGACTTACAAAAATGCATGGCCATGCTCGAATGATATACGATTGTCAATGTCATCAGTTTATTGGTCTACTCGGTAATCAAGAAACCAAAGATTGGGCTATATGAGAGTGACACAATCCATGTCTTATGCTTAGTCTTGATATCTTAGACAAAGGGACAATGGCATATATCGGTAATGATCATAAAGGTTTAGTCGAATCACCGACAATCTTGTTACTTGGGTAGCAATGATGTGCTGCTAGACATTGTTCATTGCTTATGATCATAAATGTGATTTATGATCATTGCCAATGTGGTAAGAGCCTATTGGGTCGCACACATAGAGCTATTTAAATCATTAGAGTGTATAGGCTAATTATTTGGTTTATGGTTTCACAATAATTTTGAATTAATAATGGCCCAAAAGTTGAGCCATTATTAAGCCCGAAATTGAAGCCTAATTGGATTAGGGCTTTGAAACCCATTAGGCCTAAAAGTTGAGTCTCACTATAAATACAACTTTTAGTGAGAAATTCGTAACTTCTTGCCCTAACCTCCCAAAAGGATAGCCGCACTCTTCTCTTGTAATTCCTTGGAGGACGCAAGCTAGCACTGCGAGCGCAAGAGAAACACATCTGCCAGGATGTAGTGGAAGCGTGGTGATCCCAAAAGGCTTGTGTGGATACCATAGAGAGCTTGAACATGTCAACTATTCACGTTTTGTGATTCAACTCTACAGTTGGGTGAGAGATCTCAACCAAAAATTAGGTATGAAGATCTTTGAACACCTGGTTTACCCCATTTCACGTGGATCCTGGAGGGTTTCAGTTAAATTCGCTGCACTTGTTTGGCTCCTGAAACCCAACAGGAACACTTACAACTAGTTTGGAATGAATGGAAACAATTATAACTTTTTTTGAATAGAAGCATTGATAGCTTGTTTGGAATAGAAACATTCACAACTTGCTTAGAATAGAAACATTCATAGCTTATTTAAAATGGAATGGAAACATTCATAACTAGTTTGGAATATAAACATTCATAACTTGTTTAAAATGAAATGGAAACATCCACAACATGTTTGGAATAGACACATTCACAACTTGTTTAGAATGGAATGGAAACATTCACAACTTGCTTGGAATAGAAACATTCACAACTAGTATGGAATAGAAACTTTTCGAAATAGTTTGGAATTGAAAAAATCATAAATACTTCAATATAGAACCATTCACAACCTGTTTGGAATAAAAACATTCACAACTTATGTAGAGTCGAATGGAAACATTAACAACTAGTTTGGAATAGAAAATTTCATAACCAAGTTCGAATGAAATGGAAACATTTACAACTTGTTTGGAATGAAACAATCACAACTTGTTTAGATTGAAATGGAGTAGAAACATTCATAACTTGCTTAGAATGGAAAGATTCAAAACTTAGTTAGAATGGAATGGAAACATTCATAACTTCTTTGGAATGGAAACATTTACAACTTGTTTAGAATAGAATGGAAACATTCATAACTAGTTTGGAATAAATGGAAACATTCACAACTTGTTTGGAATGAAATGGAAACATTCACAACTAGTTTGGAAATAGAAACATTCACAACTTGTTTGGAATGAAATGGAAACATTCACAACTTGTTTGGAAAGAAATAGAAACATTCACAACTTGTTTGGAATGAAATGGAAACATTCACAACTTGTTTGGAATGAAATGGAAACATTCACAACTAGTTTGGAATGAAATGGAAACATTCACAACTTGTTTGGAATGAAATGGAAACATTCACAACTTGTTTGGAATGAATAGAAACATTCACAACTTGTTTGGAATGAAATGGAAACATTCACAACTTGTTTGGAATGGAATGGAAACATTCACAACTAGTTTGGAAACCTTCATAACTTGTTTAGAATACAATGGAAACATTCACAACTAGTTTGGAATGAAATGAAACATTCACAACTAGTTTAAAAATGGAAACATTCACAACTTGTTTAAAATTGAAAAGAAAACTATCATAACTATTTTGGAATGAATGGAAACATTCACAATGTGTTTGGAATAGATGGATAACATTCACAACTTGTTTAGAATAGAATGGAAACATTCACAACAAGTTTGGAATGAAATGGAAACATTCACAACTTGTTTGGAATGAAATGGAAACATTCACAACTAGTTTGCAATGAAATGAAAACATTCACAACTTGTTAGGAATAGAAATACATTCACAACTTGTTTTGAATAGAATGGAAACATTCACAACTAGTTTGGAATAGAAACATTCACAACTAGTTTGGAATAGAAACATTCACAACTTGTTTAGAAGGTAATGGAAACATTCACAACTTGTTTGGAATGAGAAAACATTCACAACTTGTTTCGAATGAAAAAACTTTCACAACTTGTTTGGAATATAAAACATTCATAACTTGTTTAGAATGAAATGGAAACATTCACAACTGTGTTTAGAATAGAATGGAAACATTCACAAACAGTTTGGAATGAAATGAAACATTCACAACTAGTTTGGAATTGAAAAAATTCACAACTTGTTGAGAAATGGAAACGTTCACAACTTGCTTAAAATGATAATGAAAACATTCACAACTTGTTTGGAATCAAAACTTTCAACATTCACAACTTGTTTAGAGTGAAATGGAAACATTCACAACTAATTTGGAATGGAAACAATCACAACCTAGTTTTTAATGAATGGAAACATTCACAACTTGTTTGGAATGGAATGAAAATCATTCACAACTGTTTGGAATAGAAACATTCATAACTAGTTTGGAAGAAATGAAACATTCACAACTAGTTTGGAATGAACAAACAACCACAACTAGTTTGATAAAGAAACATTCACAACTTTTTTATAATTGAAACATTCATAACCTATTTAGAATGGAATGTTGGGTTTCGGGAGCCAAACAGCGCAGCGGAATTTAACCGAAACCCTCCAGGATCCAAGTGAAACGGGGTAAACCGGGTGTTCGAAAATTTTCATACCTAATTTTCGGTTGAGATCTCTCACTCAACTGTAGAGTCGAATCACAAAACCTGAACAGTTGACGTGTTCAAGCTCTCTATGGTATCCACACGAGCCTTTCGGGATCACCACGCTTCCACCACGTCCCGGCAGATGCGTTTCTCTTGTGCTCGCAGTGCTAGCTTGGGTCCTCCAAGGAATTGCAAGAGAAGAGTGCGGCTGTCCTTTTTGGAAGGCTAGGGCAAGGAGACCTACGAATTTCTCACTAGAAGTTGTATTTATAGTAAGACTCAACTTCCAGACCTAATGGGTTTCAAAGCCCTAATCTAATTAGGTTTTAATTTCGGGCTTAATAATGGCTCAACTATTGGGCCCATTATTAATACGACATTATTGTGAACCCAAAACCCAAATTATTAGCTCATGCACTCTAATGATCCAAATAGCTCTATGTGTGCGACCCAATAGGCTTTTACCACGTTGGTAATGATCATAAATCACATTTATGATCATAAGCAATGAGCGGTGTCTAGCAACACATCATTGCTACCCAAGTGACAAGATTGTCGATGATTCGACTAAACCTTTATGATCATCCTCGATGTATGCCATTGTCCCTTTGTCCAAGATATCAAGACTAAGCATGAGACATGGAATGTGTCACTCTCGTATAGCCCAATCTTTGGTTTCTTGATTACCGAGTAGACCAACTTAAAATAATGACATTGATATCGTATATCAACTCATCCGAGCATGGCCATGCATTTTTCTAAGTCTTACTCTATCAAGGGGCCCGAAGATATCACTCCCGTTGCATAGGAGGGACAAATCCCATCTTGATCATACAAATCCCTCTGCATGATATGTGGCATACCCAATGATATCCTTCAAGTTCACTCAGTTACGAGCAACAAAGGAAAGTATCAAAGTATGTGACTCACATGCAGGGAACCTTGATGATCTTAGGTCGAAGGACTACATATACCATGATCACTATGAGAATCACTTATGACACTCATATAACGATCCATGTAGTGTTCTCATGGTGGGTCGGTCCAGTACACAAGTTCTCCAACTTGTACCCATATGTAGACTACATATCTCATATTAGTCTCCACATATGCTAGTCGTTATGTATTATTGCAACCCGCTCCACAATAATACTAGACCAGGGACTTTTAAGAATATCATTATTCTAGGGTTACAATTATGTTTGTTAAGTTACGCAGGAACAAAACAACAAACATAATTGCTGGATTAATGCCTTAATAAAATATCATGACTCAATGTGCAAAAATACAATCATCTCATGATTGGCTTTTGGGCACAACACTAACATGGAATGCAAACATTCTCAACTTGTTTGAAAAACAAACATTCATAAGTTGTTTAAAATGGAGCGAAAACTTTCACAACTACTTTAGAATAAAAACATTCATAACTTGTTTAGAATAAAGTGGAAACAATCACAACATGTTTGTAATATAAACATTTACAACTAGCCTAAAAAGAAATGCAAACATTCACAACTTTATTAGAATAGAATGGAAACATCAGAACTTGTTTGAATAGAAACATTCACAACTTGTTTAGAATGAAATAAAAAAGAAATGTTCACACCTAGTTTGGAATACAAACATTCATAACTAGTTTGGAGTGACAACATTCCCAACTTCCTTAGATTGAACTGGAAAAAATCATAACTACTTTGGAATAGAAACATTCGCAACTAGTTTGGAATGGAAACATTCACAACTTGTTTAGAATGAAAATTAAACATTCACAACTAATTTGGAGTAGAAACATTCACAACTAGTTTAGAATGGAAAGGAACCATTCATAATTAGTTTGGAAAAGAAACGTTCATAACTTGTTGGCAATAGAAAGATTCACACCTTGTTTAGAATGGAATGGAAACATTCATAACTAGTTTTGAATAACAACATTCATAACCTATTTAGAATAGAATGGAAATATTCTTAACTACTTTAGAATAGAAATATTCACATCAAGTTTGGAATAGGAACATTTTGAACCTGGTTAGATTGAAAATGAAACAATCACAACTACTTCGGAATAGAAACATTCATAGCTTGTTTGAAATAGAAACATTCACAACTTGTTGAGAATAGATTGGAAACATTCACAACTAGTTTAGAATAAAAACATTTACAACTAGTTTGGAATGGAAACATTTAAAACTTGTTTAGAATGGAAAGATTCATAGCTTGTTTAGACATTCATAACTTGTTCAGAATGTAATGGGAGCATTCACAAATTTTTTACAATCAAATGGACAAAATCACAACTAGTTTAGAAAATATACATTCACAACATGTTTGGAATAGAAATATTCACAACTTGTTGAGAATGCAATGCAAACATTCATAACTTGTTTAGAGTAAAAACATTCACACCTTGTATGGAATAGAAACATTCAAAAATAGTTTAGAATAGAAACTATCACAAGTAGTTTGGTATAGAAACATTCACAACCTGTTTGCAATAAAAACATTCACAACTTGTTTACAAACGAATAGAAACATTCACAACTTGTATGAAATAGAAAAATTCACAACTTAGTTTGAATGGAATGGAAAAATTCAAAAGTTATTTGGAATGGAAACATTCATAAGTTGCTTAGATTGAAATGGAATGGAAACATTCATAACTTGTTTAGAATGGAATTGAAATAGTTAGAGCTTGTTTGGAATGGAACAAAAACTTTCACATCCTGCTTAGATTGAAATGAAAACAGTCACAACAAATTTGGAGTTGAAGCATTCATAACCAGTTTAGAATGGAAACAATCACAACTTATTAGAATGGAATGAAAACATTAACAACTAGTTTTGAGTAGAAATATTAACAACTTGTTTAGAATAGAATGGAAACATTAACAACTAGTTTAGAATAGAAACATTCACAACTTGCTTCAGAAAGAAACATTCACAACTTGTTAAGAATAAAAACATTCACAACTTGTTTAGAATGAAGTGGAAACACTCACAACTAGTTTAGAATAGAAACATTTATAACTTGTTCTGATTGGAATGGAAGCATTCACAACTTGTTTGAACTAAAAACAGTCATAACAATCACAACTAATTTTGAATAGAAACATTGACAACGTATTTTGAATGTAAACATTCACAACTTATTTAGAATGGAATGAAAACATTCATAACTAGTTTGGAAAAGAAACATTCAAAATTTGTTTAGAATGGGATGGATACATTCATAACTATTTTTTAATAGAAGCATTCATAACAAGTTTGGAATAAAAACATTCACAGCAAGCTCAAATTAAAATGGAATGGGTACAGTCATAACTAGTTGGAATCGAAATGTTCACAATTAGTTTAGAATAGAAACATTCACAACTTCTTTGACCTAGAGACATTTGCAACAATCACAACTGGTTTTAAATAGAAGCAAGCACAACTTGTTTAGGATAGAAGTATTCACAACTTGTTTAGACTGGAATGGAAGGATTCACAACTAGCTTGGATTAAAAACCTTTAGAATTCATTTATAATGGAACGGAAACATTTAAAACAAGTTTGGAATAGAAGCATTTACAACTAGTTTGGAATAGAAATATTCACAAGTTGCCTTGACTAAAATGAAAAAAAATCAGAATTAGTTTGAAATAGAAACATTCACAGCTTGTTTGGAATATAAACATTCATAACTAGTTTTGAATGGAATGGAAGCATTAACAACTAGCTTGGAAAAGAGACGTTCACAACATGTTCACAATAAAAAGATTCACAACTTGCTTAGAATGGAATGTAAACATTCATAACTAGTTTTGAATAACAACATTCATAACTTGTTTAGAATAGGAAGCAAATTTTCTTAACTACTTTAGAATAGAAACATTCACATCAAGTTTGGAATAGAAACATTCTGAACCTGCTGAGATTGAAAAGGAAACAATCATAACTAGTTTGGAATAGAAACATTCATAGCTTGTTTGAAGTCGAAACATTCACAACTTGTTGAGAATAGATTGGAAACATTCACATCTAGTTTCAAATAGAAACATTTACAACTAGTTTGGAATGGAAACATTGAGAACTTGTTTGCAATGAAATGGATACATTCACAGCTAGTTTTGAACATATAGATTCACAACATGTTTTGGAATAGAAACATTAATAGCTTGTTGAGAATGGAATGCACACATTCATAACTTGTTTGGAGTAGAAACATTCACACCCAGTATGGAATAGAAACATTCAAAAATAGTTCAAAATTGAAACAATCACAAGTAGCTTGGCATTGAAACTTTCACAACATGTTTGTAATAAAAACAATCACAACTTGTTTAAAATTGAATGGAAACATTCACAGCTAGTTTAAAATAGAAAAATTCACAACTTATTTTGAATGGAATGGAAACATTCAAAGGTTGTTTGCAATGGAAACAGTTACAAGTTGCTTAGATTGAAACAGAAGGGAAACATTCTCAACTTACTCAGAATAGAAACATTCACAACTTGTTTAGAATGGAATGGAAACAGTCAGAGCTTTTTTGGAATGGAAACATTCATAACTTGTTTAAAATGGAACAAAAACATTTACATCTGGCTTAGATTGAAATGGAAACAATCACAACAAGTTTAGAGTACAAGCATTCATAACTAGTTTAGAACCGAAACATTCACAACTTGTTTAGAATGGAATGGAAACATTCACAACTACTCTCGAGTAGAAATATTCACAACTTGTGTAGAATGGAATGGAAATATTAATAACTAGTTTAGAATAAAAACATTCACAACTTGTTTCAAAAAGAAACATTCACAACCTGTTAGGAATAGAAACATTCACAACTTATTTAGAATAGAAACATTCATAACTTGTTTAGAATGGAATGGAAACATTCATAACTAGTTTAGAATAGAAATATTCACAACTTGTTTGAACTAGAAACATTCGCAATAATCATAGCTAGTTTAGAATAGAAACATTCACAACATGTTTAGAATGGAGTGGAAACATTCACAACTAGTTCGGAAAAGAAACATTCACAACTTGTTTAGAATGGAGTGGATACATTCATAACTAATTTCGAAAAGAAACATTCACAATAAGTTTGGAATAAAAAAATTCACAACTTGCTTAGCTTGAAATGGAATGGATACATTCATAACTAGTTGGAGTCGAAACATTCACATCTAGTTTGGATTAGAAATATTCACAACTTGTTTGAACTAGAGACATTTGCAACAATCACAACTAGTTTGCGTTAGAAACATGTAGAACTTGTTTGGAATAGAAGCATTCACAACTTGTTTGGAATAGAAACATTCATAGCTTGTTGTGAATGGAAGGATTCACAACTAGTTTGGCATAGAAACCTTTAGAATTCACTTAGAATGGAACAGAAACATTCAAAATTTGTATAGAATGAGGTATTCATAACTAGTTTTCAATAGAAATATTCAAGAGTTGCTTTGATTGAAATGGAAACAATCACAATTAGTTTAGAATAGAAACATTCATAGCTTGTTTGGAATAGAAATATTCACAACTTGTTTAAAATAGATTGGAAACATTTATAAATAGTTTGGAATAGAAACATTCACAACTAGTTTCAAATGAAAAAACATTCATAACTTGGTTGGAATGAAAACATTCACAACTTGCTTAGAATGTAATGGAAACATTCACAACGTGTTTGGAATAGAAACTTTCACAACTTGTTTAGAAAGAAATGGAAACATTCACAACTAATTTGGATTATAAGCATTGGCAACTTGTTTGGAATAGAAACATTCAGAACTTGTTTACAATGGAATGGAAACATTTACAAGTTGTATGGACTAGAAACAGTCACAACTTGTATGGAAGAAAAACATTCACAAATGGTTTGGAAAAGAAACATTCTCAACTAGTTTGGATAGAAACATTTACAACTTGTTTAGAGTGGAATGGAAACATTTAGAACTAATTTGGAATAGGAACATTCAAACTTGTTTAGAATGGAATGGAAGCATTCTCAACTTGTTCAAAATAGAAACATTCATAAGTTGTTTAAAATGCGTTGAAGACGAGTAGTGGCGAAGATGGAGTTAGGGAAATATGAGTAAAAAGGAAAGTGGGACAGAAAGATGGAGCATTTAAAAAATTGGATCAAATTATTTTTTGGCTAATTATGAAAACCCAACAAAGGTTTGAGAAATATTACAATTTATTCTATTTTATTTCATTACTTTTAATTTAAACCATGTAGATTTTATCATTTAGTAAATTTTAATTATCTAGTAAAAGTTTAAAATTTAATTAACAAATTATGTTACAAATCCTCACTTAAAATGATGGTTTCCAAATAGTTGTTCCAAGTTAGAATATAGAAATAGACATTAGAAATATTTTAGCATATTCAAATATTTACATACAAGCTTTAGAATGCATTGCTAATGCTGCTGACAGTGGTAAAACTATGTATAGGCCAACTTTTGCAACAGATTGAAAGTATGCCACTTGTAGGCTATTATCCTCTTCCACGCTTTTGAACAAGTTTCTAATGTTGCTGAAGCTGTTGACCCTACAATGTTGAAAGAAAGAAGGGGGGCGGGGCATTCCTAGAGAGTTTTCTAGAAGGGAACGTCTAATGGCCAGGATATTCAACATCTTATATGGAAGTGTGAACAAAAGAGTATAGGGTTGTGCTACGTGGTGGAAAATGAGGTCTTTCGCTATTTATAGGTTGGGGGCAAGATAACCTTGTTTTTGCTCTTCATAATTAATTAGGACACGTGTCTAACAATGAGAGGACTTCTGAACATCATACTAAAATTATTCTAGTGATAGATCACCTTGGAGTTTGTGCCATCTTAGCATGATTTTATGTACATTTTATCACAGCTCATGGCCTATAAAAGTCATAGGCTTGACAATTTTTATGGCTGGGACTTAAGAGGGATGTAGCTAGACATGTGGCTAAGTGTTTGACATGCAAAATCATAAAAGCTAAGCATCAAAAGTCAGTAGGTACTCTCCAAATTTTACCTCTATCGGAGAGAAATTGGGGATCCATCATGATGGACTTCCTAGTTAGGTTACCAAATACCTGGAGCCAAGATGATTCAGTATGGGTAGTAGTTGATTGGTTGACTAAATCAGCACACTTCATACCCACAAAGATTACCTATACATTTGATAGGTTGGCTTAATTGTATATTAAAGATATCATGAGGTTGCATGACATACCAAGTTAGATCATATTAGATAGGGATCTACAGTTTGTATCAAGGTTTTTGAATGCTTTCCAAGTGGCATTAAGATGTAACGTTAGTCTTAGTACTGTCTTCCATCCTCAGACTGATGGTCAGTTTGAAAGAGTGATACAAACCTTGGAGGATATCTTACATATGTGTGTCATAGACTTCAGAGGTGATTATGACCAATACTTACCATTCATCGAGTTTACTCATAATAACAATTACCAAACTGTTATAGGTATGCCACCATACGAGGCACTACATGGTAGGCAATGCTTGGTGCCTAATTGTTGGGCTCACCCTTTGAATAGGGTAGTTATTGGTCCTGAGATCATAGCCGATACCATGGCTAAGATTAGATTGATTCAGAAATGGATTCAAGTAACAAATGACTGGTAGACTAAGTATGCAAATTTACGAAGACGAGATTTGGCTTTTGAAGTTGGTGATAAAGTACTTCTTAAAATATCTCCTATGAAATGAGTAGCCTAGTTTGGGCAGAGGGGTAAGTTGCCCCCAAAGTTGCATATCAATTGGTGTTAGCTCTTAGGACCATCCCTCAGTGCTTGGCTTAGGCCAGGAATATAGAGGAAACACAAAATAAAAATAAGGGACATGATTGAAAATGTGAATAAGGATGTATGTGCAAACCAGGAAAATTTGGGTTCAAATTGCACATGAAAAATTAAACTATGATGTCTATGGCATGAAACAAAGTTCAAGGGCCATATTGTACACTTAAACTAGTGCTACAATTGAAACTATGAAGTTTAAACTAGCAAAATCAGCCATGCAAAAAAGTACAAGGATAAGTGGAGCATTAAGCCAACTTTTCGTAGCTTTTGGACACATGTCATGACTGGTCAAGCTTTGTCTCCCACCAAGAGTTATGCCCATCATTTTTTGTTTAGTTAATGGCCCATTATCTTGGTGAAATGGCCGAAACATGCAAGGGAAATAGCCATTTTCGGTCATTTGTGTTTGTGCTTGGCATTGAAAGGCCGAAACCTTGAGCAAAATATCCTTGAGTGTTCATATGTGTTCTTGAGCATTTTATGCTTGTTCTTGGAGTTCATGGCTGAAATCTTGAAGAATACATGATGAACATGAAGATTAAAGCTTGAAGTGAAGGAATCAAGCTTGGATTAACTAGTTTCAGCACAAGGCAACCTTGTTCTTGAAGTTTGAAGCTTGATATTGAAGAGTACAAGGTTGGCCAAGAGCACTCAAGCTCGAAATTGAGGTAGGATTCATGATTCTACTTGGATTCTTGGTAATTCTTCCATGATTGAGTAGTTAAGGCAACTAAGTGATGGTTATATATTGCTAAATGATCTTAGTTTGCTTGATGGGCATATTGAGGAATTTCAGGTACATGTTAGTTAATTAGCTAATCAAGTTAATGGAAAGTGCTAGAATCCGTAGTGAGTAGAGCCAACTTACTATGTAATTCGGAGCTCTAGTGGATTGTTGTGTGCAAATGAGGAAGTAAAGTGCAAATTACAGCACATGGACACTTGCTAGTATTCGGCCGATTGTGAACTTGTTTGTGTGTGTGAGTTGTGTGCTTAATTGTTTGTTTGTGTGTGCTAACCACATGTAGGTATCATTATTATGCTCATATAATGCCTTAGTTATTACATGTATATATATATATTATGTTTTTGTGTTTTCCATGTTTTCTTGCAGGTTAAGTTAAGCTAGTGGAGGTTGACACGACTGCCTGTGCCCCTACCCAGGAAGCCCTGTGAGAGTTGGTTTCACGGTGGATTGCAATTGGCTAGTTGTGTATATGTGCAGATTAAATCCCATGATACTAGTTGATTAACCTAGAATATGCAATATGCATGCTCTTATGCTTTGACTTGGTTTAATAAACCATAAAACATTAAGTCGGCTGAGTAATTTTTCTACTCAAAACAAATACAAATAGCCAAAGCACTCAAAAATCAACATTTGTATGAGTTTACTACACATAACAACTCGTGAGAACATTCATACATAAAGTAGACTAATGCCCTCACCCAAGAGCAACCCTAGAGTCAAGGACTCCTCATAACATAAACTATGGAGGCAAACTAAAGTACTGTATAAATACAAGACTTTACTGAGATCTCTTTACCCTAACTCCCACCTTGGAAACACGTCCCAGTGGCGAGTCTCAAAAGTCCTTTGCCAAGTGCTACTAGGCTCTGCAGCCAAAGGAAGATACTAGTTAGTACTGTTACCTGACCAACAAGCCACCTAAGTACTTATGTAGACTAGAATCACAAGGATTCTCAACTGCCATACCTGTACACACAAAAGAGTACTACCGAGATAATCCTCAACGATTACCCGGTCCAGCAACTTCAGGCTCTGCATAACAAAACCAGGGAGTGAGAATTCGATAATTCTCAGTAAGGGGTCTTCAATGTACCTGCAAGAAAATACTAGGACTCTTGCTGCGAGCTCACACAGCACGAGGGTGCTATTATATGTACATATAACTAGGCCATAAGACCTCTCCTCAAGTAGTCCTCCTCACGGAGCATCACTCCGCGCCTAGCGAGTTTTAACCCGCTCCTAGCAAGCCGAAGCTTACTGAATGAAACCATGTAGCCTTCCCATAGTCGTTATGCAGGGGAATTATGGTGGGACTTTGTAGACTAGGCCGCAGGGCCTCTTTGATGTAGACTAGATGAACAAGGTTTCGCCTTGTGACCTCGTGGCTATGGCACGGCTAGGCCGACAAGGGTTCTAAACCTCTCACCTGAGCTAGTGGTAGCTAATTATGTTCATTTGCAACATAGTTTCCTTAAAAACTTGCCTTCACTTTGAGTTAATATAAATCTAAAACTGGGACATTTTAAGTGTTTTTAAAACATTGAGGTGATAGTACTCCCTCTTAGCTTCGCGTGGAATCTTGAATCACCTCAATCGGACACCCGAGCGAAAAGTTATGCTGAAAACAAAACCGGGTGTCAAATGCTGTCTTGGCGACGCGTCGCCACAGTTGTCGACGTTCTGAGACATTTTTCTGGATTGGCGACGCGTCGTGGGAACTCGTGGGGATTGGCGACGCATCGCCAAACCTGCAAAATGCCCAGAAAAACCCTGATTTTGCTGCTATGAACTTTGGACACTTCCCACATATATCAAACATGCATGGAATGCCTCCAAATTTCATACACACATAGTATATGTTGCATAGAACATAACCAACTATCAAAAGCTAAGCTATGATGTCTAGAAACATCAATCCAATCCTTCAAAATCCTCTAGTCCACCATAATTCAACCAAAACGTTTTCCTAATGCCATAGCTAAAACTACTCGAATTCTTCAAGCAAACTCAAGCTAATGGCATTCCATGAACTTAAAAACATATCTCCCTTACCTCAACTCCAAGTAACAAGCAAGAATCAATCCCCTTTTTTGTCCAACCAAGCTCCCAAAGTTCTACACAAGTTTCAATAAAAAACAATAGCACCAAACATCAAAATTATACTCTCTAACCAAAACCCAAGCTTCAAACTAACTAATAAACATGAATTCAATCAAGAACATGTTCCTTACCTCGTTCAAAAACAGGGGATGAAGGAAAACGCCCTTCCAAGCCTCAAAAACATGGTTTAAAGCTTGAAAATGCTTCCTCCTAGCTTATATACTTTGAATTGCTTCTCTTGGCACCAAAAACTCTTGATTCCAAGTTCAATTTGAGAGCAAAATGAGGGTGAGAAGGCTGGAAACGGGATTATGGCAGCCATAGTCCACTTTCCCCTTCTTAAACCCTCACTTAACCCAAAAAAACCTCAAAGTATTAAGCTTGTTACAATTAAGTCCCCCATCTTTGTAACTTAGAAATTCTTGATTAAATTCTTGTCTATTTTTCAAGTTTGAGTTAAAGTTGAGAGTTAAGTTCTAAAAGTTCATTTTAAAACACTCGGGACTCATCCCGGCTATTCAGGATGCAAAATTACCGTTTTGCCCATGAACTTAGTTCAGTGCTTTATTTTTCTTGAAACTTGGTGAACTTTGCTAAACTTCTTTATTCTTGCTATGTAAACTTGAATCAAGTCTAGAACCTTAATTTAAAACACTTTACCTTCCTCAATTGCGCTTCCCACTAGAAGGGCTATTATAGAGGTTAAGTCTCGGACTTAACTAAATAGAGCTTCAATGGTCGTTTGTGAATCCTACTGAGTATAAACACATGCCCATAATGTTTGAAATTTCAGGAAAGGGTATTAAGCTAGAATAGTGAGCTCGGTTGCTTGCTAGTGTGCTAGTAGCACACTTATTGCTTGAGGTATGTGTGCCAACCGAAACTTGGCTTATTTGAGTTATACATACAAGTCTTATGTTTATGGTTTATGCCCAAAACTTATGGTACGAGTTTTGCAGGCTTTGAGTAGATTATTGGACTTGTCTCGCAGTGGAGATGGATGTGTGTTCTTGGGCACTAGTTTTGTGGTTTGCCTTCATGACTATGAACTTATTCATAGGTCTTGTACTTCAAACTATGGTCATGTATATAGTCTTTAAGATCCTTCTCGGGTACTACAGGTGAACTTGGTTGTAATGCATAACTTTGGCTAGTTTTGGATAATGGGTACTCTTGGTATGTTGCCAAGTAAATAGTCTTGTATGTAGGCTACTTTTGTGTATATTTAGCCTTGGATGGCCATGATTTTGTGTAAAAATTTTGGATGCTTGAATGCTAAGTTATATTATGCTTATGTGGTTATGGAAGTGCCTTATGAATGGAACCTCTTATGTTCTTTACTTGACCAAATGCTCATGAACATGAAAATTGATTTCCAAAACTTGATGAGATGGGCTTCTTTGTTGACATGCATTAGAGTAGCACACATCCTAGACACTTAAAAGACTAAGTGTATGCCTTTCTTGTATTGCAAGTTACTGATTTACAGCCTTGCCTTGTGTTGCAAGTTAGAGGTTGGGCCTTACTTAAGCTGCAAGTAATTGTTCTAATTAACTCATAAGCCTCCTGGGGCACCTCCGAGGCCCTCAGCTTAAGAAAAAAAGAATTAAAGCTATCTAACAAACAATGGCCGAAATTAAAGGTAGTTAATAATGCTTGAACATAAAAGTGTTTAAATAACTGCTGGGTAGAAATGGTGAATGGCACTAAGAGTGCACAGGCTGGGGCCTATGTGGGGTGTGACATTAGCAGCCAACTTGTCCCAAATGCACAACGTGTTTCACATTAGTGTAGGGTTTCAGGAGCCAAACAAGTGTAGTAGAACATAACCGAAACCCTCTAGGATCCAAGTGAAATGGGGTAAACTGGGTGTTCGAAATTTTTCATACCTAATTCGGTTGAGATCTTTCACCCAACTTTGAGTCGAATCACAAAAACCTGAGTAGTTCACGTGTTCAAGCTCTCTATGGTATCCACATGAGCCTCTCGGGTTCACCACGCCTCCACCACATCCTGGTAGATGCATTTCTCTTGCACTCGCTAGCTTGCATCCTCCAAGGAATGGAAAGAGGAGGCTAAGGCAAAAGGTTGTGAATTTCTCACTATATGATGTATTTATAATAAGACTCAACTTCAAAGCCTAATAGGTTTCAAAGCCCTAATACAATTAGGTTTAATTTCGGGCTTAATAATGGCTCAACTTTTGGGCTAATTGTTAATATGAAATTATCATAAAACCATAACCCAAATAAATTAACCCATGCACTCATATAATCCAAATAGGCTTTATGTATGCAACCTAATAGACTCTTACCACATTGGCAATGATCATAAATCACATTTATGATCATAAAATATAATTGGTGTTTAGCAACACATCATTGCTATATAAGTGAAAAGATTGTCAGTGATTCGACTAAACCTTTATGATCATTATCCGTATATGCCATTGTCCCTTAGTCCAAGATATCAAGACTAAGCACAAGACATAGAATGTGTCACTCTTGTTTAGCCCAATCTTTAGTTTCTTGATTACCGAATCGACTAACTTAAACTGATGACATTGATATCATAGATCAACTCATTCGAGCATGGCCATGCATTTTCTAAAGCTCACTCTATCAAGGGGAATGAAGATACCACTCCTATTACATAGGAGGGACAAATCCCGTCTTGATCATACAAAACCCTTCGCATGATTTGTAACATACCCATTGACCTATTTCAAGTTCACTCAGTTATGAGCAACAAAAGGAAGTATCAAAGTATATGACTTACATGTACGGAACTTTGATGACCTTAGGTCAAAGAACTACATTTACCATGATCACTATGAGAATCACTTATGACACTCATATAACGATCCAAGTAGTGTTCTCATGGTGGGTTAGTCCAGTACATAAGTTCTTCAACTTGTACCCATATGTGGACTACATTCCTGAAGGCAGCACAGCGCCTTTTCCCAAGATTGGTCGTATCCTTTTCCGACGGTGGTGTAGAGCTTTACACCAAGGTTGGTCGTATCCTTTGTCAAGGGTGGTAGCCTTTCAGCTATCACATGCCCCCTCTGAGGAACTAAAGTTGTACCTTCAACTCTTATCAATCAAGAACATGTTTAAGAAATCCTACCCTCAGGAAGTCGGGCCTACCCTTGGTCCAAGGACTTCCTTCTGCCGAGGTTTACCCATCAGCCTAACTCCATTTCCTTTGATCAGTCCACATTTTATGGTCCGAGATCCCTTATTTTGTCAATGTTGTACTCTCGGCATACTTTTAGACCTTTTTGTTTGTGTCCCATTTTGGTGAGGTTAAACCCTTGGTGGAGATGTTACTTGATGCCAAATTCTATTTTTGAGGAGGTCACACTTTCGGCACGTAAAGAGTTACTTTTTTGTTAGGGTTTTTATTCTCGCCATCTACAAGGGGATCGAGTAGTCATGTCACCTTAGTTTGTGCAACATAGATTTAACAAATCAGGAGGTGTGCCCTTGTTTCTCATACAGTGTGACACATGTCACTAGATTATTGGCTATACTTCACATCCGTTACATCAGTTAAGTTTCTTCGCTAGTAGAAGGTCATTATGGCGTCGTTTCACTTGCCCTCTTTGGGCTATATAAAGCCATCTCTCCCAAAGGTTTTCTCACATCTCTACACTTTTCTTTCTCTTGCTCTCTAGCTTTCTTGCTTTCTTACGGTGTTACTTTAGTGGCGGAGCAATTTTTGGCAACTTTTTGCTGTGGTTTTCCTACATCAAATAGGTTGGTATTTACTAAATTTGGTTTTTTCTTTAGTTTTCCTTCCCTTAGCAATTCCGAGGTTAGGGTTGTTACCCACTCCGGGGTAGTCCAGTTATTGTGCGAAAATTGTGCATTTAAAATTCCAAGGATTGGTATGTTTTGCAAGCCATCAGAACAATACCCTTAGTGTGCATACCCAAGTGACCCTCTTGGGCACTATGTAAATGCATGCATATTGCTCCAACCATTACATGCATATTCACATTTTATGCACACCATGGCTGCAGGGAAGGAAACACTAGCACATGTCTTAATCTTGGCTGCCATACATTAGGCAATCTTTTTAAGTGTAAGTTACCAGCCACTGCACCTAAAAACTCTTCCAAAAAACTATATTAATCTAGCCATGTAACCGTTACCAATTTCGAGGTAGTCCAATTATGGTACCAAAATTGTGCATTTAGACTCCCAAGATTGATAATGTTCTATAGGCTATCAGAACAGTACCCTTAGTGTGCATACCCAAGTGGCCCTCTTGGGCACTATGTAAATACATGCATATTAGTCCAACCATCACACACATATTCACATTTCATGTACACCATGGTAGCAAAGAAGGAAATCACTAGCACAAGTCTTAATTTTGGCTACCACACATCAGGCAATCTTGTTAAGTTCTAGTGACCAGCCACTGCACCTGTAACTTCCTCTAACAAACTTTATCATTCTAGCCATGTACCCCCATGTTTCATTTTCTCAATTATCAAGTAGAGACTTAGAGAAAACCAAGGAATTTTGTTTTACATCAATAGCTCACCTATGGACCAAGTTATAGATTTTTTAAATTGGTTACAAAGTTCTAACCAAATGAACACTAACTTAGCCAACTTTTCATCATCATATCTTTGGCTACAAGGCTCCAAATTTAGAAATTCAAAATCCCAGTTAAGCCTCTAGATGTCCTCTAGGTCTTGTTAAAATCTCGTCCTAAGATTCATTCTACAATGGGAGATACAACATTTTTAGTGCAGAGTCAAATTTCTAGTCACTTTATGACCATTTTGCCCATACAAAATTTCATAAGTGTGCAAACACTTCATTCACAAGAGTTAAGCCCTCCAAGGCTATCCCATATATGTGCAATAGACATGGAAAATACATTCTCTTGCATCTAGCAACTTTATGTGGCTGAAACATAATTTACAAGTAAGCAGCCTATCATTCACACTTAGTTAGCTTTGCACCACATCAGATACATAACCAAAACATTACTCAAATGTTCACATACTTGTCTCATTTTACATACACAACATGTACATGCACACATGAACTAAAAAGTGGTCTTAACTTAGATAAATAGACACCCTAAGTTACAGGAGTGCCTCAGACACAATGGACTCCACAACAAGATGTTGGACAGCTACTACATAACACAATAAGCACCACCATTAAAAATACCAAATGTGCTCCTAAATCACCAAACATTCCAGATCATAACTAGACATAAGGAAGTTTAAGTACGTAAAAATTCAAGAAAAAAGCTCAAACCAAAAATTTCAATTTGAATGTGATCTTTCTGCTGGACATAAAATGGCAGCATTGAGGGGAGTAAGCTTCATTGAGAAACCTAGTAAGGGTAGCACTTGGATTCAATAGGCAATATAACCATCATCAAAACCTGCATCCAAATACACTAAAACACAAAACCACAATGCATATATACAAGATATAGTAACCAAATGCAGCAGCCATTTACAACCAGCAAACACATGAAATGCGGCAGCAACAATAACCATAAATTAGTCCATAAAACATGTAATAAACATAAATAAATCACTATAGCAGCCCTTGTCAAGCTAATGCTTGATCTTAGAAGGATTTTAACACTAGTTAGCACTAACTTTGGGCTCTAGAAACCCTCATTTCACTGCCATCTTTGTGCACTTCACACTAGGTCACAAAAACTTCAATAAGTGCACTCCCTTCACTAAGCTTGGTTCATCAAGCTCATGGCTCTCTTCTAAACTTAGCCATAGCACCATGGTTGCTTGAAAATACAGAAAACAATCAATGAGAGCAAGGGAACCCTTACCAAATTAGGTGGGTCAAATTTGAAGCTTGGTCTAGTTTGCTTCCAATTGCTTCCTTTTACCTTCAATTTCAATCTTAGAGCTATGTTGGCTATGGAGGAGCTATGGAAGAAGTGTCTATTGGTTTTCGGGAGCCAAACAGTGCAGCGGAATTTAACCGAAACCCTCAAGGATCCAAGTGAAACGGGATAAATCGGGTGTTTGAAAATTTTCATACCTAATTTTCGATTGAGATCTCTCACTCAACTGTAGAGTCGAATCACAAAAACTGAATAGTTGACGTGTTCAAGCATTCTATGGTATCCACATGAGCCTCTCGGGATCACCACGCTTCCACCATATCTCGGTAGATGCGTTTCTCTGGCGTTCGTAGTGCTAGCTTGCGTCCTCTAAGGAATTGTAAGAGAAGAGTGCGGTTGTCCTTTTGGGAGGCTAGGGCAAGGAGACCTGCGAATTTCTCACTAAAAGTTGTATTTATAGTGAGACTCAACTTCCAGGCCTAATGGGTTTCAAAGCCCTAATCCAATTAGGCTTTAATTTCGGGCTTAATAATGGCTCAACTATTGGGCCCATTATTAATACGAAATTATTGTGAAACCATAACCCAAATAATTAGCCCATGCACTCTAATGATCCAAATAGCTCTATGTGTGTGACCCAATAGGCTCTTACCACGTTGGCAATGATCATAAATCACATTTATGATCATAAGCAATGAGCGGTGTCTAGCAACACATCATTGCTACCCAAGTGACAAGATTGTCGATGATTCGACTAAACCTTTATGATCATCACCGATATATGCCATTGTCCCTTTGTCCAAGATATCAAGACTAAGCACGAGACATGGAATGTGTCACTCTCGTATAGCCCAATCTTTGGTTTCTTGATTACCGAGTAGACCAACTTAAACTGATGACATTGATATCGTATATCAACTCATCCGAGCATGGCCATGCATTTTTCTAAGTCTCACTCTATCAAGGGGCCCGAAGATATCACTCCCGTTACATAGGAGGGACAAATCCCATCTTGATCATACAAATCCCTCCGCATGATATGTGACATACCCAATGACCTCCTTCAAGTTCACTCAGTTACGAGCAACAAAGGAAAGTATCAAAGTATGTGACTCACATGTAGGGAACCTTGATGATCTTAGGTCAAAGGACTACATATACCATGATCACTATGAGAATCACTTATGACACTCATATAACGATCCATGTAGTGTTCTCATGGTGGGTCGGTCCAGTACACAAGTTCTCCAACTTGTACCCATATGTAGACTACATATCTCATATTAGTCTCCACATATGCTAGTCGTTATGTATTATTGCAACCCGCTCCACAATAATACTAGACTAGGGACGTTTGAGAATATCATTATTCTAGGGTTACAATTATGTTTATTACGTTACGCAGAAACAAAACAACAAACATAATTGCTGGATTAATGCCTTAATAAAATATCATGACTCAATGTGCAAAAAATACAATCATCTCATGATTGGCTTTTGGGCACAACACTAACAATCTCCCACTTGCACTAAAAGCCAATCATCCATGTATCTAATACCGATGGACCTAGAATGGCTATCATGCTTCTGCTGCGTAAGGGGCTTTGTCAGTGGATCAGCAATGTTGCTGTCTGTCGAAGTCCTGCATATCCTTACATCACCCCTCTCGATGATCTCCCTGATGAGATGATAGCGTCGGAGTATGTGTTTGGATCGCTGGTGAGATCGAGGTTCCTTAGCCTGTGCGATTGCTCCATTGTTGTCACAATAGAGCTCTATCGGGTCGGCAATGCTTGGAACCACTCCAAGTTCAGTGATGAACTTCTTGATCCAAACTGCCTCCTTCGCAGCATCAGAGGCGGCAATGTACTCAGATTCTGTTGTAGAGTCAGCTACTGTCTCTTGCTTTGAACTCTTCCAGCTCACAGCACCACCACCAATACAAAACACATAACCAGATTGTGATACCCTATGGGTTTTACCCCTTCAGGTGGGTCAACCAAAGTCCATACTTGGTTTTCATACATGGATTCCATCTCGGATTTCATGGCCACTAGCCACTTCTCAGAGTCAGGCCCCGACATAGCTTGTTGGTAGGTTGTGGGCTCATCCTGATCCATGAGCATCACATCACCAGTGTGAGTCACGAGAAATCCATATCTCTCAGGCTCACGCCGAATCCTACCAGACCTACGTGGGCTCTGTGCTACAGGAACAGACTCTTGAACCACAACATCTTGTGGTGTCTGTTCAGGTTCCATTTCAGGTTCGATGTCTCCTTGTTGTTCTTGAATTTCTTCAAGTTCTACTTTCCTCCCACTAGTTCCTTTAGAGATAAACTCTTTCTCTAAAAAGACACCAGTTCGAGCAACAAACACTTTTTGCTCAGAAGGATTGTAGAAATAGTAACCCTTTGTTTCTTTGGGATACCCAACAAAAAGGCATTTTTGAGATTTGGGCCCTAGTTTGTCAGAGGATTGACGTTTCACATAAGCGTCACAGCCCCAAATCTTCATAAAAGACAAATTGGGATGCCTCCCACTCCATATCTCATATGGTGTCTTTTGAACCGATTTAGATGGAACTCGGTTTAGTGTAAAAGCGGCTGTCTCTAGAGCATGTCCCCAAAAGGAGTTTGGAAGGTCAGCTTGACTCATCATAGAGCGAACCATGTCTAACAGAGTTCGATTTCTCCTTTCAGATACACCATTCCATTGAGGTGTACCTGGTGGAGTGAGTTGTGATACTATACCACACTCCTTCAGATAGTCAAGGAATTCTCGATCCAAGTACTCTCCACCTCGATCTGATCGAAGCACTTTGATACTCTTCCCGAGTTGATTCTCTACTTCATTCTTGAATTCTTTGAACTTTTCAAAGGATTCTGACTTGTGTCTCATGAGATACACATAGCCATATCTGCTGAAGTCATCAGTGAAAGTAATGAAGTATTGGAAACCTCCTCTAGCTTGTGTAGACATAGGGCCACATACATCACTATGTATGAGTCCTAGTAAGTCATTAGCCCTTTCACTTTGCCCTGTGAATGGGGCTTTGGTCATCTTGCCCAACAAACATGACTCACATGTCTCATATGATTCAAAATCAAATGAGTCCAAGAGTCCATCCTTATGGAGCTTGGATATGCGGGTCTCATTTATATGGC
Organism: Aquilaria sinensis; assembly: GCA_005392925.1. Lineage (NCBI taxonomy): Eukaryota > Viridiplantae > Streptophyta > Magnoliopsida > Malvales > Thymelaeaceae > Aquilaria > Aquilaria sinensis. The sequence continues at coordinate 206,646 of SMDT01002116.1, read as the reverse complement.
CCAAGCGACAGTGCCAGAGATAGGTCGGGTTTCGAATCATTTAATCTGACCTTCTTGGTATTCACATTATAGATTGGATCTTCGAGGTCTAGAACATACAACCCATTGCTAAGTTGAGCACTACCATAAAAGATTTCATTCAAATAAATAGAACAACATTTGTCCTTTATTATAAATGAAAAACCTTTCTTGTCCAAACAAGAAACAGAAATCAAATTTCTACTAATAGTAGGCACAAAGTAGCAGTTGTCTAATTCTAAAACTAATCCACTAGGTAAAGTGAGAACATAAGTCCCTACGGCTAAGGCAGCAACCCTTGCTCCATTTCCAACACGTAGGTCCACTTCACCTCGGGCCAATCTTCTACTTCTACTTAGATCCTGCACATTTGCACAAATGTGAGATCCACATCCAGTATCCAATACCCAAGATGAGGAAGTAGAAAAGTTAGCCTCTATAACAAAAATACCTGAAGTGGAAGTCTTACTTCCCTTTTCCTTAGCAAGTTCTTCAAGATAGAGCTTGCAGTTGCGCTTCCAGTGTCCAGGTTGCTTACAATGGAAGCACTCCCCTTCCTTTGCCACACCACCCTTTGGTTTCAGTGCAGCTGAAGAAGAATTAGCATTGGACTTTCCATTAGCTTTATCCTTCTTCTTGTTGGCTTTTCCCTTTCCCTTGCCCTTTTGAACCATCAAAATGGGCTTAGCCTTCTTAAGGTTTTGCTCAGCAGTTCTCAACATGTTGAGCAATTCAGGGAGGGACTTGTCAAGGTCGTTCATGTTATAGTTCATGACGAACTGACTGTAGCTTTCAGGCAACGATTGCAAGACTACATCAATAGCCAACTCTTTCTGAAGAGCAAATCCCAAATTCTCAAGATTCTCAATGTACCCAATCATCTTGAGCACATGAGGACCCACGGGACTTCCCTCAGACATCTTGCACTGAAACAATGCCTTAGAGGTCTCAAACCTCTCATGCCTAGCTTGCTCTTGGAAAAGCATTTTGAGATGTTCGATCATATCGAACGCCCCCATGTTCTCATGTTGCTTCTGAAGCTCAGATTCCATGGTAATAAGCATGAGGCATGCAACATCCAAAGCATCATCAGAATGCCTCTTGTGAGCATCCCTTTCAGCTCTTGGAGCAGTGGCAGCAGGCTCATTCGGAATGGGCTGCTCTAGGACATAAGCCTTTCTCTCTTGTTTGAGGACTATCCTCAAGTTTCGGTACCATTTGAGAAAGTTGGTCCCATTCAGTTTTTCCTTCTCAAGGATCGATCGCAACGAAAGTGTCGATGTGTTTTGTGCCATGGTTATCTACAACAGTAAATATGCAGTGTAAGAGTCATGTATTTTAATTCATTTAATAAGGACTTTTATTAAACGATACTCCCACTATTTTCCTCAAAATAATAACCCTCGATATTATTTCGGAACACCTCGGCGCTAAGGTATTCTAGTGGGCCAAGATCCATATTTGACCACAACCTGAGTCAGCTTTGGCTTTTCTCTCAAGTTACAGCTATTTAGGTAGGCAACTCCTTGCCAATTGCATCTTATGCAACTCTTGGATAGTTGGGTGAACAACACTTGTCCAAGCTCATCTCATGAACTTAAGCCCAACTCTATGCCTCTAAGTCCCTAATCCTATTAGGATGACTTAGTTAAGTCGAACCCAAAGTTAGCAGTTTGGATATCACTATTATCCCATCGCGCCTTACCAAGATGAACATAGGTGCTTTGCTTTGGCAAACCCACCTAATGTTGATCAAAGTCTTGACGAGTGCCAACATTTGGAAGGCATCACATTTAATGACTTAATATTTGTTTGAGGGATTTTTTTCTTTTGATCTCACCAATTTGTTATCTCCGGTTGTCTTATACATGCATCACATACAAATATAAAACATGCATCTCATGCTTACAAGAAAGTAAACGTGACATGGTTATAGCCCAAACTATGCGATATTCTCAAGCCAATGAGAATATCATAAAAGCCTAAGAAAAGAAAAGAGTCTTCACAAGCTCCTTCTCTTCCTTTCTTGGTTGCCCTTTTGTTGTCACCTCCTTGGACATACCACCTTGGATGATCCTTGGACATACCACCTTGGATGATCCCATAATGCACCATTACATCAATAATAGAAACCTCGAGTTACATTCGAGGGGAGTAAGGTGAGAAGAGAATGTACAATGAGAGTGATAAGAAAAGGCACGACTCGCAGGCCGTATTTACAAGTACAACCAATCAAGGGCTATAACCATGCACCATGCTTCAAACACCAATCAGCATATCATGTCAAATCTCATTCAACAAAGATGCATGCCAATTTTCATGCGTTGATTAACCAGTTTTTATTTATGTGGCGCTTCGCATACGGCGGTCCCGCTGGCCGGTCAGCGGGCGGTGGTTCCGCTGACCGGTCAGCGGACGGGGTCAAGGGGAGCCGCCCTTGCGGGGGGCGTGGGGGGCAGCGCCCCCCGGCGCAAAAAATTGTCTTACAATTGCTTAGCCCGAAATCTTCTATTTCGAGCAAGTAGGCACCCGAGACTCCTCCATTCGAGCCACCAAAAATACCTTACTTTCGGTGCCCGAACAGGCCGAATCCGAACAAAGCTAGGGTTTTTGCAACTATTGCAAGAATCCTAATCCATATAGGTATCTCATACCTATCAATTTCGAGGTTAATCTCATTAACCAATTTGTGTCGTTTCTTCATATATCTCATATGTTCATTACGAATTCCGGTTTCATGCATCATGAATCAATCTAATTAATCATGGCCGAAAAGCAACCGAACACATAGCATCATGCGATTCAACACTCAATCCCGATTTAGGGTTTCACCAGTAGCTCTGATACCACTGTTGGGTTTCGGGAGCCAAACAGCGCAGCGGAATTTAACCGAAACCCTCCAGGATCCAAGTGAAACGGGGTAAACCGGGTGTTCGAAAATTTTCATACCTAATTTTCGGTTGAGATCTCTCACTCAACTGTAGAGTTGAATCACAAAACCTGAACAGTTGACGTGTTCAGGCTCTCTATGGTATCCACACGAGCCTCTCGGGATCACCACGCTTCCACCACGTCCCGGCAGATGCGTTTCTCTTGCGCTCGCAGTGCTAGCTTGCGTCCTCCAAGGAATTGCAAGAGAAGAGTGCGGCTGTCCTTTTTGGAGGCTAGGGCAAGGAGACCTGCGAATTTCTCACTTAAAAGTTGTATTTATAGTGAGACTCAACTTCCAGGCCTAATGGGTTTCAAAGCCCTAATCCAATTAGGATTTAATTTCGGGCTTAATAATGGCTCAACTCTTGGGCCCATTATTAATACGAAATTAAAGTGAAACCATAACCCAAATAATTAGCCCATGCACTCTAATGATCCAAATAGCTCTATGTGTGCGACCCAATAGGCTCTTACCACGTTGGCAATGATCATAAATCACATTTATGATCATAAGCAATGAGCGGTGTCTAGCAACACATCATTGCTACCCAAGTGACAAGATTGTCGATGATTCGACTAAACCTTTATGATCATCACCGATATATGCCATTGTCCCTTTGTCCAAGATATCAAGACTAAGCACGAGACATGGAATGTGTCACTCTCGTATAGCCCAATCTTTGGTTTCTTGATTACCGAGTAGACCAACTTAAACTGATGACATTGATATCGTATATCAACTCATCCGAGCATGGCCATGCATTTTCTAAGTCTCACTCTATCAAGGGGCCCGAAGATATCACTCCCGTTACATAGGAGGGACAAATCCCATCTTGATCATACAAATCCCTACAACACTAACATAAGGCAAATGAGGCAACAAAATCTTCATTCCAAGACAGTTTCTGCCTTGCTCTCCATCAAATTACCTCATGCTTTCCCAACCTCGATGTCTCATTTCCCCAAGCACTCGACATCCCTGAGGGGCCATCTTCGATATGGTCGAAGATAGAGTTCCTTAACCTTCCAAAACTACCCCCAACTGACGAAAGTGATGACACTGAAGAGGGGAATACCTAAGATGATGACACCGAAGGGGCCATAAAAGTACAAGATAATCCATAGGATTTTTTTTTTTGCACTTCTTTCTTTGTAGTTGGCCTCTTTAAATGGAATATCTTTATTCTCTTAAAATTTTTTTGGCTAAGTCCACGAGTAATGCAGTACTTGAAGCCATTTTAGCCTTCAACATATTAATTACTTTCGCTAGCATCATTTGCTCTCAAAGCCTTTCCATCTTTTCAAAGACATGACTAACTCTTTTTTACTTATTCACCATTTTTGGCTAAATTTACCATCTTTGGCAAGGCTTAGCACGTTCGATTATGTATTATCCTTGTTAAAAATACTATTAAGGATTTAGAACCTTAACCTTTTTTGAAAGTAATATTCTATAACTTCTGGAGTCCTGAGTATTTCTCTTAGTGTTTTAGAATCAAATTCAAGCACTGTTTTCGGGAAACTTGCTATGTTTAAAACACTTAGGTATTGTCGTAAACTACCACATTTGGTTAATCTCCTTTGGGAGGCCTTCCCATGAGACTCCTAACACTTTAAGCAACTTCAGATATCACCACATTTGGTTGATCTCTTTGGGGAGGTTTCTCATAATAAGGCTACTTCTTTGGAAATTTAAGTTCATAGAACTAAGTGTAGAATTTTTTCAAAAAGTCTGAATGCCATGTGTTCTTCAACTCTTCTCCTTTAGTATTTCCAAGTTTATAGACTCCTAACCAAATGTCATCCAAGACCAAATATGGTTCTTCCTAGTTTGCCCAAAGTACGTCATAAGAGGGTCTTCGAGATTCCAGTTTAGCCTTTCGGAGGACAAGGTCTCCTTTCTTGATTCCTTTAGGTTTGACATGCAAGTTTGTTATGATGGCTACCTTTTGCTGGAAAGCTTTTCTTTTGAGTTTGGCCATCTCCCTATGTTCGTCAAGTATATTGAGGTTGGTTCTTAAACGAAGGTTGTTCCCTTCTTCATCAAAAACCTGTACTCTGATGGATGGTTGTACAACTTCAACAAAGATAAAAGCCTCAATACCGAATACAAGTGAAAAAGGTGTTTCACTAGCAGCTCTTCTAGGAGTTGTTCGGTAACTCCATAGTACACTCAGAAGTTCTCCATGCCATTTTCCCTTGGCTTATTTTAACCTTTTTCTTCAGACCATCTTTTATTGTCCTATTGGACACCTCAACTTGTCTATTGTTTTGAGGACGGGCAACTAGCATGAAGTGTAATTTTAGCCTGAGGTTGGTTACAAATTCCTAGAACCTTTTGTCAATGAATTGGGAACCATTATCTGCTACTATCACCCTTGAGACACCGAACCTACATATGATGGTTTGCTAGACGAACTTCTGGATGTCTTTTGCTGAAATTGTTGCTAGGGGCTCTACCTCAATCCACTTAGTGAAATCATCTACTGCAATTACATAGAACTTCACTCCTGTAGGGGCCATCAAGAAAGGACTGATGAGGTCAATACCCCAAACAGCAAAGGGGCAAGGATAGTTAGATGAAGTTATTGCTTCTACGGGTGCCCTTTGGATGGGTGTGTGTCGCTGGACTTACCGCATCTTTTGACAAACTGCCTTGCATCTTTCCTTAAAAAAGGGCCACAAATATTCTTGTCGAAGTAGTGCCCCAGCAAGGGCATCAATCCCAATGTGAGATCCGCAGGCTCCTCATGGACTTCTTTCAGGACAGTCTCGATGTCCTATTCACTAATACACCGTTGTAGGGGATTTGCATATCCTTGCCGGTACAATTCTTCCCCAATCATGAAATACCTTACAAAGCGTCTACACACCTTCACAGCTTCCTTGCGATCCTAAGGTACGGATGAACTGATCAAATATTCCTTTATAGAATCTTTCCACCCCCTGTTTGGTGTTATGAATGCCATTATGGCTATGCTCGAATGATCAAGTACTTTAGTGTACTGTTTTGCCTTAGCCGTATATCTGCTTTTTGTTTTCTTTTTGAGGTACTTTTTCTATCTTTACTTTGTCAAATTCCAAGATCAATTCTTGGACGAGGTTGTGGTATTTTGCCAGGCTAAGATCCTTGGTACCGTAATCCCCTGTCATCTGCCGAACCACCAACTATGAGTCGCTATAAGCCTTCAAATTCTTTACACCAACTTTTTTTTCCAGTCATAATCCTACTACTAAGGCATCGTACTTTGTGATATTATTGGTGACTTGGAATCCAACCTTGATAGCTTTTGATGCTTTCATCCCTTCGGGACCTCGGAGTATTATCATGGCTCCCTAGTGATCTAATCCTAAAGTGTCATCTACAAACAATACCCATTCGGGCTCTTCACTTTTGAGGTTCTTGGGGGTGTCCTCGGTTTTAGGCAATTTAGCAATAAAGTCTGCGAAAAACCCTGACCTTTTATGGCCTTTCTCGCTTCATATGTGATGTCGGATTCTTCGAGCTCGATACACCATTTTGATAGTCGGCTTGAATGATCCACCTTCTTCATGACACCCTGAAGAGGTAGGTTACTTTAGACCGTGATAGAATGTCCTTGGAAATAGGGTTGGAGCCTCTAACTTGCCATGACTAAAATGTAGATCGCTTTTTGCAGTAGAGGGTACCTGACTTCGGCACCGCACAAGGTGATGAGTTCATAATTTATATATATTTATTTAATAATTTCCATAGCTTTTGTCCCAACTTATTAAGTTGATAGGGCTATTAATGATGTTATTCCCCTAGCCTTCAAAGCTAACGATACGGGTTTGATTCCCGCTACCCATCCTTCAATATCATGATTGGGTCGACCAGACTAGATCATGAGTTAATAGAAAATTGAATTGCATCCATCCCAAGGTATTATTTCTAACACATCGGGGGGGCACCTTTCCATACATAACTGAAAAATGGAAAAGATTCTTCAAGAGTTTCAAGGATGAAAGTATGCCTTAGTGATCCGACAGTCAATTCCAGCGACAGTTTCCTTACATATCTTACCATTAGAATCCCTCTTTTTTCTTATCTAGTTCCTCTACCACCGCGAACTCCAGTTGGATTCAGGCATGAGCGTGAAAAAGGTTCATCAAGAATCAGTTTTCTTTTTATAATGGCTAAAATCATTTATTTTGGCTTTTTGACCCGAGTGGATCTAGAAAAATATGAAAGGTTCATCTTCAGCTTGTATCCTCTGCATCTAAAGAAGGGTAGTACACAAAATAATTTGATCTATGGACAGCATCATTGTGGTAAAGGTCGTAATGCCCGAGGAATCATTACCGCAAGGCATAGAGGGGGAGGTCCTTGAAAAATGATCGGGTCTGGCCCATTCCTCAAAAAAATTTGTTAAGTGGAGCGAAAAGGGTTTTCCATTAGACGGGAAATGAAAACTGTTAGCCCTTCTTTGTATTTCATTTCAAAAGTATACCTTACCGATTTTTTAACCTTTGAACAACTTGATGCACTATCTCCTTTCAACCCTTTGAGCGAAATGTGGCAAAAGGAAGGAAAATGAAAATCCATGGAAAAATAAAAAAATCAACCGATTAAAAAAAAAACCCTTCTTTGATTGTAAAATATGAGCAACCTAAATCCTTCTAGGGCCCAAACCTCCATTTCTCCTACCTGTTGAAATTGGTCATTTTTTATATAACAAAATGGTCGATTCCATTTGTTAGAATAAAAAAGAATACTCACAAGACGTTTTTCTATGCTGGAAAGCAACTCGAGCACTCAAAAAACCAAAAAACTATACCTTCCATGTAAAAACAAAATAAGATGTGTTTTGAAGGGATTAAAGGCACAATGGCATTTTTGGACTAAAAGGAATAAAGTGGCTTTTTTTGTGTTGGCATCAACTCTTCATGGCTGGAAGCGTAATTAACCAACTTGTTTAATTTTATTTGAGAGCTTGGAGACGTTGCCATTTTGGACACTGAAGAAGCAAAGTCTAACTTGGCTATTTAAGCACCAGCCTTCTCTGCGTGGATTTCTTTCCATTGGCTGTGTTGTCGCGGCCTACAATTTCGTTCTTTTCACAATGGTTCAAAGGAGTGAGTGTCAGCAAATTGGCTTCCAATGTTCTGAATTAAGCTCTCTTTCTTGTTTCCATTTGAACTACCGAAGTTGAGCTTGAGAATGGCCGTTTATGCTCCAAATTTCTGATGCCTGCAAAGTGCTCGATCAAATGCTTGTGAGTCAGAATAGAAGGACTAGATAACTTAAGACTCCCAAGTTATATGGACTGATTAGCCAATCACAAAATAGGCCGGATATAACATGATTTTTAGAGGTATTTGGTCAGCCTAAGTCTCTATTTTTTTTTAGTGCACTTTTGTTTCCTGGAAGGGGGAAATTTCGTGACAATACAAAGAGCTAAGGAGAACGCACTAGACATAGCAAATTTTAGGTTTTTTCTTTCTTGTGCCTTTTGTCTTAAACATGAGCGAGTAATTTTTCTGGTTCAATTCAAGGGGACGATTTCCATCACAAAACTGGTTGTAAGGATTGATTCTTCTTATTAAAACTTTCTTTAAATTCAAGTATTTACTTCTTTGTTGTTCAGATTTATTGCAATTAATTTTTTTGTTCTCACTTGTTGGATTGGTTATGTGATTGCAAATCTGCTTGATTTTCTTTCAACCGCTTAGGTGAAGAATTCAATTTAGAAGCAAGTGAATTGACTAGAGATTACTTTTATTTCTAGTTAGTTCATACAAAGAAATAAGATAGGATAAATTATTCAAGCTTTTGGATTGTTACCTGGAATAAACTTTTTTGTTCATTGTTTTTAATGCTAATTTTGGATTTATTAGAAATTGCTTTCCAATATCTGGTTACTCAAAATTCAAAAATTAATCTGAAGCATTTTCTAGTTAATTTTACTATTAAATTCTTTGGGTTCTTTTTAGCTTTAAAGAGAGTCTTGTTTATTTGCTTAGATTGAAGAAGTACTTTTCTTTGATGATCAACTGCGTGATTGAAATGGATAATCAACCCTGAACTTAGCATTTTTAATATCGATTACTTTTATTTTAATTCTACAATCAATTTATTTCACCTTTTAATTCAAAAAAACCCCCCAATCTTGTATATCAGTTTTCTAACATGAAGCTTTCAGAAAAAAATTTTCCTTAGGATTTGACCTAGTTTTCACTGCTAAACTATAATTTTATTTATTCTGAGTTGCTAGTAAGACCAGAATTATTTTTTACGGTTTCGATGATAGACCAAAAATTTTGCGCCATTGCCAGGGAGATTTCTTTTTCTATTAAAGTTTCCTTTTTATTTATTTATTTTTTCTCCTTTCTTTCTTTCTCAATAAACTGACTTATGCCAAGATCTTCTCATACAGGTGAATTAGTGTTTGATCCAAAGACTGAGAAGACAGCAAAGGCAAATAGGAAAGCAAAGAGGCAAATGGTCAATTTTATAGCTTCGGCATCTACAAACAGCAACTTAGAAAGTGAAGAAGAAGTAGTTGTTATTGCAGATATGGAAGAACAAAGAACTCTAAGGGAGTTGGCAACTCCCGACGTTGTCCAGCAACCCTTGTGCATCAATTTTCCTGATATTGAGGTAGCATTTGAATTAAAATCTGGATTAAATCATTTATTGCCTACTTTTCGTGGTCATGCAGGCGAGGACCCCCACAAATACTTGAAGGAATTTCATGTAGTTTGCTCGACCAAGAAACCACATGGAGTTCAGAAGAACAGATTAAGCTAAGAGCTTTCCCATTCTCTTTGGCGGACAAAGTGAATGACTGGTTGTATTACCTTCCCTCCGGTTCAATCAGAACCTGTAATGGCCTGAAAAGAAAATTTTTGGAGAAGTTCTTTCCAGCTTCGAGGGCTGGAACGAATAGGAAGAAAATCAATGGGATTTGGCAGTGCAACAGAGAAAGTCTCTATGTATATTGGGAGAGATTCAACCAACTATGTGCGAGCTGCCCACATCACCAAATTTCTGATCAACTGTTACTGCAGTACTTCTATGAAAGGCTACTATTCATGGATCGAAGTATGATGGATGCTCCAAGTGGAGGAGCACTTGTAGAAAAGACACTCAAAGAAGCAAAAGGCCTGATTTCTAAAATGGCAGCCAACTTGCGGCAATTTGGCACATGGGTAGACCATATGCCGAAGAAGGTAAATAAGGTAGGAACTTTGAGTATTAAAGCTCAACTTTCTGAACAAACCACTTTTGTTAGACAAGTTGCCTTGGGACAAGTTCAAAATTCTAGAGTTTCTGGCATTTGCTCTACTCAAGGACACCTTACTGACTCGTGTCCACAACTGCAAAACGAGACAACACCTCAAGTGAATGCAATAAGTGGGTTTGTCAACCAACCAATAAGATATGACCTTTGTGCCAATCAATACAACCCTGGTTGGAGAGACCACCTGAATGTAAGAAATGGGCAGCCAAATGATTAGGCACTGTATCCATCTACAGATTATAACAAACCAGCTCATCCACCACAAAACCAAGGACCAAATTCAGGTATGGCTTTAGAGGATATTGTGAAAGCTTCAGCCACTAACACTCAAATGTTTCAGCAAAAAACAAGGGTAAGTATCAAAGACTTAGGGAACCAAATTTCACAGCTTGCAGCGTCATTGAACAAAATTGAAGCTGAAAATGGGAGGCTGCCATCTCAAGCTGAAATTAACCCGAGAGAGCACACTAATGCCATGACTTTTAGAAGTGGCAAAGATGTGCAAACCACCATGTTAAATATGGCAGCACCTGGAAAGGAACAAGATGGCTCCAAACTAGCAACTTCTGATGCACCAACTAAGGAGGTAAGTAACAAGCCAATTTTTCCAAAATCAAAAATTCTGATCCCACCTCCTTTTCCTGGCATGTTGGGTAAATCAAAGAAAGAGGAGACTAAGCAGGAAATTCTTGAAACTTTTAGGAACGTCAAAATCAACATACCCTTGCTAGATATAATCAAGCAAGTGTTTTGGTATGCCAAGTTTCTAAAGGAGCTATGCCCCAACAAATAGAAGCTGAAGGTGTTGGGTTTTGGAAGCCAAACAGCGCAACGGAATTTAACCGAAACCCTCCAGGATCCAAGTGAAACGGGGTAAACCGGGTGTTCGAAAATTTTCATACCTAATTTTCAGTTGAGATCTCTCACTCAACTGTAGAGTCGAATCACAAAACCTGAATAGTTGACGTGTTCAAGCTCCCTATGGTATCCACATGAGCCTCTCGGGATCACCACGCTTCCACCATGTCCCGGCAGATGCGTTTCTCTTGCGCTCGCAGTGCTAGCTTGCGTCCTCCAAGGAATTGCAAGAGAAGAGTGCAACTGTCCTTTTGGGAGGCTAGGGCAAGGAGACCTGCGAATTTCTCACTTAAAAGTTGTATTTATAGTGAGACTCAACTTCCAGGCCTAATGGGTTTCAAAGCCCTAATCCAATTAGGATTTAATTTCGGGCTTAATAATGGCTCAACTCTTGGGCCCATTATTAATACGAAATTAAAGTGAAACCATAACCCAAATAATTAGCCCATGCACTCTAATGATCCAAATAGCTCTATGTGTGTGACCCAATAGGCTCTTACCACGTTGGCAATGATCATAAATCACATTTATGATCATAAGCAATGAGTGGTGTCTAGCAACACATCATTGCTACCCAAGTGACAAGATTGTCGATGATTCGACTAAACCTTTATGATCATCACCGATATATGCCATTGTCCCTTTGTCCAAGATATCAAGACTAAGCACGAGACATGGAATGTGTCACTCTCGTATAGCCCAATCTTTGGTTTCTTGATTACCGAGTAGACCAACTTAAACTGATGACATTGATATCATATATCAACTCATCCGAGCATGGCCATGCATTTTCTAAGTCTCACTCTATCAAGGGGCCCGAAGATATCACTCCCGTTACATAGGAGGGACAAATCCCATCTTGATCATACAAATCCCTCCGCATGATATGTGACATACCCAATGACCTCCTTCAAGTTCACTCAGTTACGAGCAACAAAGGAAAGTATCAAAGTATGTGACTCACATGTAGGGAACCTTGATGATCTTAGGTCGAAGGACTACATATACCATGATCACTATGAGAATCACTTATGACACTCATATAACGATCCATGTAGTGTTCTCATGGTGGGTCGGTCCAGTACACAAGTTCTCCAACTTGTACCCATATGTAGACTACATATCTCATATTAGTCTCCACATATGCTAGTCGTTATGTATTATTGCAACCCGCTCCACAATAATACTAGACCAGGGACGTTTAAGAATATCATTATTCTAGGGTTACAATTATGTTTGTTAAGTTACGCAGAAACAAAACAACAAACATAATTGCTGGATTAATGCCTTAATAAAATATCATGACTCAATGTGCAAAAATACAATCATCTCATGATTGGCTTTTTAGGCACAACACTAACAATCTCCCACTTGCACTAAAAGCCAATCATCCATGTATCTAATACCGATGGACCTAGAATGGCTATCATGCTTTTGCTGCGTAAGGGGCTTTGTCAGCGGATCAGCAATGTTGCTATCTGTCGAAGTCCTGCATATCCTTACATCACCCCTCTCGATGATCTCCCTGATGAGATGATAGCGTCGGAGTATGTGTTTGGATCGCTGGTGAGATCGAGGTTCCTTAGCCTGTGCGATTGCTCCATTGTTGTCACAATAGAGCTCTATCGGGTCGGCAATGCTTGGAACCACTCCAAGTTCAGTGATGAACTTCTTGATCCAAACTGCCTCCTTCGCAGCATCAGAGGCGGCAATGTACTCAGATTCTGTTGTAGAGTCAGCTACTGTCTCTTGCTTTGAACTCTTCCAGCTCACAGCACCACCACCAATACAAAACACATAACCAGATTGCGATCTAAAATCATCCTTATCGGATTGGAAGCTTGCATCGGTGTAACCCCTTACAACGAGCTCATCTTCACCTCCAAAGACCAAGAATGCATCCTTAGTCCTTCGTAAGTACTTAAGGATGTTCTTAACAGCTGTCCAGTGACTCTCACCGGGGTTCGATTGGTACCTACTCGTCATGCTCAAAGCATATCAGACATCGGGATGAGTACATATCATGGCATACATGATAGATCCAATTGCTGAGGCATATGGAATCTTACTCATGCGCTCTCTCTCCTCGGGTGTACTCGGACACTGAGATCTAGAAAGAGTGATACCATGTGACATGGGCAAGAATCCTTTCTTGGAATCTTGCATGCTAAACCTCTTTAGCACCTTGTCAATATATGTACTTTGACTTAGGCCAAGAAGCTTTCTAGATCTATCTCTATAGATCCTGATGCCTAACACATAGGCTGCTTCACCCAAGTCCTTCATAGAGAAACATTTCCCTAGCCAAGTCTTCATAGACTGTAGCTCAGGAATGTCATTCCCGATGAGTAGTATGTCATCTACATACAACACCAAGAAGACAATAGCGCTCCCACTAACCTTCTTGTAGACACAAGGTTCATCTTCATTTTTGATAAAACCAAACTCTTTGATTGCTTCATCAAAATGAAGATTCCAACTTCGAGAAGCTTGCTTCAGTCCATAAATGGACCTTTGCAACTTGCACACTTTATTGGCATTCTCAGGAGTGACAAAACCCTCAGGTTGTGTCATGTACACATCCTCAAGTAGCTTTCCATTTAGGAATGCAGTTTTGACATCCATTTGCCATATCTCATAATCATAGTGTGCAGCAATAGCAAACAAAATTTGGATGGATTTAAGCATAGCAACTGGTGAAAAAGTTTCATCATAGTCAATACCATGAATTTGCTTGAAACCTTTTGCAACCAATCGTCCCTTAAAGGTAATCACATTACCATCCATGTCAGTTTTCTTCTTGAAAACCCATTTGCACCCTATGGGTTTTACCCCTTCAGGTGGGTCAACCAAAGTCCATACTTGGTTTTCATACATGGATTCCATCTCGGATTTCATGGCCACTAGCCACTTCTCAGAGTCAGGCCCCGACATAGCTTGTTGGTAGGTTGTGGGCTCATCCTGATCCATGAGCATCACATCACCAGTGTGAGTCACGAGAAATCCATATCTCTCAGGCTCACGCCGAATCCTACCAGACCTACGTGGGCTCTGTGCTACAGGAACAGACTCTTGAACCACAACATCTTGTGGTGTCTGTTCAGGTTCCATTTCAGGTTCGATGTCTCCTTGTTGTTCTTGAATTTCTTCAAGTTCTACTTTCCTCCCACTAGTTCCTTTAGAGATAAACTCTTTCTCCAAAAAGACACCAGTTCGAGCAACAAACACTTTTTGCTCAGAAGGATTGTAGAAATAGTAACCCTTTGTTTCTTTGGGATACCCAACAAAAAGGCATTTTTGAGATTTGGGCCCTAGTTTGTCAGAGGATTGACGTTTCACATAAGCGTCACAGCCCTAAATCTTCATAAAAGACAAATTGGGACGCCTCCCACTCCATATCTCATATGGTGTCTTTTGAACCGATTTAGATGGAACTCGGTTTAGTGTAAAAGCGGTTGTCTCTAGAGCATGTCCCCAAAAGGAGTTTGGAAGGTCAGCTTGACTCATCATAGAGCGAACCATGTCTAACAGAGTTCGATTTCTCCTTTCAGATACACCATTCCATTGAGGTGTACCTGGTGGAGTGAGTTGTGATACTATACCACACTCCTTCAGATAGTCAAGGAATTCTCAGTCCAAGTACTCTCCACCTCGATCTGATTGAAGCACTTTAATACTTTTCCCGAGTTGATTCTCTACTTCATTCTTGAATTCTTTGAAATTTTCAAAGGATTCTGACTTGTGTCTCATGAGATACACATAGCTATATCTGCTGAAGTTATCAGTGAAAGTAATGAAGTATTGGAAACCTCCTCTAGCTTGTGTAGACATAGGGCCACATACATCACTATGTATGAGTCCTAGTAAGTCATTAGCCCTTTCACTTTGCCCTGTGAATGGGGCTTTGGTCATCTTGCCCAACAAACATGACTCACATGTCTCATATGATTCAAAATCAAATGAGTCCAAGAGTCCATCCTTATGGAGCTTGGATATGCGGGTCTCATTTATATGGCCCAAGCGACAGTGCCAGAGATAGGTCGGGTTTGAATCATTTAATCTGACCTTCTTGGTATTCACATTATAGATTGGATCTTCGAGGTCTAGAACATACAACCCATTGCTAAGTTGAGCACTACCATAAAAGATTTCATTCAAATAAATAGAACAACATTTGTCCTTTATTATAAATGAAAAACCTTTCTTGTCCAAACAAGAAACAGAAATCAAATTTCTACTAAAAGTAGGCACAAAATAGCAGTTGTCTAATTCTAAAACTAATCCACTAGGTAAAGTGAGAACATAAGTCCCTACGGCTAAGGCAGCAACCCTTGCTCCATTTCCAACACGTAGGTCCACTTCACCTCGGGCCAATCTTCTACTTCTACTTAGATCCTGCACATTTGCACAAATGTGAGATCCACATCCAGTATCCAATACCCAAGATGAGGAAGTAGAAAAGTTAGCCTCTATAACAAAAATACCTGAAGTGGAAGTCTTACTTCCCTTTTCCTTAGCAAGTTCTTCAAGATAGAGCTTGCAGTTGCGCTTCCAGTGTCCAGGTTGCTTACAATGGAAGCACTCCCCTTCCTTTGCCACACCACCCTTTGGTTTCAGTGCAGCTGAAGAAGAATTAGCATTGGACTTTCCATTAGCTTTATCCTTCTTCTTGTTGGCTTTTCCCTTTCCCTTGCCCTTTTGAACCATCAAAATGGGCTTAGCCTTCTTAAGGTTTTGCTCAACAGTTCTCAACATGTTGAGCAATTCAGGGAGGGACTTGTCAAGGTCGTTCATGTTATAGTTCATGACGAACTGACTGTAGCTTTCAGGCAACGATTGCAAGACTACATCAATAGCCAACTCTTTCTGAAGAGCAAATCCCAAATTCTCAAGATTCTCAATGTACCCAATCATCTTGAGCACATGAGGACCCACGGGACTTCCCTCAGACATCTTGCACTGAAACAATGCCTTAGAGGTCTCAAACCTCTCATGCCTAGCTTGCTCTTGGAAAAGCATTTTGAGATGTTCGATCATATCGAACGCCCCCATGTTCTCATGTTGCTTCTGAAGCTCAGATTCCATGGTAATAAGCATGAGGCATGCAACATCCAAAGCATCATCAGAATGCCTCTTGTGAGCATCCCTTTCAGCTCTTGGAGCAGTGGCAGCAGGCTCATTCGGAATGGGCTGCTCTAGGACATAAGCCTTTCTCTCTTGTTTGAGGACTATCCTCAAGTTTCGGTACCATTTGAGAAAGTTGGTCCCATTCAGTTTTTCCTTCTCAAGGATCGATCGCAACGAAAGTGTCGATGTGTTTTGTGCCATGGTTATCTACAACAGTAAATATGCAGTGTAAGAGTCATGTATTTTAATTCATTTAATAAGGACTTTTATTAAACGATACTCCCACTATTTTCCTCAAAATAATAACCCTCGATATTATTTCGGAACACCTCGGCGCTAAGGTATTCTAGTGGGCCAAGATCCATATTTGACCCCAACCTGAGTTAGCTTTGGCTTTTCTCTCAAGTTACAGCTATTTAGGTAGGTAACTCCTTGCCAATTGCATCTTATGCAACTCTTGGATAGTTAGGTGAACAACACTTGTCCAAGCTCATCTCATGAACTTAAGCCCAACTCTATGCCTCTAAGTCCCTAATCCTATTAGGATGACTTAGTTAAGTCGAACCCAAAGTTAGCAGTTTGGATATCACTATTATCCCATCGTGCCTTACCAAGATGAACATAGGTGCTTTGCTTTGGCAAACCCACCTAATGTTGATCAAAGTCTTGACGAGTGCCAACATTTGGAAGGCATCACATTTAATGACTTAATATTTGTTTGAGGGATTTTTTCTTTTGATCTCACTAATTTGTTATCTCCGGTTGTCTTATACATGCATCACATACAAATATAAAACATGCATATCATGCTTACAAGAAATAAACGTGACATGGTTATAGCCCAAACTATGTGATATTCTCAAGCCAATGGGAATATCATAAATGCCTAAGAAAATACTTGCAGGCGGTGGTTCTGCTGACCAGTTAGTTGATGGGGTCAAGGGGAGCTGCCTTTGTGGGGGCAGTGCCCCCAGGGCAAAAAAATTTCTTACAATTGTTTAGCCCGAAATCTTCTATTTCGAGCAAGTAGGCACCCGAGACTCCTCCATTCGAGCCACCAAAAATACCTTACTTTCGGTGCCAGAACAGGCCGAATCCGAAAAAAGCTAGGGTTTTTCCAACTACTGCAAGAATCTTAATCCATATAGGTATCTCATACCATTCAATTTTGGGTTAATCTTGTTAACCAATTAGTGTCATTTCTTCATATATGTCATATGTTCATTACAAGTTCTGGTTTCATGCATTATGAATCAATCTAATTAATCATGGCCCAAAAGCAACTGAACACATAACACCCTAGAATAATGATAGTCTTAAACATCCCTGGTCTAGTATTATTGTGGAGCGGGTTGCAATAATACATAACGACTAGCATATGTGGAGACTAATATGAGATATGTAGTCTACATATGGGTACAAGTTGGAGAACTTGTGTACTGGACCGACCCACCATGAGAACACTACATGGATCGTTATATGAGTGTCATAAGTGATTCTCATAGTGATCATGGTATATGTAGTCCTTCGACCTAAGATCATCAAGGTTCCCTACATGTGAGTCACATACTTTGATACTTTCCTTTGTTGCTCGTAACTGAGTGAACTTGAAGGAGGTCATTGGGTATGTCAGATATCATGCGGAGGGATTTAAATGATCAAGATGGGATTTGTCCCTCCTATGTAACAGGAGTGATATCTTCGGGCCCCTTGATAGAGTGAGGCTTAGAAAATGCATGGCCATGCTCGGATGAGTTGATATATGACATCAATGTCATCAGTTTAAGTTGGTCTACTAGGTAATCAAGAAACCAAAGATTGGGCTATACGAGAGTGACACATTCCATGTCTCATGCTTAGTCTTGATATCTTGGACAAAGGGACAATGGCATAAATTGGTGATGATCATAAAGGTTTAGTCGATTCACCGATAATCTTGTCACTTGGGTAGCAATGATTTGTTGCTAGACACCGCTCATTGCTTATGATCATAAATGTGATTTATGATCATTGCCAACATGGAAAGAGCCTATTGGGTAGCACACATAGAGCTATTTGGATCATTAGAGTGCATGGGCTAATTATTTCAGTTATGGTTTCACTTTAATTTCGTATTAATAAGGGGCCCAAGAGTTGAGCCATTATTAAGCCCGAAATTAAATCCTAATTGGATTAGGGCTTTGAAACCCATTAGGCCTGGAAGTTGAGTCTGACTATAAATACAACTTTTAAGTGAGAAATTCACAGGTCTCCTTGCCCTAGCCTCCAAAAAGGACAGCCACACTTTTCTCTTCAATTCCTTGGAGGACGCAAGCTAGCACTTCAAGCGCAAGAGAAACGCATCTACCGGGACGTAGTGGAAGCGTGGTGATCCCGAGAGGCACGTGTGGATACCGTAGAGAGCCTGAACACATCAACTGTTCAGGTTTTGTGATTCGACTCTACAGTTGAGTGAGAGATCTCAACCGAAAATTAGGTATGAAAATTTTTGAACACCCGATTTACCCCGTTTCATTTGGATCCTAGAGGGTTTCGGTTAAATTCCGCATAGCGCATGGCTTACAAGTCTTATACGAGCTAAACATCACATGACATGGGTTGTCTTATAGCATGCATCACAAACTATGCGATATTCTCAAGCCAATGAGAATATCATAAAAGCCTAAGAAAAGAAAAGGGTCTTCACAAGCTCCTTCTCTTCCTTTCTTGGTTGCCCTTTTGTTGTCACCTCCTTGGACATGCCTCCTTGGATGATCCTTAGACATACAACCTTGGATGATCCCATAATGCACCATTACATCAATAATAGAAACCTCGAGTTACATCCGAGGGGAGTAAGGTGAGAAGAGAATGTACAATGAGAGTGATAAGAAAAGGCACGACTTGCAGGCCGTATTTACAAGTACAACCAATCAAGGGCTATAACCATGCACCATGCTTCAAACACCAATCAGCATATCATTTCAAATCTCATTCAACAAAGATGCATGCCAATTTTCGTGTGTTGATTAACCAGTTTTTATTTATGTGGCGCTTCGCATACGGCGCTCCCGCTGGCCGGTCAACGGACGGTGGTTCCGCTGACCGGTCAGCAGACGAGGTCAAGGGGAGCCGTCCTTGCGGGGGGTGTGGGGGGCAGCGCCTCCCGGCGCAAAAAATTTTCTTACAATTGCTTAGCCCGAACTCTTCTATTTCGCGCAAGTAGGCACCCGAGACTCCTCTATTCGAGCCACCAAAAATACCTTACTTTCAGTGCCTGAACAGGCTGAATCCGAACCAAGCTAGGGTTTCTGCAACTATTGCAAGAATCCTAATCCATATAGGTATCTCATACCATTCAATTTCGGGTTATTCTCATTAACTAATTTGTGTCGTTTCTTCATATATCTCATATGTTCATTACGAATTCCGATTTCATGCATCATGAATCGATCTAATTAATCATGGCCGAAAAGCAACCGAACACATAGCATCATGCGATTCAACACTCAATCCCGATTTAGGGTTTCACCAGTAGCTCTGATACCACTGATGGGTTTCGGGAGCCAAACAGCGCAGTGGAATTTAACCAAAACCCTCCAGCATCCAAGTGAAACGGGGTAAACCGGGTGTTCAAAAATTTTCATGCCTAATTTTCGATTGAGATCTCTCACTCAACTGTAGAGTCGAATCACTAAACCTGAACAGTTGACGTGTTCAGGCTCTCTATGGTATCCACACGAGCCTCTCGGGATCACCACGCTTCCACCACGTCCCGGCAGATGCGTTTCTCTTGCGCTCGCAGTGCTAGCTTGCGTCCTCCAAGGAATTGCAAGAGAAGAGTGTGGCTGTCCTTTTTGGAGGCTAGGGCAAGGAGACCTGCGAATTTCTCACTTAAAAGTTGTATTTATAGTGAGACTCAACTTCCAGGCCTAATGGGTTTCAAAGCCCTAATCCAATTAGGCTTTAATTTCGGGCTTAATAATGGCTCAACTCTTGGGCCCATTATTAATACGAAATTAAAGTGAAACCATAACCCAAATAATTAGCCCATGCACTCTAATGATCCAAATAGCTCTATGTGTGCGACCCAATAGGCTCTTGCCATGTTGGCAATGATCATAAATCACATTTATGATCATAAGCAATGAGCGGTGTCTAGCAACACATCATTGCTACCCAAGTGACAAGATTGTCGGTGATTCGACTAAACCTTTATGATCATCACCGATATATGCCATTGTCCCTTTGTCCAAGATATCAAGACTAAGCACGAGACATGGAATGTGTCACTCTCGTATAGCCCAATCTTTGGTTTCTTGATTACCGAGTAGACCAACTTAAACTGATGACATTGATATCGTATATCAACTCATCCGAGCATGGCCATGCATTCTCTAAGTCTCACTCTATCAAGGGGCCCGAAGATATCACTCCCGTTACATAGGAGGGACAAATCCCATCTTGATCATACAAATCCCTCCGCATGATATGTGACATACCCAATGACCTCCTTCAAGTTCACTCAGTTACGAGCAACAAAGGAAAGTATCAAAGTATGTGACTCACATGTAGGGAACCTTGATGATCTTAGGTCGAAGGACTACATATACCATGATCACTATGAGAATCACTTATGACACTCATATAACGATCCATGTAGTGTTCTCATGGTGGGTCGGTCCTGTACACAAGTTCTCCAACTTGTACCCATATGTAGACTACATATCTCATATTAGTCTCCACATATGCTAGTCGTTATGTATTATTGCAACCCGCTCCACAATAATGCTAGACCAGGGACTTTTAAGAATATCATTATTCTAGGGTTACAATTATGTTTGTTAAGTTACGCAGGAACAAAACAACAAACATAATTGCTGGATTAATGCCTTAATAAAATATCATGACTCAATGTGCAAAAATACAATCATCTGATGGTTGGCTTTTGGGCACAACACTAACAGAAGGTTGATAAGACAATCAAAGTTGGGGAGAATGTGTTAGCAATAATCCAAACAAAGTTGCCTCAGAAGTGTAAAGACCCTGGTATGTTTACTATACCATGTGTAATAGGTAATTTCAAGGAGGAAAAAGCTATGCTTGATCTAGGAGCATCAATTAATGTTATGCCACTATCAATTTATAAGGCTTTGAATTTAGAACCTTTGAAAAATACAAGAGTGGTCATTCAACTAGCTGATAGGTCTAATTCATATCCTAAAGGAGTAGTTGAGGATGTTCTAGTTCGAGTAAATAAGTTAATTTTTCCTGCTGATTTCTATATTATTGATATGGATGATAAGTTTTCTTCAAATTCAGCTTACATTTTGCTAGGTAGACCGTTTATGAAAATAGCCAGGACTAAAATTGATGTGCATGAAGGGACTTTATCTTTTGAATTTGATGGGGAAATAGTAACTGTCAATATTTTTGAAGCTATGAAATACCTAAAAAATTCTGAATCTATTTGTCTCATGGATATTATTCACCCGATTGCACAAGATGGTTTTGAGCTGTAATTTTGTAGGAGATGAGTTGGATTTTGTGTTGACGAACAGCAAAACTGAGAGGGATGCACAGCTGGAAATTAGTGATGACTTGAAGGAGGCCATTATGTCATTATCATCGCTGCCAGTATTGCCCAACAGGTTAGTTGATCCATTTCTGCAACTACCGAGTACTTATGAAAGAGTTTTGCCCTCTGTTGAACAGGCCCCAAAGTTGGAGTTAAAGTCTTTGCCTGAGAACCTAAAGTATGCCTACTTGGGAAAGGCTGAAACTTTACCAGTGATTATCGCAAGTGATTTGACCAGAGATCAGGAAGAGAAGCTGTTGCGAGTATTGAAGGAACACAAGACAGCAATTGGTTGGACGCTGGCAGACATCAAGGGAATTAGTCCTTCAATTTGTATGCACCGTATTCTCCTTGAAAACGATGCTAAACCGGTAAGAGAGCCATAGCGGAAACTAAACCTAGCAATGAAGGAGGTTGTTTTAAAGGAGATTCTGAAACTTTTAGACCAAGGGATCATATACCCCATCTTTGACAGTCAGTGGGTAAGTCCAGTACATATTGTTCCTATGAAAACTGATCTAACTCTTGTTCCTAATGCGCAGGATGAGCTTATCCCTATGAAAGTCCAAAATGGGTGGAGAATGTGTATTGATTTTGGGAGGTTAAATTTAGCTACAAGGAATGATCACTTCCTACTTCCGTTTATCGACCAGATGCTTGAAAGGTTGGCAGGTAAGTCATTTTTCTGTTTCTTGGATGGATTTTCTGGATACTACCAAATAGCTGTAGCTCCTGAGGACCAAGAGAAAACAACCTTTACATGTCTCTATGGAACTTTTGCTTATCGTAGAATGTCCTTTAGATTGTGTAATGCCCCTGGAACATTTCAAAGATGTATGATGAGTATTTTTTCTGATTTGCTGGAAAATTGCATTGAGATCTTCATGGATGACTTTACTGTTTATGGTAATTCTTTTTATCAATGTTTGGATAAATTGGTCCTGGTTTTGAAACGCTGCATTGACACAAACTTGGTCCTGAATTATGAAAAATGTCATTTTATGGTTCAGCAGGGAATAGTTTTGGGTCATGTAGTTTCCTCCAGGGGTATTGAAGTTGACAAAGCCAAGGTGGACCTAATTGCCAACTTACCCTATCCTACTAATGAGCGAGAGATTCGTAGTTTTCTTGGCCATGCAGGTTTTTACAGGCATTTCATAAAGGATTTCTCAAAGATTGCACAACCTTTAACCAGGCTGTTACAAAAGGATGTGTCTTTCGACTTTGGAGAGAATTGCAAAGTTGCCTTTGACAAGCTGAAGGGGTTGCTCATATCTGCACCAATTATACAGCCCCCTAATTGGGATATTCCTTTTGAGATCATGTGTGATGCCAGTAAATATGCTGTAGGAGCTGTACTTGGCCAAAGAATTGGGAGGAACAGCTATGTCATTTACTATGCATCAAGGACGTTGAATCCTGCCCAATGCAACTATTCAACCACAAAAAAGGAGCTTTTAGCTATTGTTTTTGCTTTAGATAAATTTCGATAATATTTACTGGGGTCCAAAGTAATTGTTTTTTCTGATCATGCAGCCCTCAAGTACTTACTGGCAAAGAAGGAATCTAAGTCGAGACTGATACGCTGGGTTTTGTTACTACAAGGGTTTGACTTGGAGATCAAAGATAAGAAAGGAGCTGATAATTCTGTGGCTGACCACTTGAGTCGACTGGTGCGTGATGAAGATGTTTTGCCAATTTCAGAATTATTTCCCGATGAGCAGCTGCTACAAGTGCAAGGTAAGGAGCCTTGGTTTGCTGATATTGTGAATTTTCTAGCTGTTGGAATTTTACCGACAGACTTGAATAAAGCAAAGAGGAACAAAATTAAAAATGACTCTAAGTATTATATATGGGATGAACCATATCTGTGGAAAATCGGTTCTGATCAAATTATTCGTAGGTGTGTGCCTGATTATGAAATTCATTCCATTCTTACTTATTGTCATAGTTATGCTTGTGGAGGACACTTTGGTCCTAAAAGGACAGCTAGGAAAATTTTGGATTGAGGGTTTTATTGGGAAACATTGTTTAAGGATTCCTACCAGTTTTGTAAGACTTGTGAAAAATGTCAAAGAGTTGGAACTTTATCCCACCGAAATGAAATGCCCCAAACCCCCATGTTATACTGTGAGCTTTTTGATGTATGGGGAATGGATTTTATGGGACCCTTTCCTAACTCTTTTGGATTTGTTTACATATTGCTTGCTGTGGATTATGTTTCGAAATGGGTAGAAGCAAAGGCTACTCGTACTAATGATTCTAAGGTTGTTGTAGGATTTCTCAAGTCTAACATTTTCAGTAGGTTTGGGATTCCTAGAGCAATTATTAGTGATCAGGGTACGCATTTCTGTAATCGAACCGTTGAAGCATTGATGAGAAAATATGGAGTGCACCATCGAGTAGCCACTGCCTACCACCCACAAACCAATGGGCAAGCTGAAGTTTCGAACCGGGAGATAAAGAGCATCTTGGAGAAAACAGTCAATCCTAACAGGAAAGACTGGAGTCTGCGCTTGGAGGATGGACTATGGGCTTACCGAACAGCATATAAAACACCAATTGGGATGTCACTGTATCGGTTAGTTTTTGGTAAGTTGTGTCATTTACCTGTGGAGATTGAACATCGTGCTTTTTGGGCTGTTAAGCAGTGCAACTTGGATCTGAAAGAAGCTGGAAAAGAAAGAAAGTTGCAACTTTAGGAGCTGGAAGAAATCAGGTTGGAAGCATATGACAATGCTAGCATGTATAAGGAGCGCACAAAGTACCTTCATGACAAGCGGCTGAATCGTAAACAATTTTTTAAAGGTCAAAAGGTATTGCTTTTTAATTCAAGGTTGAAGCTCATGCCAGGTAAGTTGAAATCTAGATGGATTGGTCCATTTGTTGTAGTGAATACTTTTCCATATGGTGCTGTTGAAATTGAAAGTTTGGAGACTAACAAAGTTTTTAAAGTGAATGGCCACAAGTTGAAGCCTTTTCTTGAAAATATTGTTGTCTCTTATATGGAGGAAATTCACTTGGTTGCTCCTACCTACGAGTCAGGCTGATGCAAGAAGCAGGTTGTCTAGCCAAAGACAATAAAGAAAGGCACTTTTGGGAGGCAGCCCAAACGTGGTTTTGTGCCACGAACAATTAGAATTTTTTTTCTTCTTTTTCTTTCTTTCCTTTATTTTTATTTTTATTTTCCATATTTTATTTTTTTAGGTTTCTTTATTCTCACAACTAATTTTCTTGGTCAGGCAATATCCCTTTCAAGCTGGAGGTGAACTGAACCATATGGGGCAGCAAGCTGAAGTCAAATTCTGGGCAATAGATCATTGTGAAATCACCTTTCAGGGCGGTACCCTTTTTTTCCCTCATCTATGCTTTTATTGTAAACATTGAGGACAATGTTTGATTTAAGTGTGGGGGAGTGGGTAGCTTGAGCCATAATTTTCTGTTTTCAAAATTTTTGAACTAAAATTTTTTTTATTCATACTTTTGAGCATCGATCTGAATTGTTAGATGATTTCACCTTTTTGGTTCTTGAATGCTTAGCTTGAGTGTTGAGTTAGTAATTTATTAGTCTTTATGCAACTCCCAAATTTTATTTTTAAATTGTTGTTGTTGCAATTTTTGATCAAGCTAGTTGATGGTTATCTTAAGAAGCTGATTTTTCCATCAAATTTGTGTACTTAGTACATTGATTTAAACCTTGTGAGATTATGAGCTTATTAAGTTGAATATGTGGTTTGTTCGGTTGATGGATGATTTGAATCACTTGAGAAAAAAAATAAAAATAAAAATTGTTTGACTTGTTGCATTCTGCTAAAAAAAAAAAAGAAAAAATTTGCTACTCCGCTGTTCTGGGTATTGAAGTAGGTTGGGGTCTTCTCCTAAGGCAAGAGTCGATCACTGCTCGAAAAGGTACTAGGAACATGAGTATGGTCAAAGACCACTTTGGAGTTGTGTCGAGTTAGTAGCTTGGGTATGGTAGAGCCCCTATTATACACTCGCTAAACGGCGGAACACAAGAAAAAGACAAAACAAAAAAAAAAAGTGAAAAAATCAAGTCAAATAAAAAAAAAGTAAATTCTCAACTGATTTCTTATTTTCCATGGGTTTGTGGTAAGACCGGTTGTGCTTTTTGAGTTCTTATATACCTGGATTGTTCTCTTTATTTTGTGCAAAAGTTTGATGTTTTTCTCAGATTTTCAACGGTGATTGTTACTAGCTTGAGAAGAAATTGTTTTCAAGGACTTATGTAGTTTTGAGTTGCTATTGTCGAGTAGATTGCGTACTTAATTCCTCTTGTTAAATTTTTCAAGACCCTTGGATGTGAAATTGTCTTACCCTATTTAGCTCAAAAGTACGTTTCTATTTTGAGTTTTGCCCGGGGGACAAGCAAAAGCTAAGTATGGGGGAATTTGATAAGTTCATAATTTATATATATTTATTTAACAATTTCCTTAGCTTTTCTCCTAGTTTATTAAGTTGATAGCGCTATTAATGATGTTATTTTGTGTTTTGAAGGGATTAAAGGCACAATGGTGTTTTTGGACTAGAAGGAAAAAAGTGGCTCTTTTTGTCTTTGCATCAACTCTTCATGGCTAGAGGGGTAATTAGCCAACTTGTTTAATTTTATTTGAGAGCTTGGAGACGTTGCCATTTTGGACAATAGAGAAGCAAAGTTCAACTTGACTATTTAAGCACCAACCTTCCTTGCATGGATTTCTTTCCATTGGCTGTGTTGTCGTGGCCTACAGTTTCATTCTTTTCGCAATGGTTCAAGGCAGTGAGTGACAGCAAATTGGCTTCGAATGTTCTGAATTAAGCTCCCTTTCTTGTTTCCATTTGAACTACCAAAGTTGAGAATGGCTTTTTATGCTCCAAATTTCTAATGCCTGCAAAGTGCTCGATCAAATGTTTGTGAGAGTTAGAACAGAAGGACTAGATAACTTAAGACTCCCATGTTATATGGACTGATTAGCCAATCAGAAAAGAGGCTGGATATAACATGATTTGCAAAGGTATTTGGTTAGCCTAAGTCTCTATTTTTTATTATTGCACTTTTGTTCCCTAGAAGGGGGAAATTTTGTGACAATAAAAGGTGCTAGGGAGAACACACTAGACATAGCAAATTTTAGGCTTTTCTTTTGTTTTTTTTTCTTGTGTTTTTTGTCTCAAACATGATTGAGTAATTTTTCTGGTTCAATTCAAGGGGATGATTTCTACCGCCAACACTGGTTGCGAGGGTTGATTCTTCTTATTAAAATTTTCTTTAAATTCAAGTATTTACTTCTTTGTTGTTAAGATTTATTGCAAATAATTTTCCTATTATCACTTGTTGGATTGGTTATGCGATTGCAAATCTGCATGATTTTCTTTCAACCACTTAGGTGAAAAATTCAATTTAGGAGCAAGTGGATTGACTAGAGATTACTTTTATTTCTAGTTAGTTCATACGGAGAAGTAAGACAAGTTAAATTATTCAAGCTTTGGATTGTTACCTGGAATAAAATTTTTGGTTCCTTGTTCTTAATGCAAATTTTGGGTTTATTAGAAATTGCTTTTCAATATCTGGTTACTCAAAATTAAGAAATTAATCTGACATTTTTTCTGGTTAATTTTGCTATGGAATTCTTTGGGTCTTTTTAGCTTGAAATAGAGTCTTGTTTATTTGCTTAGATTGAAAAAGTAGTTTTCTTCGATGATCAACTGCGTGATTGGAATGGATAATCAACCCTGAACTGAGTGTTTTTAATATCGGTTACTTTTATTCTAATTCTACAATCAATTTATTTCAGCTTTTAATTCAAGAAAAGCCTCTAACCTTTTATTTTAGTTTTCTAACATGAAGCTTTTGGTAAAAATTTTTCCTTAGGATTCAACCATGTTTTCACTACTAAACTACAAATTTATTTATTCTGAGTTGTTAATGAGACCAAAATTATTTTTGGCGATTTCTACAACCGACCACAAGGATTTGCTTACATAATATACCAGCCACTATTTTCCTCCTTCTTCCTTCACTAGTATCGAACTTACTGCTTTCTCAGTGACTTCATGGTTGAGGATGAGAGGTTCTCCTTTCCTTGGTTGCCGAAATGTCGGCAGACGGGTTAAGTAACTTTTAAGTTCATCCCAAGCCTTTTGGCAATCTTTGTTCCAAGGATGTTCTTTTGGACCAAGGTTGCCTTCGTTTTTGGCTGCTTTGGTCAGCATGTTAAAGAATGGTTGGCAACGATCTCTATATTTGGAGATGAATCTACTAAGGGCCGTTATTCACCTAGTGAGTCTCTGTACGTCCTTGGTGGTTGTAGGAGTGCAGAACCCAAGCAAGGCCTTAACTTTCTTTGGATTGGCATCTATACCTCTTTTGGATAGCTTGAAGCCAAGGAATTTGCCAATAGTTAACCCAAATACGCACTTTTCAAGGTTGAGACGAATTCCAAATTTTCAAAGTTGCTGAAATATTTCCCCCAAGTCTGTGATATGGCTGTTAGGTCTTTTACTCTTAAGTATCATATCATCAACGTACACTTCCATGTTTCTACCAATTTGGAAACTGAACACCCTATTCATTAGCCATTGATACGTGGCTCCTACATTCTTAAGGCTGAAAAGCATCCTGATATAGCAATAGGTCCCGACTTCGATGATGAAGGCTATTTTTTCCTCATCTTTGGTATTCATCCGAATCTGATGGTATCCGCTAAAAGCATCGAGGATGCTAAGTAGGCCATATTCAACAGTGGAGTCCACCAATTGGTCTATTAATGGTAGAGGATATGAGTCCTTTGGATAAGTGTCATTGATGTTTTGGAAGTCAATGCACTTGTGGAGTTTATCGCTTCCTTCCTTTACGATAACAACAACGTTGCTAAGCCACTCAAGGTACTTGATGCCTGCTTAAATTAATCGCTGGACTTCAGTTTTGATGAAATTGTTCTTTTGCATGGAAAGGCCATGCTTTTTCTACCGAACGGCCCTCGCCTCAGGGCATACTTTAATACTGTGTTGAATAATACCCTAATCTATTCCAAGGATGTCCTTCGAGGAGCAAGCAAACATATCTTTATTCATTAATAGAAAAAATACAAGTTTTTCCTTGTCACCTTTGGTCAGTTTCTTCCCAACTTGGGTACTTCGGCTGGGGACTAGTTCTATATCCGAAGTTTGTATTTTTTCAACATCACCCTTTTCCCTTTCTTTTACATCTTTGCCAGTCGTGCACTTTTCCCCTAAAGTCTACATGTTCACTTTGGCCTGATTCTGCCTTGTTTTGGCAAATATGTTCTTAACTTCAGCCTGGTTGATGAATATCTCTGCATCACTGTCCTTCGCCTCGAACGTGACAGTTAGGGATTTCACATGTGCTCAAATGTGAAGGTTGCCCTGTGTCTATATTCTGAGGATGGCATTGTATGAAGATGAGACATCTATGATGATGAACCTTGTCATAGTGGAAGCAAAGAGTTATTCCTTGGTCTGGACCGAGGTACTTTTCAGCATCAACAATAGGTCAATCCATCCAAGCACAAGGAGTTCCAAAGGACCAACTCCGAAGGTGGGCAAGGTCATAGGCTTGAGATCACCCTTAGAAATTCCCAAAATTGGCAACAGTTGGGCAAACAGGACATCAGTATTTGATCCATCATCAATAAGCACCCTCTCCACATCCCAGTTTTTGATCCTTGCAATGATTAGGAGAGGATCATCATGTGGGAACTTCACAACCAACCCATCACTTTGCGTCTACTTGTTCATCGGGTTGTTGAACTCCATCATTACAATTTCCCTCACTTTCCTCTTTTTTTTTTTTAGGCGAGGGTAGTCTAGTGGTTATTGTTTGGATAACCCTAGCCGAAGGTGGGGGTGCTTCCTGGGGCTCCTATTAGTTTGTCGCCTGTTGGAGTCATATTCCTCATCTTCTCCTTTTTTCTCGTCAACTGCTTTTTCCCGTGCGTTAGGCGATGGGAGCCATAAGTTGTTAGTGTTGTGCCCAAAAGCCAATCATGAGATGATTGTATTTTTTGCATATTAAGTCATGATATTTTATTAAGGCATTAATCCAGCAATTATGTTCGTTGTTTTGTTTTTGAGTAACGTAATAAACATAATTGTAACCTAGAATAATGATATTCTTAAACGTCCCTAGTCTAGTATTATTGTGGAGCGGGTTGCCATAATACATAACGACTAGCATATGTGGAGACTAATATGAGATATGTAGTCTACATATGGGTACAAGTTGGAGAACTTGTGTACTGGACCGACCCACCATGAGAACACTTCATGCATCGTTATATGAGTGTCATAAGTGATTCTCATAGTGATCATGGTATATGTAGTCCTTCGACCTAAGATCATCAAGGTTCCCTACATGTGAGTCACATACTTTGATACTTCCCTTTGTTGCTCGTAACTGAGTGAACTTGAAGGAGGTCATTGGGTATGTCACATATCATGCGGAGGGATTTGTATGATCAAGATGGGATTTGTCCCTCCTATGTAACGGGAGTGATATCTTCGGGCCCCTTGATAGAGTAAGACTTAGAAAAATGCATGGCCATGCTCGGATGAGTTGATATACGATATCAATGTCATCAGTTTAAGTTGGTCTACTCGGTAATCAAGAAACCAAAGATTGGGCTATACGAGAGTGACACATTCCATGTCTCATGCTTAGTCTTGATATCTTGGACAAAGGGACAATGGAAAATATCGGTGATGATCATAAACGTTTAGTCGAATCATCGACAATCTTGTCACTTGGGTAGCAATGATGTGTTGCTAGACACCGCTCATTGCTTATGATCATAAATGTGATTGATGATCATTGCCAACGTGGTAAGAGCCTATTGGGTTGCACACATAGAGCTATTTGGATCATTAGAGTGCATGGGCTAATAATTTGGGTTTTGGTTTCACAATAATTTCGTATTAATAATGGGCCCAATAGTTGAGCCATTATTAAGCCCGAAATTAAAGCCTAATTGGATTATGGCTTTAAAACCTATTAGGCCTAGAAGTTGAGTCTCACTATAAATACAACTTCTAGTAAGAAATTTGTAGGTCTCCTTGCCCTAGCCTTCCAAAAAGGACACTCACACTCTTCTCTTGCAATTCCTTGGAAGATGTAAGCTAGCACCGCGAGCGCAAGAGAAACGCATCTGCCAGGACGCAGTGGAAGCGTGGTGATCCCGAGAGGCTCGTGTGGATACCATAGAGAGCTTGAACACGTCAACTGTTCAAGTTTTGTGATTTGACTCTACAGTTGAGTGAGAGAGCTCAACCAAAAGTTAGGTATGAAAATTTTTGAACACCCGGTTTACCCCGTTTCACTTGGATCTTGGAGGGTTTCGGTTAAATTTCGCTGCGCTGTTTGGCTCCCGAAACCCAACATAAGTAACGATGAAGTTGTCCATTTTTTATTAAGGATTCAATGTACTTCCTTAATTGGAAGAAATCTTTGGTATCATGGCCATGGTCATAGTGAAATTGGCAGTACTTCATGTTCCTTTTGTTATTCAAGGTCATGGCCATCAAACATTTGTTTGAAGTTCCCTGCCTTTCCAAGGCCATTAGGATATTTGTCCTTGTAGTGTTAAAGGAGGTGAATGTTATTGGCTTGCTCCTGCTAGACTTTTGAGGTCTGCCTCCTCCTTCAACTTAATACCGAGGTTGGTGACTATGACCTTCAAGTTGATGATGCTCAGACTTCGGCCCTCCCATTCTCAATTCTTCTACTGTCATATGCTGTTCTACTCTTTAGTAGAATTTGCCAAGGGTGACTGAGGGATCCTTTGAGAACTCGTAAAAAAGCTGCGAATCCCTCCTCATCCTTTTAATCATTGCAAGGATTTGGATCTCAGGGCGGAAGTCTGGAACACTAAGTGCTTCTCTGTTAAATCTCTCGACATGGTCCTAAATGGTCTCCCAATTCTTTTGGGCTATATCAAACATTTCAACAAGCATCTTCACCATCGGCCTGCTCTCTATAAATTTCTGGTTAAAGGCAATGGACAACTCCTGGAAACCAATTATGGTTCCAGGTGCCATGGAGTTATACCACGCAGTTGCTGGCCCAGATAAGGTAACTGTAAAGCACTTGCAGAGGGTGGCATCGTTGGCCCTATGTAGCACCATACTCCTTCTATATTTTGTTAGGTGGGCCTGAGGGTTACTCCGCCCATCGTACATTTCCAAGTGTGGTATTCAGAAATCACTGAGCATTAGGGCTTCCACTATTGCCCTGATGAAAAGGGACTATTCTCTGGCGAAGGTCTACGATAACCTTGACTAGACTAGCTTTCAGGACACCTATTTCTCCACCTTGTCCAACCTTTTCAAGACTCTCTCCATAAGGATGGTAGTACCGTCCTCTCCCTGTTGCCTGGGAGCCATAGGCAAGGGAGAGTAGAGCCATAGGCAAGGGAGAGTGACGCCTTCTTCTTGGCGAGTAATTTTGACATCATGGTGAGGGGGACTTCTCCAGTGGAGAAGGGCTCCGATGGTGGGAGGTCCTTGGCTCTTTAAGCCTCACCACGTACCACCCATGAGATGAGGGTTCTCTATTGAAGACTTTCCATGGAAGCTCTTATGTGGGCAACTTTGGTGAAATGACCGATGCCCCTTTTCAAGGTAAACCTCAGGGGAAGCAGTTCTTGCATGAGAACATGCATGTGACCATCTTTGGTCAAGTTGCTACATCATTTTGGCTACTATAGAGTGCTGGAAGTCACACAGGAAGCCCATAATGATGATCAAAGGATGTTCATCCTCTGGCGGAGTCGTAGGTGCGGATATGGCTATGTGTATCTCATGAGACATAAGTCAGAATCCTTTGAAAAGTTCAAACAATTCAAGAATGAAGTAGAGAATCAACTCGGGAAAAGTATTAAAGTGCTTCGATCAGATCGAGGTGGATAGTACTTGGATCGAGAATTCCTTGACTATCTGAAGGAGTGTGGTATAGTATCACAACTCACTCCACCAGGTACACCACAATGGAATGGTGTATCTGAAAGGAGAAATCGAACTCTGTTAGACATGGTTCGCTCTATGATGAGTCAAGCTGACCTTCCAAACTCCTTTTGGGGACATGCTCTAGAGACAGCCGCTTTTACACTAAACCGAGTTCCATCTAAATCGGTTCAAAAGACACCATATGAGATATGGAGTGGGAGGCATCCCAATTTGTCTTTTATGAAGATTTGGGGCTGTGACACTTATGTGAAACGTCAATCCTCTGACAAACTAGGGCCCAAATCTCAAAAATGCCTTTTTGTTGGGTATCCCAAAGAAACAAAGGGTTACTATTTCTACAATCCTTCTGAGCAAAAAGTGTTTGTTGCTCGAACTGGTGTCTTTTTGGAGAAAGAGTTTATCTCTAAAGGAACTAGTGGGAGGAAAGTAGAACTTGAAGAAATTCAAGAACAACAAGGAGACATCGAACCTGAAATGGAACCTGAACAGACACCACAAGATGTTGTGGTTCAAGAGTCTGTTCCTGTAGCACAGAGCCCACGTAGGTCTGGTAGGATTCGGCGTGAGCCTGAGAGATATGGATTTCTCATGACTCACACTGGTGATGTGATGCTCATGGATCAGGATGAGCCCACAACCTACCAACAAGCTATGTCGGGGCCTGACTCTGAGAAGTGGCTAGTGGCCATGAAATCCGAGATGGAATCCATGTATGAAAACCAAGTATGGACTTTGGTTGACCCACCTGAAGGGGTAAAACCCATAGGGTGCAAATGGGTTTTCAAGAAGAAAACTGACATGGATGGTAATGTGATTACCTTTAAGGGACGATTGGTTGCAAAAGGTTTCAAGCAAATTCATGGTATTGACTATGATGAAACTTTTTCACCAGTTGCTATGCTTAAATCCATCCAAATTTTGTTTGCTATTGCTGCACACTATGATTATGAGATATGGCAAATGGATGTCAAAACTGCATTCCTAAATGGAAAGCTACTTGAGGATGTGTACATGACACAACCTGAGGGTTTTGTCACTCCTGAGAATGCCAATAAAGTGTGCAAGTTGCAAAGGTCCATTTATGGACTGAAGCAAGCTTCTCGAAGTTGGAATCTTCATTTTGATGAAGCAATCAAAGAGTTTGGTTTTATCAAAAATGAAGATGAACCTTGTGTCTACAAGAAGGTTAGTGGGAGCGCTATTGTCTTCTTGGTGTTGTATGTAGATGACATACTACTCATCGGGAATGACATTCCTGAGCTACAGTCTGTGAAGACTTGGCTGGGGAAATGTTTTTCTATGAAGGACTTGGGTGAAACAGCCTATGTGTTAGCCATCAGGATCTATAGAGATAGATCTAGAAAGCTTATTGGCCTAAGTCAAAGTACATATATTGACAAGGTGCTAAAGAGGTTTAGCATGCAAGATTCCAAGAAAGGATTCTTGCCCATGTCACATGGTATAACTCTTTCTAGATCTCAGTGTCCGATTACTCCTGAGGAGAGAGAGTGCATGAGTGAGATTCCATATGCCTCAGCAATTGGATCTATCATGTATGCCATGATATGTACTCGTCCCGATGTCTCATATGCTTTGAGCATGACGAGTAGGTACCAATTGAACCCCGGTGAGAGTCACTGGACAGCTGTTAAGAACATCCTTAAGTACTTACGAAGGACTAAGGATGCATTCTTGGTCTTTGGAGGTGAAGATGAGCTCGTTGTAAGGGGTTACACCGATGCAAGCTTCCAATCCGATAAGGATGATTTTAGATCACAATCTGGTTATGTGTTTTGTATTGGTGGTGGTGCTGTGAGCTGGAAGAGTTCAAAGCAAGAGGCAGTAGCTGACTCTACAACAAAATCTGAGTATATTGCCACCTCTGATGCTGCGAATGAGGCAGTTTGGATCAAGAAGTTCATCACTGAACTTGAAGTGGTTCCAAGCATTGCCAACCCGATAGAGCTCTATTGTGACAATAATGGAGCAATCACACAGGCTAAGGAACCTCAATCTCACCAGCGATCCAAACACATACTCCAACACTATCATCTCATCAGGGAAATCATCGAGAGGGGTGATGTAAGGATATGCAGGACTTCGACAGACAACAACATTGCCGATCCACTGACAAAGCCCCTTACGCAGCAGAAGCATGATAGCCAGTCTAGGTCCATCGGTATTAGATACATGGATGATTGGCTTTTAGTGCAAGTGGGAGATTGTTAGTGTTGTGCCCAAAAGCCAATCATGAGATGATTGTATTTTTGCACATTGAGTCATGATATTTTATTAAGGCATTAATCCAGCAATTATGTTTGTTGTTTTGTTTCTGCGTAACTTAACAAACATAATTGTAACCCTAGAATAATGATATTCTTAAACGTCCCTAGTCTAGTATTATTGTGGAGCGGGTTGCAATAA
Organism: Aquilaria sinensis; assembly: GCA_005392925.1. Lineage (NCBI taxonomy): Eukaryota > Viridiplantae > Streptophyta > Magnoliopsida > Malvales > Thymelaeaceae > Aquilaria > Aquilaria sinensis. The sequence continues at coordinate 171,492 of SMDT01002116.1, read as the reverse complement.
TACATAACGACTAGCATATGTGGAGACTAATATGAGATATGTAGTCTACATATGGGTACAAGTTGGAGAACTTGTGTACTGGACCGACCCACCATGAGAACACTACATGGATCGTTATATGAGTGTCATAAGTGATTCTCATAGTGATCATGGTATATGTAGTCCTTCGACCTAAGATCATCAAGGTTCCCTACATGTGAGTCACATACTTTGATACTTTCCTTTGTTGCTCGTAACTGAGTGAACTTGAAGGAGGTCATTGGGTATGTCACATATCATGCGGAGGGATTTGTATGATCAAGATGGGATTTGTCCCTCCTATGTAACGGGAGTGATATCTTCGGGCCCCTTGATAGAGTGAGACTTAGAAAATGCATGGCCATGCTCGGATGAGTTGATATACAATATCAATGTCATCAGTTTAAGTTGGTCTACTCGGTAATCAAGAAACCAAAGATTGGGCTATACGAGAGTGACACATTCCATGTCTCGTGCTTAGTCTTGATATCTTGGACAAAGGGACAATGGCATATATCGGTGATGATCATAAAGGTTTAGTCGAATCATCGACAATCTTGTCACTTGGGTAGCAATGATGTGTTGCTAGACACCGCTCATTGCTTATGATCATAAATGTGATTTATGATCATTGCCAACGTGGTAAGAGCCTATTGGGTCGCACACATAGAGCTATTTGGATCATTAGAGTGCATGGGCTAATTATTTGGGTTATGGTTTCACTTTAATTTCGTATTAATAATGGGCCCAATAGTTGAGCCATTATTAAGCCCGAAATTAAATCCTAATTGGATTAGGGCTTTGAAACCCATTAGGCCTGGAAGTTGAGTCTCACTATAAATACAACTTCTAGTGAGAAATTCACAGGTCTCCTTGCCCTAGCCTCCCAAAAGGACAGCCACACTCTTCTCTTGCAATTCCTTGGAGGACGCAAGCTAGCACTGCGAGCGCAAGAGAAACGCATCTACCGGGACGTGGTGGAAGCGTGGTGATCCCGAAAGGCTCGTGTGGATACCATAGAGAGCCTGAACACGTCAACTGTTCAGGTTTTGTGATTCGACTCTACAGTTGAGTGAGAGATCTCAATCGAAAATTAGGTATGAAAATTTTCGAACACCCGGTTTACCCCGTTTCACTTGGATCCTGGAGGATTTCGGTTAAATTCCGCTGTGCTGTTTTGCTCCCGAAACCCAACAAAAATCTAAAACATAATGTATACATAACCATCAACAACTGCCCCTAACTAGCAAATTACAGAACAAGTTCAACAACTCCTCTCACAAAGGCACCCGTACATGCAAAGATCAACCTAACATATACATAAAGCTTGGTAAGATTACTAAGGACTTCCAAAATACAAAGTGTTTTGATAAAAAAGGTTTACATGCTTCCACACTTAAGCATATCCGAAAGCTACCATGACCACAAAAAAATAGAACAATGCTCTGTAACACAAGCCCTACTACTAAACTCATGGTCATTAGGACAAACCAAAGCACATAAGCCAAAGAGCACATGTCCACAACACTAGACTTCTACCATAATCCTGCGACCAACACAATTCTCATGGGCTTGCTATTATCCAATGACTTGTATGTTACACTCATTGAGCATGATTTTTTGTTAATGAACTTACCTCCCAACTGAGCACACTCCTTCACACAAGCAACTCAATGCTCTAATTCCTTCCTTGAAACACACACATGCAGGGCATGAGTTATTTGTATAACTTAGTAAGGGAAACATACAGCATTACATGCCTATTTAGTTAAGCCCAAAGGCTTAACCTCCTTTGCTCCTACATTGAAAACACTAAAACAAGGAAGATACAAGATATACACAACAAAGTAATACCTACCAAGCTACTAAGGGTTAACACACGCAAACAAAGCACCAAAGTAAGCAACATACACACCACACCCCAGCCATAGTCTTGGCCTATTAAACACTAGCAAGTACATACTTAGATTGTTTCATTACGTAATTCCATTAGTCAATTAGTTCACATAGAGCTCTAGATTCATACATAGGCTAGCCTACCTATGTAGGAATCCTAGTACTTTCCATTACATAGCTAGCTAGCATCACAATCACATATACCCGAAGGTAGACATAGCCCCTACAATATCAGAGGATCATATAGTTCATAAAATATCCCCTAAATGCCTAGTGCTCATCATGATTGAAGTAATCAACTAAAAATCATAGAAGAACACATTGTTCCCTTACCAAATGTAGCCTTTAACTTTTCAGTTGAGCTCTAAAATGCAAGAATCCAAGTTTGTAGCCAAGATTCCTTAATCGCCTAAGGCCAAAATGCACTTGAACAAACTTGAACCTCCAATTCAATCTCAAACCATCAACAATTTTGAATGATCCCGAGTCTCTCTAGCCAAGAATACTTGGTAGCTCAAGCTAGGAGCGATGACCTTAAATGCATTGGTTTGACTTAGTGGAAGCATGAAAATCTGGTTAGGTGCCACATGGCACAAAAAATGGTTTTAATGCTAGTCTCGATAGGCTTGCTTTCTTACATGGTGCCATATAGTCCTCCAACTATAGATTTCCTTAATTATAGCACTCGAATACATGCGTAAATAAGTCCTTAAACTTACAATTTCACTACTAGCCTCCTTAGTTATTTAAACATGCTCATGAGTGCACTCAGGTAAGCCTACCCTTGATGTTGGCTCATGTGTCCCTAAGGCCTACTAAGTACATCACCTAGCTCTTAAACTAAGCATTGTTTCTGCCTTAATTAACCCAGGCCTAACACCAAAATTAGGGTTATGACAGCCTCCCCTTCTTAAAGAATTTGGTTTTCCAAATTCCTCATAAGTCTTAGGTTTTCGTTGGGGTAACATCTAGTAATTTCTTCCTCTACTTCCTAGGTAGCCTCTTCTTGAGTGTGGTAACTCCACTAAACCTTTACCAAATGAATCCATTTTCTTTTCAACTTCTTTACGTTTCTTGCTAGGATTTGGATAGGGACCTCTTCATATAACAAACTTGGTGTTATAGGTGCAAAAGTGGGTAAAATCACTTGTTTAGAACTTGGAATATACTTCTTTAACAAGCTTACATGGAAAGTATCATGAAGATGTCCAAGTTCAGGTGGCAAATCTAGCATGTATGCCATATTTCCAATCCTAACCAACACTTGGTATGGCCCTATGTATCTTGGGGCTAGTTTCCCGTTCTTTCCAAATCTTACAACTTCTTTCATAGGAGAAACCTTAACCCACACCCAGCCTCCCTCATGAAATTCCAGGTCTTTTCTCCATTTCAGGCTAGCATAAGACTGCTACTTATCATTAGCAGCTTTGATCCTAGCCTAGATCAGCTTTATCTTTTTAGTGGTCTCCTTGATGATTTTTGGCCCTAACACCAATTTATCTCCTGGTTCATACCAATGTGGGGAGTAATGCATCTTCTTCCATAAAGAGCCTCAAATGGTGCCATTCCATTCACTGAATGATACCTATTGCTATATGAAAATTCCACTATAGGTAGATGCACATCCCATTCTCCTTGGAAGTCAAACACACAGCATCTTAGCATATCCTTTAGGACTTGAATGGTCCTTTCTGTCTACCCTTCTATCTATGGATGGTATGCTGAGCTAAACTTAAGTTTAGTTAGAGTATGATGTAGGGATTTCCAGAACCTAGAAACAAACCTATGATCCTTATTTGAAACAATATCATCAGGCACTCCATAAAGACTCACTATTTCCTTTATGTAAAGCTGGGCAAGCTTATCTAGTGAATCTGTGAGGTTCATAGGTAGAAAATGGGGTGCCTTGGTTAGTCTATCCACAATGACCCAAATGGCATTATGTCTCCTCCTTGTTAGTGGCATTCCTACCACAAAGTCCATATATATGGACCCCTACTTTCTCTTAGGTATAACCTTTGAAGCTTTCCTCCTGATTTCTAGTGCTCAACTTTCACTTGTTGGCACACTTCACATTTTGCTACATAAGTTCCAATATCATACTTCATATATGGCCACCAAAAGTATGCTTTAAGAGCACAATACATCTTAGTAGCTCCTAGATGCATACTCATCATGCTTGAGTGTGCTTCTTCAGAATTTAAGGTTTTAGATCATCCTTTTTAGGTACATACAGCCTATTCTGGAAGTAGAAAAGCCCTTAATTGTAAGAGAAGCATTGGAATAGCTCTCCCCTCCTTTGCCCAGACACCAAGTCCATCTTTTCATCACCAAGTTGTGCCTCCCTAATGAGTTCCCTCCATTCAAGGATAATAGTAAGCACATTCAGTTGTTCAAGTTCTTATTTCATCCATTGCCTTGCTAAGCAAGTCAGACTAAGGCCCTCAGCCTTGTTTCCTTTTTTCTCCTCTTTTGAGCACTCTAGTATAATTCCTACTTAAGGCATCTACCACAACATTAGCCTTGCTAGCTGTATACTCAATCACATAGTCAAAATCCTTAAGGTGCTCCAACCATTTTCTTTGCCTCATGTTCAAGTCCTTTTGAGTAAAAAGGTATTTGAGGCTTTTATGGTCTATGTAGACCTAAAACTTATTGCCTAGCAAGTAATGCCTCTATTTCTTAAGTGCAAAGACCACAGTTGCTAGTTCCAGGTCATGCGCTGGGCAATTCTTTTCATGTGGCCTTAGCTGTCTAGAACCATAGGCTATTGCCTGTTTATCCTGCATCAGAACACAACCCAATCCTACTTGTGATGCATCAGTGTACACCTCATATGCCTTTGTAGGGTTTGGTAAGACTAGCACAGGTGCCATAGTCAACCTCCTCTCAAGCTCCTGAAAGCTATCTTCACACTTACTTTCCCAGATAAACTTCTAGTCTTTCCTTGTCAGTTAGGTCATAGGAGCTACTATCACAGAGAACTTAGGTACAAACCTTCTGTAATAGCCGGCTAACCCCAAAAAACTCCTAACTTCTTTAACATTCTGGGGTTACTTCTAGCCCAAGATTGCCTTAACCTTTTCAAGGTCTACTGCCAACCCTTCATCATTGATCACATGGCCTAAATGTCCAATCTCTCGGGTCCAAAACTTATACTTACTCAATTTCCCATATAACTTATGTTCTTGGAGCAACCCAAGCACAAGCCTCAAATGCTCTTTATGAGTTTCCTCATCCTTTGAGTAGACCAATATATCATCAACAAACACTACCACAGAGTGGTCTAAGTATGCTCTAAACACCCTTTGCATAAGATCCATGAAGAAAGCAAATGCATTAGTGAGCCAAATGGCATCATTGTGTAAGTGTCCATACCTAGCCCTAAAAGTAGTTTTAGGTATGTCTTTATCCCTAACCCTTAGCTGGAAATAACCAGATCTTAAGTCTATCTTGGAGAACAATCTTGCTCCTCTCAATTGATCAAACAAATCCTCAATCCTTGGATAAGATATTTGTTCTTGATAGTCAAGGCATCAAGCTTTCTATAATCAATGTAGAGTCTAAGGTGATAGCCAAAGGGCTATTAACCCTACTAGAATTCCCAAAGTGACCTGAGAAGCACCACCCTCGGGAAACATGAGTGACCAGCCTCGGGAAAGAGGGGGCCCTTACCATCTTCAGGAAGAACACCACCTTATAACCAAGGGGCCATGATCCCCGAGATCTCCAGATCACCTAGCCAAAAACCACCCTCAGGGAAGACCTAGCACCAACCTCAGTGAGCAACAACCACCCTCGATAGGTAACAGAACTGGCCTCGAAAAATCTATATACTACCGCCTTTGGAATAGCGAACTCACCAAGTTCGGGAAAGTACATCCCCATCCTCGGCAAGGAAGAGCGTCTTCTGAAGGTGCCCCACTTTGTCGAAGGGCCTCTCCTAATAGCCCTCGATGGCTATATTGAGTCGAAGGGGGCCTTCTATTTCAAAGGAGCCTTATACCCCTAAGGGGTTTCATTCTTCGAAGGGGTCTTGTGGAGATACAATAAAAACGGTTAAGGAGCCTCTGACAAAGAGACCTCGCACACACCCCTACCCTCTGGCCAGAACGGTCTACAGCCAGCTAGAAGATACCTATCTCCGAGGGTACGGATCAAATCTAACCGAACATGTGTCACAATCTGAACAGGCTATGTCAAACGGCCCCCTCCCTCAACCCTCCTATAAATACTTAGGAAGGACCTTGGTAAGAAAAGGGACAGAACTTTGGCTATTCCCTACTCTTTGCTCCTTACAACTCTTACTCTCAAATACTGACTTGGGTGTTAGACGCTCCTCCCCCGGAAACACATTTTAGGGAGTCCCTAACCCCTATTCTTCAAAGTCTTGCAGACATCATCCTACCGAAAGTCTCTCATTCAAGCACCTTCACACCGAAAGTCTCTCCCTCAGGCCAGCATGTCATACAACGAGGATGCCACTGGGCATCATTTGACACCATCTGTGGGAACTCCTTCTCAGGTCACCGTTGTTGAGACATGACGTTCGAAGGACAAGGGACTCCCAAAGTCCCAGTCCGCGCCTGAAGCTCCAACAGCAACTGAACAACCTGCGGTAGAGACTTCTTTGCCTGAGGATGACCGTCCTCTAACGATCATGATGACCTTTCTGCCTGACTTTCAGCATTCTGCTATGGCTGAAATGACCCAACAACTCAACCAAAGGTAGTCACAACCACCTCCCGAGGGAAGATGCATTCTCCTAACACCCGGCAAGAGATGAGCCCAAAGTTACCCCGCTGGAGCTCCGGAAGCTGGGGCTCTCACTATGAGTCTTCAACAAAGAACATACCCTCCAGAGGATGTCATATGGGAGAAATAGTGTCAAAAGAACCCAGGACCTCCCGCCAGCGAAGTCCATCCCCGTATGGGAGGTCCCAGTCCCCACGCTGATGAAGTTAGTCACCGAAAAGGAGACATTGTTCTTCATTGCCAACGACCACCAGGTAGTGAGCGAAAGACAGTGCTACCACCCTCATGAAGAAGATCCTAGAGAGATTGGAAAAGGTAGAAAGATAGATCTCCCGGAAGCTTGTTTGGTCAAGGTTGTCGAAGACATTCACTAGACAAAAGTCACCCTTCATCCATGCAGTGGTAGAGGCACCTATGCCTAGTGACTTCCAAGTACCGTGCTTGGAAACATATGATGGACGTAGTGACCCCCAAGCTCAATTGACGAAGTATAGGCGCAGTGTGGTGTTGCATGGGGCTGATGATGCCACCCTCTGTAAATGCTTTGAAGTAACCATTTCAGGTCTCGCAACTGTGTGGTATAACTCCCTAGCTCCAAGGACCATAATGTGTTTCCATGCGTTATCTGTCACATTCACCCAGTAGTTCATTGGAAGTAGGCCGATGGCGAAGATGCCCGTCCAAATGTTTGACATAGCCCAAAAGAATGGGAGACTATTCGGGACTATGTTAAGAGGTTCAACCAAAAAGCACTGAGTGTGCCCGACTTCCGCCCCAAAATCCGCATCCTTTCCATGATCAGGGGACTTCGGAGAGATCCATAACTCTTCTATGAGTTCTCCAAAGATCCCCCTGATACCATCGGTGAATTCTACCAAAGGGCAGAACAGTACATGACGGCCGAAGAACTGCAAATGGGAGGCCCGAAGTCTGATCACAATCATCCCAAGGGTCAGGCTCACCAACGTCGGTATTCGATCGAGGGTAAGGGTTGACCTCGGAAGCAGATAGGGAAAAGCTAGGTGTCATTCACTCCCTTGAATACCACAAGGACAAACATACTGATGGCCATGGAGAGGCAAGGGACTACTATCCAAAGTCTAAAGGCCATGACCTCGGAGAATAAGAAGAACATGAAGAAGTTTTGCCAGTTTCACCGAGACCATGGGCACGACACCGAGGACTGCTTCCAGCTGAAAAAGCACACTGAATCTCTTTTCAAACAAGGCCAACTACGGCGATACCTACGAATGTCATCGCCCAAAGGAAGAAGGGAAGAAAAAAGGAAAGGGGAAGATGAGGACTATGATTCCGACCGACATCAGAACCGAATTCCTAGAAAGCATCCACCACCTCCGGTAGGAGTAATCCAGACAATCACTATTAGGATACCCTCAGCCGAGAGAAAAAGGAAAATCTGGGAAATCTCAATGATGGAGTTTGGGAACCCAGCGAACAAGCTTGTTCGGAAAGATGGATCTACCGTGAAGCTTTCTCATGATGACCCCCTCCTAATCATGGCAAGGATAGGGAGTTGGGACATCAAAAAAGTGCTCATTGAGGATGGTTCCAATGCTGACGTTCTGTTCTCCCACCTGTTGTCGAACTTGGGCATCTCCAAGGGTGATCTCAAACCTGTTACTTCCCCTACGTTTAGTGTAGGTCCTTCCGAACTCCTTGTGCTCGGGTCGATTGATCTGCCCTTGATGCTAAGGGGAACTTCGGTTCAGGACAAGAAAGAGCTCTTCGGCTCCATAATGACAAGGTTCATTGTCATAGATGTCCCTTCTTCATACAATGCCATCCTTCAAAGGCAGACACAAGGAAATCTCCACATTCATCCAAATGTGAAATACCTAACAATCACCTTCGGCACGAAGGAAGGGGACGCAGAGATATTCATTGATCAAGTTGAGGTGAGGAAAGTCTTGTGAAGGCAAAACAAAGTCAAAAGAAAGTTCATGCACAGACTTTGGAAGAAAATAGCATACTCGCTAAGGAGGCAATAGGAGAAGGAGTAGGTGACTTCGAAAAAATAGAAATAGAGGATGTAGAACTTGTCCCAGGCCGAAGTACCCGAGTGGGGAAACAACTGGCTGAAGGTGACAAGCAAAAACTTGTGTCATTTCTATTAATGAACAAAGATCTATTTGCCTAGTCTCCGAAGGACATGCCTAAGGTAGACCCTCGGATAATTCAACATAGCCTTAAAGTGCGCCCAGAGGTGAAGCCTGTTCGACAAAAAAAGCGGTGCCTCTTGACGCATAAGAACAACTTCGTCAAAGCCAAAGTCCAACGGTTAATAGAGGCAGGCATAATAAGAGAGGTCAGGCACCCCAAATGGCTTAGCAATGTTGTCATTGCCACAAAGGAAGGGAGTGATAAGCTCCAAATGTGCATCAACTTCCGAAACGTAAATGATGCCTGTGCTAAGGATTCTTATCCTTTACCACCCATAGATCAATTGGTGGACTCAACCGCTGAATATGGTATGCTTAGCTTCCTCGATGCCTTCAGTGGATACCACCAAATTCGGATGGCTCCCGAAGATGAGGAAAAAGTCACTTTCATCGCTGAAGTTAGGACCTTCTGTTACATCAGAATGCCCTTCGGCCTTAAGAGTGCATGGGCCATGTACCAAAGGCTGATGAACAGGGTGTTTGACTCCCAAATTGGGAGAAATATGGAAGTATATGTCGACGATATGATAGTTAAGACAAACTGCATAGTAATCATATCTTAGACTTAAAGGAAACATTCCACTAACTTCAGGAATTCAGAATTCGTCTTAACCCTGAGAAGTGCGTATTCAAGTGAATGCGGGCAAGTTCCTTGGATTCATGCTATCGGAAAAAGGTATTGATGTCAACCCAAAAAAGGTTGAGGCCCTGCTAGGATTCCAAACTCCCACAATGACAAAGGACGTGCAAAGACTCATGAGGAGAATCACGGCTCTTAGCAGATTCATCTCCAGATACGGGAACAGGTGCCGACCATTCTTCAAAGTGCTTACCAAAGCAAAAAAAAATGAAGGTGACTTTGGTTCCAAGGAACACCCTTGGAATGAAGATTGCCAAAAGGCTTGGGATGAGCTCAAAAGCTACCTAACCCATCTCCCGACACTTCAACAGCCGCGGGAGGGTGAACCCCTCATCCTCTACCTTGCCGTCACTAAAAAGGCAATAAGCTCAATGTTAGTAAAGGAATAGGGAGGAAAGCAATGGCCAGTGTATTATGTGAGTAAGTCCCTGCATGGTGCCAAAGTTAGGTACCCCCTTCTGCAAAAGGCCACCTATGCCCTAGTACTGGCAAGTAGAAGGTTGCGACCTTACTTCCAAAGGCACCCTATCATAGTACGAAGTAACTTACCTCTTCGAGATGTCATGAGAAAGGTGGACCACTTGGGAAGAATGTCAAAATGGTGCGTTGAGCTCCGTGAATGTGACATCACCTATGAGCCGAGAAGGGCAATAAAGGCCCAAGCATTGGCAGACTTCATTGCCAAAGTCCCAAAAATTGAGGATACCCCAGAAAAGCTCAGAAAAGATGAACCTGAGTGGACAGTCTTTGTTGATGGAGCCTCCGGTTCTGAACACCAAGGAGCTGGAGTAATCCTCCGCAGGCCCGAAGGTATGGAAGCTAGGAAGGCCATCAAATTCGGATTCAATCTTACCAATAATGCCGCAGAATATGAAGCCCTTATAGCAAGCTTGAGGCTGGCAAAAAGAGTTGGTGTAAAGAATCTGAAGGCCCGCAGTGATTCCCAGCTAGTGGTACGACAGATGGCGGGGACTACGGGGCAAAGGACCCAAACTTGGCAAAGTACCATGATCTTGTGAAAAATCTCATCCAGGAGTTCGACACGGTACATATAGAAAATGTACCTCGGTGAGACAATATGGAAGTCGATACTCTGGCCAAATCAAAAAGTCCACTAAGGCACTGTATCAGCCAAGTGTGGCGGTAACGTGCATAGCAACCTCGGGAAGAGGGTGGAAAGACCCTATCAAGAAATACCTTGCAACATCAAAACTTCCCAAAGATCCTCTTGAAGCCTCGAAAGTGTGAAATTGCTCAGGAAGATACTTCCTAATTGGGGAAGAACTGTACCAGTAAGGGTACACAAGTCCGTTACAGAGGTGTGTCAGCAAAGAAGATGTTGAGATGGTCCTCAAAGAAGTCCATGAGGGAGCTTGTGGTTCTCACATAGGAACTGATGCCCATGCCGGGTTACTACTCCGCCAAGTATACTTCTGGCCTACCTTGAGGAACGACGCAAGGCAGTTCATCCGGAAATGCGACAACTATCCTCGAAAGTCTTAACTTCAGTAAACTACCCTTGCCCCTTCGCCGTATGGGGTATAAACCTCATTGGGTCTCTCCCAATAGCTCCTAGAGGAGTGAAATTTTGTGTAGTCATAGTAGACTACTTCACCCTGTGGATTGAGGCAGAGCCTTTAGCAGCAATATCGGTGAGGGACATGCAGAGATTTGTCTGGAAGAACATCATATGAAGATTTGGCATATTGAGGGTGATAGTAGCTGATAATGGTTCCCAGTTTACTGATAAGGGGTTCTAGGAATTCACTACTAACCTCGAAATTAAATTGCACTTCATCCCTGTGGCCCATCCTCTAAGCAATGGACAAGTTAAAGTGTCCAACAGAACAATAAAAGATGGCCTGAAGAAGAGGTTGAAAGAAGTAAAAGGAAAATGGCCAAGAGAGTTTCGAAGTGTGCTGTGGAGCTATCGAACAACTCCCAGAAGGGCCACAAGTGAGACACCCTTCTCACTCATCTTTGGAACAGAGGCCATTATCGCCGCCGAGGTTGCACAGCCATCTGTTAGAATATAGGTGTTCAACAAAGAGGGAACAACCTCGGTTTAAGGGCCAAATTGGATTTAATTGATGAGAATAGGGAGAGGCCGAGCTTAAAAGAAAAGCTTTTCAACAGACAATAGCCGTTGCTACAAACTTGCACGTCAAGCATAAAGGAATTAAGAAAGGGGACCTCATCCTCCGAAGAGCTGAATTTAAAGCCCAAAGATCATCCCATGGAGTACTTCGGGCAAATTGGGATGGAACTTATTTGGTCCTTGAAGAAGTTCAGCCAGAAGTCTACAAGCCTGGTAATGCCGAAGGAGGATAGTTGAAAAATACATGCATTAAGAATCTCTGGAAAAATTTTACACTTAGAACATTTTCTGGTTGGAAAATTGTGCAAAAAACACCAAGGGAGGTATTGTTGGGTTTCGGGAGCCAAACAGCGCAGCGGAATTTAACCGAAACCCTCCAGGATCTAAGTGAAACGGGGTAAATCGGGTGTTCAAAAATTTTCATACCTAATTTTTGGTTGAGATCTCTCACTCAACTGTAGAGTCAAATCACAAAACCTAAACAGTTGACATGTTCAGGCTCTCTATGGTATCCACACGAGCCTCTCGGCATCACCACACTTCGACCACGTCCCGGCAGATGCGTTTCTCTTGCGCTCGCAGTGCTAGCTTGTGTCCTCCAAGGAATTGCAACAGAAGAGTGCGGCTATCCTTTTGGGATGCTAGGGCAAGGAGACCTGCGAATTTCTCACTATTGGGCCCATTATTAATATGAAATTATTGTGAACTCAAAACCCAAATTATTAGCCCATGCACTCTAATGATCCAAATAGCTCTATGTGTGTGACCTAATAGGCTTTTACCACGTTGGCAATGATCATAAATCACATTTATGATCATAAGCAATGAGCGGTGTCTAGCAACACATCATTGCTACCCAAGTGACAAAATTGTCCATGATTCAACTAAACCTTTATGATCATCCCCGATATATGCCATTGTCCCTTTGTCCAAGATATCAAGACTAAGCACGAGACATGGAATGTGTCACTCTCGTATAGCCCAATCTTTGGCTTCTTGATTACCGAGTAAACCAACTTAAACTGATGACATTGATATCGTATATCAACTCATCCGAGCATGGCCATGCATTTTTCTAAGTCTTACTCTATCAAGGGGCTCGAAGATATCACTCCCGTTACATAGGAGGGACAAATCCCATCTTGATCATACAAATCCCTCTGTATGATATGTGGCATACCCAATGACCTCCTTCAAGTTCACTCAGTTACGAGCAACAAAGGAAAGTATCAAAGTATGTGACTCACATGTAGGGAACCTTGATGATCTTAGGTCGAAGGACTACATATACCATGATCACTATGAGAATCACTTAGGACACTCATCTAACGATCCATGTAGTGTTCTCTTGGTGGGTCGGTCCAGTACACAAGTTCTCCAACTTGTACGCATATGTAGACTACATATCTCATATTAGTCTCCACATATGCTAGTCATTATGTGTTATTGCAACCTGCTCCACAATAATACTAGACCAGGGACGTTTAAGAATATCATTATTCTAGGGTTACAATTATGTTTCTTACGTTACGCAGAAACAAATCAATGAACATAATAGCTGGATTAATGCCTTAATAAAATATCATGACTTAATGTGCAAAAATACAATCATTTCATGATTGGCTTTTAGGCACAACACTAACAGCTATGACCGAATGTGGTAATTTCCTTTGACCGAACATGGTTCCATCAGAGGGGCATCGACCAAACATGGTCATGTCCGAAGGTGGAAAACCGAAAGTGGTTGTTTCTTGAATTACATAAGTGAATTCCCATACTTAGAAAAATTTTCAAGGTGGTCGAATCAGAAGGTGCATATGTGTAAAGTTATACATATTTGCCGAAGCATAGTGACCGAACATGTTCACTTCCGCAGGAGAAAACCGAACATATTCGCTTCCAAGGGGGGAAACTGAACATGGTCACTTTCGAAGGGCCATTCGTGAAACTAGGCAACCTTTGCCAAAGGAAGTCAACCGAACATGGTTGGCAAAAAAGGCACTTAACTATTTTTTACACAAGTTAAGTTTTGGCGAAGATATTCAACCGAACATGTTTGATCTTATAAATACTTAACTACCGCCCCGAAGGTCGTTGATTGAAGATGGTCATGAAACCCCTCGGCCGAAGATAGTAGAGTGTTAAAGAATGAAGATGATATCCAAAGACCAATCATGGACTTAGCCAAATTTTGAAGAAGAGAGAAATTTCATTAACACTTCATCACAAAATACAAGGAGCAGATTACAAGGGAAAGAAGAAAAAGGAAGCCTATTCGGGGTCCTGGTCACCTACTGGCCCCTCAGCATCTTCAACTTCTTCACCTTCAGCGTCGTCTTCTTCGGCAGCAACTTTTGGGTCTGAAGGTGGATTAGCTGGGAGATTGAGGAACTTTATCCGTGACCGCTACCAAGATGGTCCTTTGGGGATGTCCAAGGCCGCCAATATGGAAAGGTCGAGGTCGGGAAATTTGGGCAGAACTTGGTGACGAACCAGGCAAAAACTGTACTGATAAGAGGACTTAGTTGCCTGAATGGACTTAACCTTCTCTGCATCCAAGTCCTCCAGTTCTCTCTTGAGGACCTCGACCTCCCTTTCCAACTTCTTCTTTTTCTTCTTTTTCTCCTTCTTCAGCCTATCAACCTTGGCTTAGTGTTCAGAGTTAAGAGCAAATGCATTTGTAAGATCAGCAACGGCATCTTCCTTCTCCCTTTGGAAAAGCTTATTTGCCAAGTCACTAACTTCGAGGACCTCGGTGGGAACACCTTTGCCTTTCCTTTTTCGGTGTTCCTCAAGTTCTTTAGCTGAAAGACCACCGACCGAAGTCCCCAAAATATTTGCAGCAGTACTAGGACTACGGAGAGTTGAACAAATAGCCGGCTCAGAAGGTGGATCGGCCCGAACAGAAGTTTGGTTCTGCACCTCCACGGAGTCTTTTGTCAAAGGCAGAAGGGAGTCCTCCTTGGCCTTCTTCGACTTTGATGCCAAAGACGGTCCCCCCGGCACCTTTTTCCTCTTCGGTGCCACCTTCTTTCTTTGATACTCCCCATTCTCGGCTTGGCCAAGGAAGAGACTCTTATAAAATGCAGCAGACTTGTCACCCATCTCTGCAAAAAGAAGAACATTAGTGAAAGTACAAAGGATATATATGACAAAAATCTGGAAAGAGACTTACTCTCTTCAAGAGCCAGATAGGTGAGTTCGCCCCGAAGGAGCTTTACCAACCATGCCTTCTTGCCATCAAAAAGGGGCATCAGCATATCCTTGTCGGTAATATGTTCCTTGACTACCTCCAGCTCCCGAAGGACCTCTTCGGTAATAAAGTTCCACCTAATATGGAAAGGGTATAGGGAACACGGAGGGGCCTTAGGATCCCAATCCGCGATAGCCCAAATATGGCTGTCAAATTCTACGAATTGGGCTTTTAACTCCAAAGTTAGTAGCTTTCAAGGACCTACTACATCAATATCAAGAGTCCCCGAGGCCCATTTGGTTGGCACATGCTTCCATTACTCATCCACCTTCAGAAAGAAGAATTTCTTTTGCCACCCTCACCAACTGTCCTTCATTCCGAAGGTGAACGTAGATTTCTTGCTCCCAGATCCCCGAGAAAGCAAGAAGTAGAAGCCACCCTTCAGAATTGGGTGGAGTTTGTAGTACTGCATGAAGAAGATGAAGTGGAGCTCTATTTTGAAGACCCCACACACGCAAAGGAAGGCGTTCAAATAAGAATAGGAGTTCGGGGAAGTTGGTTCACAGCTATGCCATAGAATTGGCAAAAGTCGCAAACCTTCTTTGAAGGGGGATACCAAAGTCCGGCCTTCAGCTAAGCCCTGAAGAACGTAACCTCGTCTGAATGAGGGGTATAACTGGCCATACCACGGCTAGGAAGCCTAGTGACAACATAAGAAGGAAGAAATAATTTGGCCAACCACTTTTGGACTCTCTCTGAAGTGGCACAGCTCGGATGAGAGTTAAGAGCAAGCCAACTCTCTGGGATGGCTGAACTTCAGCTTGCTGAGAAGACATGTTCGAAGAGAAGGCTCTAACCTCAAGGAGATGAAGGAGAAAATTTTGAGAAAAAATGGAAATTTCAGAAATAAACCCGCCTATTTCGGACCGACGTAGGAACTTCGGAAGACCGCTGCAAGTGTTGCTGGAAATCGCTCCGCCGCTAACACCACCACCAAAGAGAATGTGAAAAAGGAGAGAAGCAAAAAGCAAAGGCATTGAAAAATGAGAAGTGTAGAGAACTCTAGAGGAAGAAGGGTTTCTATAGGCTGAAGGAGGCAGGTGAAGCGTCACCATAATGACCCCTCGCAAATGGATCGACGTAACCGATGTAACAGACGCGACTGTTTGCCAATCACCAGGTGACACGTGTCTCCTGACATGAGAAACAAGGGCATGCCTTCTGACAGCTAGCAGATCTATGCAACCCTAGCCCGAAGTGACGCATCTATCTGATCAGAAGATGTGACGATCTACGGACAAGCAACAAAAAACCCAGAAGGGGAATGTACACTTCGGTTCGAATGAACAACTTTAGGCACACCAAAAGTTTGGCAAAGAATGAGTACCACCTAATGCCAAAGGCACTACCTCAGCTAGAAGAGGTGTCTTCAACTGAAGAAGGGCCCTCATTCGAAGAAGGTAACCTCAGTCAAAAATTGAGTTAATACTTGCGGAGATGACTATTACCTACCACAAAGAGTTTCATGAAATGCTTGCAAAAGCTCAAGTACCGAACATACAACTTTGGCTTTCTGAGGGGGGCATGTGATAGCCAAAGGGCTATTAACCCTTCTAGAAATCCCAAAGCGACCTAAGAAGGACCACCCTCGGGAAACATGAGTGACCAACCTTGAGAAAGAGGGGGCCCTTACCATCTTCGGGAAGAACACCACCTGTTAGTGTTGTGCCCAAAAGCCAATCATAAGATGATTGTATTTTTGCACATTGAGTCATGATATTTTGTTAAGGCATTAATCCAGCAATTATGTTTGTTGTTTTGTTTCTGCGTAATGTACTAAACATAATTGTAACCCTAGAATAATGATATTCGCAAACGTCCCTGGTCTAGTATTATTGTGGAACAGGTTGCAACAATATATAATCACTAGCATATGTGGAGACTAATATGAGATATGTAGTCTACATATGGGTACAAGTTGGAGAACTTGTGTACTGGACTGACCCACAATGAGAACACTACATGGATCATTATATGAGTGTCATAAGTGATTCCCACAGTGATCATGGTATATGTAGTCCTTAGACCTAAGATCATCAAGGTTCCCTACATGTGAGTCACATACTTTGATACTTTCCTTTGTTGCTCGTAACTGAGTGAACTTGAAGGAGGTCATTGGGTATGTCACATATCATGTGGAGGGATTTGTATGATCAATATGGGATTTGTCTGATAAAGTGAGACTTAGAAAAATGCATGGCCATGCTTGGATGAGTTGATATATGATATCAATGTCATCAGTTTAAGTTGGTCTACTCGGTAATCAAGAAAGCAAAGATTGGGCTATACGAGAGTGACACATTCCATGTCTCGTCCTTAGTCTTGATATCTTAGAGAAAGGGACAATGGCATATATCGATGATGATCATAAAGGTTTAGTCGAATCACTAACAATCTTGTCAGTTGGGTAGCAATGATGTGTTGCTAGACACCACTCATTGTTTATGATCATAAATGTGATTTATGATCATTGCCAGTGTGGTAAGAGCCTATTGGGTCACACACATAGAGCTATTTGGATTATAAGAGTGCATGGGCTAATTATTTGGGTTATGGTTTTACAATAATTTCGTATTAATAATGGGCCCAAAAGTTGAGCCATTATTAAGCCCGAAATTAAAGCCTAATTTGATTATGGCTTTGAAACCCATTAGGCCTACAAGTTGAGTATCACAAAAAATACAACTTTTAGTGAGAAATTCACAGCTTCTTGCCCTAGCCTCCCAAAAGGACAGTCGTACTCTTCTCTTGCAATTCCTTGGAGGATGCAAGCTAGCACTGTGAGCGCAAGACAAACGTAACTGTCGGGACGTGGTAGAAGCGTAGTGATCCTGAGAGGCTCATGAGGATACCATAGAGAGCTTGAACACATCAACTATTTAGGTTTTGTGATTCGACTATATAGTTGGGTGAGAGATCTCAACCGAAAATTAGGTATGAAAATTTTTGAACGCCTGGTTTACCCCGTTTCACTTGGATCGTGGAGGGTTTCGGTTAAATTACACTATGCTTGTTTGGCTCCTGAAACCCAACAGTGCTATCAGAGCTACTGGTGAAACCCTAAATAGGGATTGAATGTTGAATCACATGATGTTATATGTTCGGTTGCTTTCGGCCATGATTAATTAGATTGATTCATGATGCATGAAACTGGAAATCGTAATGAACATATGAGATATATGAAGAAACGACACAAATTGGTTAATGAGATTAACCCAAATTTCATTGGTATGAGATACCTATATGGATTAGGATTCTTGCAATAGTTGCAAAAACCCTAGCTTGGTTCGGATTCGGCCTGTTCGGGCACCGAAAGTAAGGTATTTTTTGGTGGCTCGAATGGAAAAGTCTCGGGTGCCTACTTGCTTGAAATAGAAGATCTCAGGTGAAGCAATTGTAAGACAGTTTTTTGCGCCGGGGGAGCACTGCCCACCTCGCAACCCCCCCAAGGGCAGCCCCCCTTAACCGACCAGCGGGACCGCCATATGCGAAGTGCCACATAAATAAAAACTGGTTAACCAACTCGTGTTAATTGGCATGCATTTGTTGAATGAGATTTGACATGTTATGCTAATTGGTGGTTGTAGCATGGTGCATGGTTATAGCCCTTGATTGGTTGTAGTTGTAAATACGGCCTGCGAGTCATGCCTTCTCTTGTTGCTCTCATTACACATTCTCTTCTCACCTTACTCCCCTCGAATGTAACTCGAGGTTTCTATTATTGATGTAATGATGCATTATGGGATCATCCAATGTGGTATGTGTTGGGTTTCGGGAGCCAAATAGCACAGCGGAATTTAACTGAAACCCTCCAGGATCCAAGTGAAACGGGGTAAACCAGGTGTTCAAAAATTTCATACCTAATTTTTGGTTGAGATCTCTCACTCAACTGTAGAGTCGAAAAACAAAACCTGAACAGTTGACGTGTTCAGGCTCTCTATGGTATCCACATGAGCCTCTTGGGATCACCACGCTTCCACCACGTCCCGGCAGATGTGTTTCTCTTGCGCTCGCAGTGCTAGCTTGCGTCCTCCAAGGAATTGCAAGAGAAGAGTGCGGCTGTCCTTTTGGGATGTTAGGGCAAGGAGACCTGCGAATTTCTCACTTAAAAGTTGTATTTATAGTGAGACTCAACTTCCAGGCCTAATGGGTTTCAAAACCCTAATCCAATTAGGATTTAATTTCGGGCTTAATAATGGCTCAACTCCTTGGCCCATTATTAATACGAAATTAAAGTGAAACCATAACCCAAATAATTAGCCCATGCACTCTAATGATCCAAATAGCTCTATGTGTGCGACCCAATAGGCTCTTGCCATGTTGGCAATGATCATAAATCACATTTATGATCATAAGCAATGATTGGTGTCAGCAACACATCATTGCTACCCAAGTGACAAGATTGTCGGTGAATCGACTAAACCTTTATGATCATCACCAATATATGCCATTGTCCCTTTGTCCAAGATATCAAGACTAAGCACGAGACATGGAATGTGTCACTCTCGTATAGCCCAATCTTTGGTTTCTTGATTATTGAGTAGACCAACTTAAACTGATGACATTGATATCGTATATCAACTCATCCGAGCATGGCCATGCATTTTCTAAGTCTCACTCTATCAAGGGGCCCGAAGATATCACTCCTGTTACATAGGAGGGACAAATCCCATCTTGATCATACAAATCCCTCCGCATGATATGTGACATACCCAATGACCTCCTTCAAGTTCACTCAGTTACGAGCAACAAAGGAAAGTATCAAAGTATGTGACTCACATGTAGGGAACCTTGATGATCTTAGGTCGAAGGACTACATATACCATGATCACTATGAGAATCACTTATGACACTCATATAACGATCCATGTAGTGTTCTCATGGTGGGTCGGTCCAGTACACAAGTTCTCCAACTTGTACCCATATGTAGACTACATATCTCATATTAGTCTCCACATATGCTAGTCGTTATGTATTATTGCAACCCGCTCCACAATAATACTAGACCAGGGACGTTTAAGAATATCATTATTCTATAAAAACAATTATGTTTATTAAACAATTGTAATGAATGTTACGCAGTTGAATGAGATTTGACATGATATGCTAATTGGTGGTTGAACAACAAACACCGCCTGTTAATTGCCGCAGTATGCTAAGCGCCTAGCTTAAATAAAAATAACGTGTGTCAATTGGCATGCAAATGAGATTTGATCAATGGTGCATTTGTACAATCTTGTACTTGTAAATACATGATTGGCCTCAAATGTAACTCTCAGGTACATTTTATTATTGCCTTATGGCATGTAACTCGACTATCCACAAAGGTACGTATGTCCAAGGAGGTGACAACAAAAGGGCAACCAAGAAAGGAAGAGAAGGAGCTTGTGAAGACCCTTTTCTTTTCTTAGGCTTTTATGATATTCTCATTGGCTTGAGAATATCGCATAGTTTGGGCTATAACCATGTCACGTTTACTTTCTTGTAAGCATGAGATGCATGTTTTATATTTGTATGTGATGCATGTATAAGACAACCGGAGATAACAAATTGGTGAGATCAAAAGAAAAATCCCTCAAACAAATATTAAGTCATTAAATGTGATGCCTTCCAAATGTTGGCACTCGTCAAGACTTTGATCAACATTGGGTGGGTTTGCCAAAGCAAAGCACCTATGTTCATCTTGGTAAGGCGCGATGGGATAATAGTGATATCCAAATTGCTAACTTTGGGTCTGACTTAACTAAGTCATCCTAATAGGATTAGGGACTTAGAGGCATAGAGTTGGGCTTAAGTTCATGAGATGAGCTTGGACAAGTGTTGTTCACCCAACTATCCAAGAGTTGCATAAGATGCAATTGGCAAGGAGTTGCCTACCTAAATAACTGTAACTTGAGAGAAAAGCCAAAGCTGACTCAGGTTGTGGTCAAATATGGATCTTGGCCCACTAGAATACCTTAATGCTGAGGTGTTCCAAAATAATATCGAGGGTTATTATTTTGAGGAAAATAGTGGGAGTATCGTTTAATAAAAGTCCTTATTAAATGAATTAAAATACATGGCTCTTACACTGCATATTTACTGTTGTAGATAACCATGGCACAAAACACATCGACACTTTCATTGCGATCGATCCTTGAGAAGGAAAAACTGAATGGGACCAACTTTCTCAAATGGTACCGAAACTTGAGGATAGTCCTCAAGCAAGAGAGAAAGGCTTATGTCCTAGAGCAGCCCATTCCGAATGAGCCTGCTGCCACTGCTCCAAGAGCTGAAAGGGATGCTCACAAGAGGCATTCTGATGATGCTTTGGATGTTGCATGCCTCATGCTTATTACCATGGAATCTGAGCTTCAGAAGCAACATGAGAACATGGGGGCGTTCGATATGATCGAACATCTCAAAATGCTTTTCCAAGAGCAAGCTAGGCATGAGAGGTTTGAGACCTCTAAGGCATTGTTTCAGTGCAAGATGTCTGAGGGAAGTCCCGTGGGTCCTCATGTGCTCAAGATGATTGGGTACATTGAGAATCTTGAGAGTTTGGGATTTGCTCTTCAGAAAGAGTTGGCTGTTGATGTAGTCTTGCAATCGTTGCCTGAAAGCTACAGTCAGTTTGTCATGAACTATAACATGAACGACCTTGACAAGTCCCTCCCTGAATTGCTCAACATGTTGAGAACTGCTGAGCAAAACCTTAAGAAGGCTAAGCCCATTTTGATGGTTCAAAAGGGCAAAGGAAAGGGAAAAGCCAACAAGAAGAAGGATAAAGCTAATGGAAAGTCCAATGCTAATTCTTCTTCAGCTGCACTGAAACCAAAGGGTGGTGTGGCAAAGGAAGGGGAGTGCTTCCATTGTAAGCAACCTGGACACTGGAAGCGCAACTGCAAGCTCTATCTTGAAGAACTTGCTAAGGAAAAGGGAAGTAAGACTTCCACTTCAGGTATTTTTGTTATAGAGGCTAACTTTTCTACTTCCTCATCTTGGGTATTGGATACTGGATGTGGATCTCACATTTGTGCAAATGTGCAGGATCTAAGTAGAAGTAGAAGATTGGCCCGAGGTGAAGTGGACCTACGTGTTGGAAATGGAGCAAGGGTTGCTGCCTTAGCCGTAGGGACTTATGTTCTCACTTTACCTAGTGGATTAGTTTTAGAATTAGACAACTGCTACTTTGTGCCTACTATTAGTAGAAATTTGATTTCTGTTTCTTGTTTGGACAAGAAAGGTTTTTCATTTATAATAAAGGACAAATGTTGTTCTATTTATTTGAATGAAATCTTTTATGGCAGTGCTCAACTTAGCAATGGGTTGTATGTTCTAGACCTCGAAGATCCAATCTATAATGTGAATACCAAGAAGGTCAGATTAAATGATTCAAACCCGACCTATCTCTGGCACTGTCGCTTGGGCCATATAAATGAGACCCGCATATCCAAGCTCCATAAGGATGGACTCTTGGACTCATTTGATTTTGAATCATATGAGACATGTGAGTCATGTTTGTTGGGCAAGATGACCAAAGCCCCATTCACAGGGCAAAGTGAAAGGGCTAATGACTTACTAGGACTCATACATAGTGATGTATGTGGCCCTATGTCTACACATGCTAGAGGAGGTTTTCAATACTTCATTACTTTCACTGATGACTTCAGCAGATATGGCTATGTGTATCTCATGAGACACAAGTCAGAATCCTTTGAAAAGTTCAAAGAATTCAAGAATGAAGTAGAGAATCAACTCGGGAAGAGTATCAAAGTGCTTCGATCAGATCGAGGTGGAGAGTACTTGGATCGAGAATTCCTTGACTATCTGAAGGAGTGTGGTATAGTATCACAACTCACTCCACCAGGTACACCTCAATGGAATGGTGTATCTGAAAGGAGAAATCGAACTCTGTTAGACATGGTTCGCTCTATGATGAGTCAAGCTGACCTTCCAAACTCCTTTTGGGGACATGCTCTAGAGACAGCCGCTTTTACACTAAACCGAGTTCCATCTAAATCGGTTCAAAAGACACCATATGAGATATGGAGTGGGAGGCATCCCAATTTGTCTTTTATGAAGATTTGGGGCTGTGACGCTTATGTGAAACGTCAATCCTCTGACAAACTAGGGCCCAAATCTCAAAAATGCCTTTTTGTTGGGTATCCCAAAGAAACAAAGGGTTACTATTTCTACAATCCTTCTGAGCAAAAAGTGTTTGTTGCTCGAACTGGTGTCTTTTTAGAGAAAGAGTTTATCTCTAAAGGAACTAGTGGGAGGAAAGTAGAACTTGAAGAAATTCAAGAACAACAAGGAGACATCGAACCTGAAATGGAACCTGAACAGACACCACAAGATGTTGTGGTTCAAGAGTCTGTTCCTGTAGCACAGAGCCCACGTAGGTCTGGTAGGATTCGGCGTGAGCCTGAGAGATATGGATTTCTCGTGACTCACACTGGTGATGTGATGCTCATGGATCAGGATGAGCCCACAACCTACCAACAAGCTATGTCGGGGCCTGACTCTGAGAAGTGGCTAGTGGCCATGAAATCCGAGATGGAATCCATGTATGAAAACCAAGTATGGACTTTGGTTGACCCACCTGAAGGGGTAAAACCCATAGGGTGCAAATGGGTTTTCAAGAAGAAAACTGACATGGATGGTAATGTGATTACCTTTAAGGGACGATTGGTTGCAAAAGGTTTCAAGCAAATTCATGGTATTGACTATGATGAAACTTTTTCACCAGTTGCTATGCTTAAATCCATCCGAATTTTGTTCGCTATTGCTGCACACTATGATTATGAGATATGGCAAATGGATGTCAAAACTGCATTCCTAAATGGAAAGCTACTTGAGGATGTGTACATGACACAACCTGAGGGTTTTGTCACTCCTGAGAATGCCAATAAAGTGTGCAAGTTGTAAAGGTCTATTTATGGACTGAAGCAAGCTTCTCGAAGTTAGAATCTTCATTTTGATGAAGCAATCAAAGAGTTTGGTTTTATCAAAAATGAAGATGAACCTTGTGTCTACAAGAAGGTTAGTGGGAGCGCTATAGTCTTCTCGGTGTTGTATGTAGATGACATACTACTCATCGCGAATGACATTCCTGAGCTATAGTCCGTGAAGACTTGGCTAGGGGAATGTTTCTCTATGAAGGACTTGGGTGAAGTAGCCTATGTGTATGTGTTAGGCATCAGGATCTATAGAGATAGATCTAGAAGGCTTCTAGGCCTAAGTCAAAGTACATACATTGACAAGGTGCTAAAGCGGTTTAGCATGCAAGATTCCAAGAAAGGATTCTTGCCCATCTCATATGGTATAACTCTTTCTAGTTCTCAGTGTCCGACTACACCCGAGGAGAGAGAGCGCATGAGTAAGACTCCATATGCCTCAGCAATTGGATCTATCATGTATGCCATGATATGTACTCATCCCGATGTCTCATATGCCTTGAGCATGACGAGTAGGTACAATCGAACCCTGGTGAGAGTCACTAGACAGCTATTAAGAACATCCTTAAGTACTTATGAAGGACTAAGGATGCATTCTTGGTCTTTGGAGGTGAAGATGAGCTCGTTGTAAAGGGTTACACCAATGCAAGCTTCCAATTTGATAAGGATGATTTTCGATCGCAATCTAGTTATGTGTTTTGTATTGGTGGTGGTGCTGTGAGCTGGAAGAGTTCAAAGCAAGAGACAGTAGCTGACTCTACAACAGAATCTGAGTACATTGCCACCTCTAATGCTACGAATGAGGCAGTTTGTATAAAGAAGTTCATCACTGAACTTGGAGTGGTTCCAAGCATTGCCGACCCGATAGAGCTCTATTGTGACAACAATGGAGCAATCGCACAGGCTAAGGAACCTCAATCTCACCAGTGATCCAAACACATACTCCGACGCTATCATCTCATCAGGGAGAACATCGAGAGGGGTGATGTAAGGATATGCAGGACTTCGATAGACAGCAACATTGCTAATCCACTGACAAAGCCCCTTACACAGCAGAAGCATGATAGCCATTCTAGGTATATCGGTATTAGATACATGGATGATTGGCTTTTTTGCAAGTGGGAGATTGTTAGTGTTGTGGCCAAAACCCAATCATGAGATGATTGTTTTTTTGCGCATTGACTCATGATATTTTATTAAGGCATTAATCCAGTAATTATGTTTGTTGATTTGTTTCTGCGTAACATAATAAATATAATTGTAACCCTAGAATAATGATATTCTCAAACGTCCCTAGTCTAGTATTATTGTGGAGCGGGTTGCAATAATACATAATGATTAGCATATGTCGAGACTAATATGACATATGTAGTCTACATATGGGTACAAGTTAGAGAACTTGTGTACTGGACCGACCCAGCATGAGAACACTACATGGATCGTTATATGAGTGTCATATGTGATTCTCATAGTGATCATGGTATATGTATTCATTTTACCTAAGATCATCAAGGTTCCCTACATATGAGTCACATACTTTGATACTTTCCTTTGTTGCTCATAACTAAGTGAACTTGGAGGAGGTCATTGGGTATGTCACATATCATGCGGAGGGATTTTTATGATCAAGATGGGATTTGTCCCTCCTATGTAACGGGAGTGACATCTTTGGGCCCCTTGATAGAGTAAGATTTAGAAAAACGCATGGCCATGCTCGGATGAGTTGATATACGATATCAATGTCATCAGTTTAAGTTGGTCTACTCGGTAATCAAGAAAGCAAAGATTGGGCTATACAAGAGTGCCACATTCCATGTCTCGTGCTTAGTCTTGATATCTTCGACAAAGGGACAATGACATATATCTGTGATGGTCATAAAGGTTTAGTCAAATCACCGACAATCTTGTCACTTGGGTAGCAATGATGTGTTGCTAGACACCGCTCATTGCTTATGATCATAAGTATTGCCAGCATGGTGAGAGCCTATTGGGTCACACACATAGAGCTATTTGGATCGTAAGAGTGTATGGGCTAATTATTTGGGTTATGGTTTTACAATCATTTTGTATTAATAATGGGCCCAAAAGTTGAACCATTATTAAGCCCAAAATTAAAGCCTAGTTGGATTAATGCTTTGAAACCCATTAGGCCTAGAAGTTGAGTCTCACTATAAATACAACTTTTAGTGAGAAAGTCGCAGCTTCTTGCCCTAGCCTCCCAAAAGGACAGTCGCACTCTTATCTTGCCATTCCTTGGAGAACGCAAGCTAGCAATGCGAGTGCAAGAGAAACGCATCTGCCGGGACGTGGTGGAAGAGTGGTGATCCCAAGAGGCTCGTGTGGATACCATAGAGAGCTTGAACACGTCAACTGTTCAGGTTTTGTGATTCGACTTTATAGTTGGGTGAGAGATCTCAACCGAAAATTAGGTATGAAATTTTTTGAACACCCGGTTTACCCCGTTTCACTTGGATCTTGGAGGGTTTCAGTTAAATTCCGATATGCTTGTTTGGCTCCCAAAACCCAACACCACCTTATAACCGGGGGGCCATGATCGCCGAGATCTCCAAATCACCTAGCCAAAAACCACCCTCGGGGAAGACCTAGCACCGACCTCAGTGAACGACAACCACCATCAGTAGGTAACAGAACCGACCTCGAAAATTCTATATACTACCACCGTCGGAATAGCGAACTCACCAAGTTCGGGACAGTATATCCCCATCCTCGGCAAGGAAATGCGTCTTCCAAAGGTGCCCCACTCTGTCGAAGAGCCTCTCCTAATAGCCCTCGGTGGCTATATTGAGCCAAAGGGGGCCTGCTATTCCGAAGGAGCCTTATATCTTGAAGGGGTATCATTCTCCGAATGGGACTTACGGAGATACGAAAAAAATGGTTAAGGAGCCTCTGACAGAGAGACCTCGTACACGCCCTTATCCTCTAGCCGGAACGGCCTACAACCAGCTAGGAAATACCTATCTTGGAGGGAACGGATCAAATCTGACTGCACACATGTCACGATCTGAACAGGCTGTGTCAAACAGCCTCCTCCCTCCACCCTCCTATAAATACTTAGGAAGGACCTTGGTAAGAAAAGGGACAGAACTCTGGCTATTCCTTACTCTTTGCTCCTTACAACTCTTACTCTCAAATACTGACTTGAGCGTTGGAGGCTCCTCCCCCGAAAACACATTCCGGGGAGTCCTTAACCCCTGTTCTTCAAAGTCTTGCAGACACCATCCTACCGAAAGTCTCTCATTTAGGCACCTTCACACCAAAATTCTCTCCCTCAGGCCAGCATGTCATACAATGAGGATGCCACTGGGCATCATAAGGGTTCCATCCTTTTTCTTCACAAACAATATAGGTGTTCCCCAAGTAGACACACTAGGTCTAATGAACCCTTTCTCAAGCAACTCATCGAATTGCTTCTTCAGCTATACCATTTTAGGTATGGCCATTTTATATGGAGTTATGGACATAGGAGTAACTCCTAGTACAAGTGTAATTTCAAACTCTACCTCTCTCACAAGTGGTAGTCCAGGTAAGTTTGTAGGAAAGACTTTTGGTACTCCTAGACTATGGGGATTTTACTTAGCTCACTAGTTGTTCCACACTCATTCAAACACAAACATTCAAGTTCATCCAGTAGAGGTACTTGTCTCACTACTTCAACTTGGCAATCCAAGACTAGTTCTAGTTATTCATCTAAATTATATGGCTCACCAAGAATCAACAGTTGCCTTGCATGGCAATCTGTTACCACTTTGTTTTCACTTAGCTAATTCATGCCTAATATTATGTCATAGTCATAAGTGTTCAACACTATTAGATCTGCCTTATGTTCCAGCTTATCACGCCTAATCAGACAATTCTCAACTATGTGACAAGTAAACAAGATTTCATTGCCAGCAGTTTTGACTAAGTACATATTTGTCATGTTTTTTACTTCTAAGTTCATGGATTTTACCAATTTAGAAAAAAAATATTGATAGTGAAGCTCTAATATCAAACAAAGTATAAACTAACTAGCCATTAAGGTAAAGGGCACTTTTTAATGCCTTTCTGTTCAACCTCCAGTGGCCAACCTCTTTTTCTTCAGTCTTGGCCTCTAGTGCATCTTACCAATAAGTGGATTTTGCCTCCTTTGATCTTGTGGCAACCTAGGCACTTGGTTCCCTCTCGGGTTAAGTACTTTAGGCTTCATTATTAGAATTGGTGGCTGCCCTCTAGTCGACCTGGGGTTGAACGTTCCGAACATCTTCTTCTTATCTTTCTTCATGGGACATTCTCTCACCCAATGGTCTGGTGCCCCATACTTGAGGCAGCCATCTGTAAGCTTAAAACATGGCTTGTTGCCATGAAACTTTCCACATGTAGAACACTGAGGACCATACTACTGAGGTCCCCTTTCCCTTTTGACTTCTTTTCTCTAGTCTATGGGCTAAGCCTCCTCTTGGGCTCTCTTCTTATGCCCCTTAGAGGTACCACTCACACCCCTTGGGCCACTCTTTGCTTGGCCTTTAAACTCTTGCTCTAAAGCTAGAGCACTTTGTATTGCCTAGTAGTACTATTTGGCATCCACAGCTCTAAATATTTGCCTCAGTTCATGTCTTAACCCTCATACTCCATTACATTGAGGTCTCCCCTACTCCAACTAATCAAATTCCACTTGCTTTTGATTTTTTAGGGCCTCACTCACATATTATTGTTGGAAGACTTGGAGGAATTCGGCCCACCTCATTGATCTCCTTCTTGCAGGTGGCCTCCTCTAATTCTTTCTCTTGTAGGTCCTCTGCACAGCTCTCCACCAAAGTTCAACATTTCCTTCAATTCTAAAGGTGGCTAAAAGTACCTTTTGGGTATAGGACACTTCCATCCTCTCAAAAATTTTCTCTACTTGGTAAACCAAAAATTCAACTTCTTCAGGGTCACACCCACCTCTAAATATGGGAGGTTTCAATGCTAGGAATCCTTCCAACTAGCCATCCCTAAGACCACTTCTTCTTGGTTTTCCGCCTCTAGCTTCTATGTTTCGGGTTCTACCTATTGGTGGCCTCTTCTTGCAGGAACCTCTGTAGAAGACTCAGTCCTCATTGGAGTAGTGTTTATATCTACTTCTTCCACTTCTAGACTCTCTTCTACCTCCACTCTGGTTTCATGCCTTACCTCTAATCTTACCCTCGTAGCTCTTGGGTGTTTTCTTTCTTCCCCACTCTCATCTTCATCTCCATCTCCACCATTCTTGCTTACTTGGTCATAAGTTACTGGTTATTTGCTAGGTCTTCTTCCTCTTTGGCCTTCCTCCACTTCTCTAACCTCTTCTGCATTCTGCTGTACTTGAGTTTGGCCTTTAGCCAAGGCTTGCATGCCTACCACCAATTGAGCAATGATGGCTTGCATGGTTTCCATCATTTGTTCCATCTTTTCTTGTCTACCTCTATTGGGTCCAAGCATATTAACCTAACATCAGGCCCTTCAGCCCTGTTAGGCTCTAAAGCCTCTTGCTACCTTTTAGTGTCACACCTCACACAGGCCCTGGCCTGTAAGTCCCCAACCTGACTCACAAGCCCAAACTAAAAACTGGGTAACTAGCTCTCGGCCTAACCCAAAGGAACTAACTTTAAGTCTTATTTTCTTAAGGTAATGGGCCTGGGAGGTGGCCCAGGTGGCTTTCAAACCAAACTAGTAATTACTTGCAGCGTAAGTAAGGCCCAAACCACTTTCTTGCATAACAAGCAAGGCAACGAATAATGTAACTTCCAGTGCATACTTGGTGTGCAATCAAGTGTGCTACCTACATGGCAACCAGGAAGCCCACAATGTTGGTTAAGTTTGGAAAACCACAAGGAGTAATGCATGTAGCTCTCGGCCATCAAACATACATACAAAGGTACACCATAAAACTTGCAAGGTCATGCCATTAACAACACTCAAAAGTGCCAAGCCTTGGCCCATAATGCTTATAACACATATCCATACATATAATCATCCATACTCCCATACATAACTTGGCATACAAGGTTCTCAAAATAACATCACCATCTAGGTATCCAAGACTACAACATACACAACCAAAAGTGTAGTCTACCTAGCAAATAACATGGCTAATAATGCCAAGCACCCATAAGTTGTTCATGCCAAGTTATATACAGACCGAGACCAAACTCCTAGTGCTCAAACATCACCTTAAGGATCCCATACAAAAGCACACACTGCAACACCAAGCCCACGGCCATGTTCATGGTCATAAAGGTGAAAAGCAAAACCAGAGCTAAAGTCCAGATATCCATGCTCCCCTAGACAGTTCCCACTCTACAGCCTGCAAGCTTAAACCATAAGTCTCGGCCAACTCACAATAAGACTTGCAAGTAATACTAAAGTGTCAAGCCAAGCACACATTGGCACATACCTTAGTAACAAAGCAAATAACACTAAGTGCACACACAAGGCAGCTTAGCACTACTCAGGCTGAATATCCTTGCCTGAAAAAAAAAATGGAGAATGGGCAGTGAGTTTAACTCAGTAGGATTCACTTCATTATACCCAACTCTTAAAGAGTTTATTTAGTTAAGCCGAGTGAACACTCAAGGCTTAACCTCCAATTAATTAGCTCAACCTGCAAAACAAACACAAAGACAAGAAAAGCAAGTATATCCATATACAATAACAATAATGGGGGTTAGCATGCACAAGAAATCACCAAAGCACACAAGTACTCACACACACTTCACATTGTTGCTCTCGGCCATATAAGCCATACATGTACCCGTGTGCAATCCTTGCACATAATCTTACCAATAACATTCCATATGGAGCTCCCAAAATGCCAAGCAAATAGGCCACATTCACTTGCATTTTTAGTACATGTACCATAGTCAATTAGCTAATCAACATTGCAACCAAATATAACCAATAAGCCCATCAAGTAACTAAGATCACATGGCAAATTTTAACCATCACTTAGCCACCTTAACACTTGAACCATGGCATATATTACCAAGCGAACTCAAGTGTAGTGAACCCTACCTCAAGCTCTCGGTCTCCAATAAAACTTCAAGTGTCCAAGTGCCTTTCAACCTCAATGCCTACCATAATAAGGCATAATCATTAACAACATAACCCATGGATCAAATACCATGATTTCAATGAAAGACACTATCACCCAACACTTTGAAGCTCTCGGCCATATAAGCCAAAATACTTAAACATAAGCTGCCCATTAATCTCACATACCATGAGCCATTATAATCTCCAATAAACAACAACCATGGCATTAATGCCAAGTAACCAAGTGAAATATACCATTTCACTCCAATTCAAGCTTTCGGCCAAAGCACACATTTTTATCTCATGGTACTACTCAACATTCCATTACACCAAATGAGTAGTCAAACAACTAATAAGCTTACTCATGGCACAATTACCATGTAACTAAGCAAAATACATGTAAACACCATTTCCACCCTTTCGGCCATAGTGCCCATTTCACATATACATGTTCTTCATTCAATCCAATGCCACACACATCTACCAATGCATCATTAAGCATGGTTCATGGCGTTAATGCCATGTAAACAAAGGTTGAACATGGGTTACCTCAAAATATACTTTCGGCCAAAGCACTAACTTGCGCAATCTTGGTGTTCTTCGCCCAAACAACCTATCACAAGGTTAAATGATCATCAACAAGCATCACACATGGATTAATTTCCATGAATTCCAAGAAGAACACCAAGAACACATGTTCATCATATTCGGCCATAACTAGGTTTTCCACCAAATAATTCAATTGCTTTAATCTCCAAGCTTAGCAACGTATGAGCATTCAAAATCCTTGTTCATGGAAAGAAATACCATGGATTCAAGGAAATACCAAGGTTACCTCAAGAACCCTAGCTCAAATGGTTCGGCCCTTCACCATTTCTTCATAAACAAAGCTTGATTCCAAGTGAGCTTATGCCGAGACAAGCCTTCCTAGCTTGAATTCTTCAAATGGCTTCAAGGTTCTTGAAATCAAGACAAGATTGTGAAGGAGCTCTCTCAAGAATGCTCTCGGTTTAGCAAAGGCAAGGAAGCCCGAAATGAAGCAAATGGACTTAGGCTAGTTTCGGCCGAAAGTCATTGGCTTTAGTTAGCCAAAATGCCAATTTCACTTCCATTTCTTTGCATGGCGCAATATAGCCCTTAAGTCCACTTATGCACAAGGCCGCCACTCAAACTTGTGTCTAAATGGGCACTTAAGTCCACACATGGCTCAAAGTGCCAAGCAAATAAACAACACAAGTACCAAGGCGTCATAAGCACCCATGCATGACCGGCCATGTAACTAACATAAAGACTAGTTAGTTTAACTAGTAACTAGTGAATAGTACACTAGTGGTAGACAAGATTTTGACTAGTAATCATTGTTGTCTCACACAAATGGTCTAGTCTTGCACTAGCCATTATAGAAATTTGCATGGCCAACAATGCCATCTTTAAACTTGTGGTTTCACTTATACCACTTAACTTAGTGCACAGTTTGGTTCCCTTTCTCAGTTTTCTGTCAGCTTTCTCATAGTACGTTTTCCATGCGCAACTAAGTCCTGATAGTTTCCAGTTTTGCACATAAGTCATTGTGACAGTCTCCATGGCTCTTCTTTCTTCCCTTTCTGTTTTCTCTCATTTTCCTTGGTTCTCCTTGGCCTAAGCCAAGCACATAGGAGGTGCCTAACATTTAGGCTCATACTTAGGCTGTCCATCCCTAGGATGACTAGCTTTACCCTCTTGCTGCTTATGAACCTCTCTATCTTTGCCTCGAGTTCTCATCCTGCACATAAAGGCACATATACATACATATGCTCAATAAGCACAAGTCTACTCAAACTTAAGTGGGAACAAGTCTAGAAAAACTTAAAAGTCCAAACTTGCTCTGATTCCAACAAAGCTATCATGCCCCACACAAGCCCTAGGCCATGTGCACCTAGAACTGGCCACATGAGTAACATTGCAGCTACTCTGGGCACTAGGGTGGTAAGTGCACTAAGTGCACTTTGTATGGCATGCCTATGGTCCTATCACTAGTGTTTGGTGGCCCCTAGGGCGCTTACCAAGACACTATTATGCAGGTGTCTAACATGTGCCCCTCCTATGCCCCCTGGTGCCTATCACTAACACCTGGCAACCTTTTGGACATTGGACTATGTGCATTGTGTGTGTGCCCCAAGGGCTTTTCATGTGTGCCTATCACCAGCCAAAGGCATGCTGCTAGGCACCCACTAAGACACATGCTGGACACATACAGGACATACTGCCAAAGCACTGGGGGAGCACCGCAGGAAGCCTACTTGCCCTAGTATCCGACATAAACTTGCACACCAAGGCAAGGGTTTTATACACCCATTCAAGTGCTAGTGCTCATATGCTAGTCAAGTGTGCATACATACATGCATGGAAACCAAGATACCCAATCGCAAAGGTTTTGAAAACACATAGTTTCATTTTTAAATCCATGTGCACTACCAAAGAAGGTTCACAAACATACTTGGTCTAAAACCTGAAACATAATATCTACATAACCATCAACACCTACCCCTAACTAGCAAATTACATAACAAATCCAACATTTCTTCTCATAAAGGCACCCGTACATGCCAAGATCATCCTAACATATACATAAAGCTTAGTGAGATTACCAAGGACTTCCAAAATGCAAAGTATTTTGATAGAAGAGGTTTACATGCTTCCACACTTAAATATATTTGAAAGCTACCATGACCACAAAAAATAAAACAATGGTTTATAACACAAGCTCTACTACAAAACTCATGGTCAATAGGACAAACCAAAGCATATAAGGCAAAGAGCACATGTCCATAACACTAGACTTGCCCCATAATCCTACTCACAAAACCTGTAAGCAACACAATTCACATGAGCTTGCTATTATCCAATGACTTGTACATGACACTCATTGGGCATGATTCTCAGTTAATGAACTTACCTTCAAATCGAGCACACTCCTTCACACATAAGCAACTCAATGCTCTAATTCCTTCTCTGAAACACATAAATGCATAGCACGAGTTATTTGTATAACTCAATGAAGGAAACATACAACATTACATGCCTATTTAGTTAAGCACAAAATCTTAATCTCGTTTTCTCCTACATTGAAAACACTAAAACAAGGAAGATACAAGATATACATAACAAAGTAATAACAACCAGGCTACTAAGGGTTAGCACATGCAAACAAAAGCACCAAGGCAAGCAACACACACACCAGACCTTAACCATAGTCTCGGCCTATTGAACACTAGCAAGTACACACATAGATTGTTTCATTACTTAATTCCATTAGTCAATTAGTTCACATAGAGCTGTAGATTCATACATAGGCTAGCCTACCTATGTAGGAATCCTAGTACATGCCATTACATAGCTAGCTAGCATCACAATCACATATACCCGAAGTTAGACATAGCCTCTACCGCATCAAAGGTTCATATAGTTCATAAACAATCCCCTAAGTACCTAGTGTTCATCATGATTGAAGTATTCAACTCAAAATCATAAAAGAACACATGATTCCCTTACCAAATGTAGCCCTTAACCTTTCGGCCAAGCTCCAAAATGCAAAAATCCAAGTTTGTAGCCAAGATTCCTTGATCGCCTAAGGCCAAAATGTACCTTAACAAACTTGAACCTCTAATTCAATCTCAAACCATCAACAATTTGGCTTGAACCTAATTTTCCCTCGCCAAGAACACTTAGTTAGCTCAAACTAAGAGCTTTGACCCTAAATCCATTAGTTTGACTTAGTCGAAGCATGCAAATCCAGTTAGATGCCACATGACGCAAAAAGTGGTTCTAATGCTAGTCTTAGTAGGCTTGCTTTTTTGCATGGCACCATATAGCCCTCCAACTATAGATTCCCTCAATTATAACACTCGAATACATGCGAAAATAAGTCCTTAAACTTATAATTTCACCACTAGCCTCCTGTTAGTGTTGTGCCCAAAAGCCAATCATGAGATGATTGTATTTTTGCACATTAAGTCATGATATTTTATTAAGGCATTAATCCAGCAATTATGTTTGTTGTTTTGTTTCTGCGTAATGTAATAAACATAATTGTAACCCTAGAATAATGATATTCTTAAATGTCCCTGGTCTATGTTAGTGTTGTGCCCAAAAGCCAATCATGAGATGATTGTATTTTTGCACAATTGAGTCATGATATTTTATTAAGGCATTAATCCAGCAATTATGTTTGTTGTTTTGTTCCTGCGTAACTTAACAAACATAATTGTAACCCTAGAATAATGATATTCTTAAAAGTCCCTGGTCTAGTATTATTGTAGAGCGGGTTGCAATAATACATAACGACTAGCATATGTGGAGACTAATATGAGATATGTAGTCTACATATGGGTACAAGTTGGAGAACTTGTGTACTGGACCGACCCACCATGAGAACACTACATGGATCGTTATATGAGTCTCATAAGTGATTCCCATAGTGATCAGGGTATATGTAGTCCTTCGACCTAAGATCATCAAGGTTCCCTACATGTGAGTCACATACTTTGATACTTTCCTTTGTTGCTCGTAACTGAGTGAACTTGAAGGAGGTCATTGGGTATGTCACATATCATGCGGAGGGATTTGTATGATCAAGATGGGATTTGTCCCTCCTATGTAACGGGAGTGATATCTTCGGGCCCCTTGATAGAGTGAGACTTAGAAAATGCATGGCCATGCTCGGATGAGTTGATATACGATATCAATGTCATCAGTTTAAGTTGGTCTACTCGGTAATCAAGAAACCAAAGATTGGGCTATACGAGAGTGACACATTCCATGTCTCGTGCTTAGTCTTGATATCTTGGACAAAGGGACAATGGCATATATCGGTGATGATCATAAAGGTTTAGTCGAATCACCGACAATCTTGTCACTTGGGTAGCAATGATGTGTTGCTAGACACCGCTCATTGCTTATGATCATAAATGTGATTTATGATCATTGCCAACGTGGCAAGAGCCTATTGGGTCGCACACATAGAGCTATTTGGATCATTAGAGTGCATGGGCTAATTATTTGGGTTATGGTTTCACTTTAATTTCGTATTAATAATGGGCCCAAGAGTTGAGCCATTATTAAGCCCGAAATTAAAGCCTAATTGGATTAGGGCTTTGAAACCCATTAGGCCTGGAAGTTGAGTTTCACTATAAATACAACTTTTAAGTGAGAAATTCGCAGGTCTCCTTGCCCTAGCCTCCAAAAAGGACAGCCACACTCTTCTCTTGCAATTCCTTGGAGGACGCAAGCTAGCACTGCGAGCGCAAGAGAAACGCATCTGCCGGGACGTGGTGGAAGCGTGGTGATCCCGAGAGGCTCGTGTGGATACCATAGAGAGCCTGAACACGTCAACTGTTCAGGTTTTGTGATTCGACTCTACAGTTGAGTGAGAGATCTCAACCGAAAATTAGGTATGAAAATTTTCGAACACCCGGTTTACCCCGTTTCACTTGGATCCTGGAGGGTTTCGGTTAAATTCCACTGCGCTGTTTGGCTCCCGAAACCCAACAGTGGTATCAGAGCTACTGGTGAAACCCTAAATCGGGATTGAGTGTTGAATCGCATGATGCTATGTGTTCGGTTGCTTTTCGGCCATGATTAATTAGATTGATTCAAGATGCATGAAACTGGAATTCGTAATGAACATATGAGATATATGAAGAAACGACACAAATTGGTTAATGAGATTAACCTCAAATTGAATGGTATGAGATACCTATATGGATTAGGATTCTTGCAATAGTTGCAGAAACCCTAGCTTGGTTCGGATTCAGCCTGTTCAGGCACTGAAAGTAAGGTATTTTTGGTGGCTCGAATAGAGGAGTCTCGGGTGCCTACTTTCTCAAAATACAAGATTTCGGGCTAAGCAATTGTAAGAAAATTTTTTGCGCAGGGGGGCGCTGCCCCCCACGCCCCCCGCAAGGGCGGCTCCCCTTGACCTCGTCCGCTGACCGGTCAGCGGAACCACCGCCCACTGACCGGCCAGCGGGACCGCCGTATGCGAAGCGCCACATAAATAAAAACTGGTTAATCAACGCGCAAAAATTGGCATGCATCTTTGTTGAATGAGATTTGACATGATATGCTGATTGGTGTTTGAAGCATGGTGCATGGTTATAGCCCTTGATTGGTTGTACTTGTAAATACGGCCTGCGAGTCGTGCCTTTTCTTATCACTCTCATTGTACATTCTCTTCTCACCTTACTCCCCTCGAATGTAACTCGAGGTTTCTATTATTGATGTAATGGTACATTATGGGATCATCCAAGGTGGTATGTCCAAGGATCATCCAAGGTGGTATGTCCAAGGAGGTGACAACAAAAGGGCAACCAAGAAAGGAAGAGAAGGAGCTTGTGAAGACTCTTTTCTTTTCTTAGGCTTTTATGATATTCTCATTGGCTTGAGAATATCGCATAGTTTGGGCTATAACCATGTCACGTTTATTTTCTTGTAAGCATGAGATGCATGTTTTATATTTGTATGTGATGCATGTATAAAACAACCGGAGATAACAAATTGGTGAGATCAAAAGAAAAAATCCCTCAAACAAATATTAAGTCATTAAATGTGATGCCTTCCAAATGTTGGCACTCGTCAAGACTTTGATCAACATTAGGTGGGTTTGCCAAAGCAAAGCACCTATGTTCATCTTGGTAAGGCGCGATGGGATAATAGTGATATCCAAACTGCTAACTTTGGGTTCGACTTAACTAAGTCATCCTAATAGGATTAGGGACTTAGAGGCATAGAGTTGGGCTTAAGTTCATGAGATGAGCTTGGACAAGTGTTGTTCACCCAACTATCCAAGAGTTGCATAAGATGCAATTGGCAAGGAGTTGCCTACCTAAATAGCTGTAACTTGAGAGAAAAGCCAAAGCTGACTCAGGTTGTGGTCAAATATGGATCTTGGCCCACTAGAATACCTTAGCGCTGAGGTGTTCCGAAATAATATCGAGGGTTATTATTTTGAGGAAAATAGTGGGAGTATCGTTTAATAAAAGTCCTTATTAAATGAATTAAAATACATGACTCTTACACTGCATATTTACTGTTGTAGATAACCATGGCACAAAACACATCGACACTTTCGTTGCGATTGATCCTTGAGAAGGAAAAACTAAATGGGACCAACTTTCTCAAATGGTACCGAAACTTGAGGATAGTCCTCAAACAAGAGAGAAAGGCTTATGTCCTAGAGCAGCCCATTCCGAATGAGCCTGCTGCCACTGCTCCAAGAGCTGAAAGGGATGCTCACAAGAGGCATTCTGATGATGCTTTGGATGTTGCATGCCTCATGCTTATTACCATGGAATCTGAGCTTCAGAAGCAACATGAGAACATGGGGGCGTTCGATATGATCGAACATCTCAAAATGCTTTTCCAA
The DNA here is from genome assembly GCA_005392925.1 of Aquilaria sinensis. Lineage (NCBI taxonomy): Eukaryota > Viridiplantae > Streptophyta > Magnoliopsida > Malvales > Thymelaeaceae > Aquilaria > Aquilaria sinensis. The sequence continues at coordinate 133,261 of SMDT01002116.1, read as the reverse complement.
GAGCAAGCTAGGCATGAGAGGTTTGAGACCTCTAAGGCATTGTTTCAGTGCAAGATGTCTGAGGGAAGTCCCGTGGGTCCTCATGTGCTCAAGATGATTGGGTACATTGAGAATCTTGAGAATTTGGGATTTGCTCTTCAGAAAGAGTTGGCTATTGATGTAGTCTTGCAATCGTTGCCTGAAAGCTACAGTCAGTTCGTCATGAACTATAACATGAACGACCTTGACAAGTCCCTCCCTGAATTGCTCAACATGTTGAGAACTGCTGAGCAAAACCTTAAGAAGGCTAAGCCCATTTTGATGGTTCAAAAGGGCAAGGGAAAGGGAAAAGCCAACAAGAAGAAGGATAAAGCTAATGGAAAGTCCAATGCTAATTCTTCTTCAGCTGCACTGAAACCAAAGGGTGGTGTGGCAAAGGAAGGGGAGTGCTTCCATTGTAAGCAACCTGGACACTGGAAGCGCAACTGCAAGCTCTATCTTGAAGAACTTGCTAAGGAAAAGGGAAGTAAGACTTCCACTTCAGGTATTTTTGTTATAGAGGCTAACTTTTCTACTTCCTCATCTTGGGTATTGGATACTGGATGTGGATCTCACATTTGTGCAAATGTGCAGGATCTAAGTAGAAGTAGAAGATTGGCCCGAGGTGAAGTGGACCTACGTGTTGGAAATGGAGCAAGGGTTGCTGCCTTAGCCGTAGGGACTTATGTTCTCACTTTACCTAGTGGATTAGTTTTAGAATTAGACAACTGCTACTTTGTGCCTACTATTAGTAGAAATTTGATTTCTGTTTCTTGTTTGGACAAGAAAGGTTTTTCATTTATAATAAAGGACAAATGTTGTTCTATTTATTTGAATGAAATCTTTTATGGTAGTGCTCAACTTAGCAATGGGTTGTATGTTCTAGACCTCGAAGATCCAATCTATAATGTGAATACCAAGAAGGTCAGATTAAATGATTCAAACCCGACCTATCTCTGGCACTGTCGCTTGGGCCATATAAATGAGACCCGCATATCCAAGCTCCATAAGGATGGACTCTTGGACTCATTTGATTTTGAATCATATGAGACATGTGAGTCATGTTTGTTGGGCAAGATGACCAAAGCCCCATTCACAGGGCAAAGTGAAAGGGCTAATGACTTACTAGGACTCATACATAGTGATGTATGTGGCCCTATGTCTACACAAGCTAGAGGAGGTTTCCAATACTTCATTACTTTCACTGATGACTTCAGCAGATATGGCTATGTGTATCTCATGAGACACAAGTCAGAATCCTTTGAAAAGTTCAAAGAATTCAAGAATGAAGTAGAGAATCAACTCGGGAAAAGTATCAAAGTGCTTCGATCAGATCGAGGTGGAGAGTACTTGGATCGAGAATTCCTTGACTATCTGAAGGAGTGTGGTATAGTATCACAACTCACTCCACCAGGTACACCTCAATGGAATGGTGTATCTGAAAGGAGAAATCGAACTCTGTTAGACATGGTTCGCTCTATGATGAGTCAAGCTGACCTTCCAAACTCCTTTTGGGGACATGCTCTAGAGACAGCCGCTTTTACACTAAACCGAGTTCCATCTAAATCGGTTCAAAAGACACCATATGAGATATGGAGTGGGAGGCGTCCCAATTTGTCTTTTATGAAGATTTGGGGCTGTGACGCTTATGTGAAATGTCAATCCTCTGACAAACTAGGGCCCAAATCTCAAAAATGCCTTTTTGTTGGGTATCCCAAAGAAACAAAGGGTTACTATTTCTACAATCCTTCTGAGCAAAAAGTGTTTGTTGCTCGAACTGGTGTCTTTTTAGAGAAAGAGTTTATCTCTAAAGGAACTAGTGGGAGGAAAGTAGAACTTGAAGAAATTCAAGAACAACAAGGAGACATCGAACCTGAAATGGAACCTGAACAGACACCGCAAGATGTTGTTTCAAGAGTCTATTCCTGTAGCACAGAGCCCGCGTAGGTCTAGTAGGATTCGGCATGAGCCCAAGAGATATGGATTTCTTGTGACTAACACCAGTGATGTGATGCTCATGGATCAGGATGAGCCCACAACCTACCAACAAGCTATGTCAGGGCCTGACTCTGAGAAGTGGCTAGTGGCCATGAAATCCGAGATGGAATCCCTGTATGAAAACCAAGTATGGACTTTGGTTGACCCACCTGAAGGGGTAAAACCAATAGGGTGCAAATGGGTTTTCAAGAAGAAAACTGACATGGATGGTAATGTGATTACCTTTAAGGGACGATTGGTTGCAAAAGGTTTCAAGCAAATTCATGGTATTGACTATGATGAAACTTTTTCACCAGTTGCTATGCTTAAATCCATCCGAATTTTGTTTGCTATTGCTGCACACTATGATTATGAGATATGGCAAATGGATGTCAAAACTGCATTCCTAAATGGAAAGCTACTTGAGGATGTGTACATGACACAACCTGAGGGTTTTGTCACTCCTGAGAATGCCAATAAAGTGTGCAAGTTGCAAAGGTCCATTTATGGACTGAAGCAAGCTTCTCGAAGTTGGAATCTTCATTTTGATGATGCAATCAAAGAGTTTGGTTTTATCAAAAATGAAGATGAACCTTGTGTCTACAAGAAGGTTAGTGGGAGCGCTATTGTCTTCTTGGTGTTGTATGTAGATGACATACTACTCATCGGGAATGACATTCCTGAGCTACAGTCTGTGAAGACTTGGCTAGGGAAATGTTTCTCTATGAAGGACTTGGGTGAAGCAGCCTATGTGTTAGGCATCAGGATCTATAGAGATAGATCTAGAAAGCTTCTTGGCCTAAGTCAAAGTACATATATTGACAAGGTGCTAAAGAGGTTTAGCATGCAAGATTCCAAGAAAGGATTCTTGCCCATGTCACATGGTATCACTCTTTCTAGATCTCAGTGTCCGAGTACACCTGAGGAGAGAGAGCGCATGAGTAAGATTCCATATGCCTCAGCAATTGGATCTATCATGTATGCCATGATATGTACTCATCCCGATGTCTCATATGCTTTGAGCATGACGAGTAGGTACCAATCGAACCCCGGTGAGAGTCACTGGACAGCTGTTAAGAACATCCTTAAGTACTTATGAAGGACTAAGGATGCATTCTTGGTCTTTGGAGGTGAAGATGAGCTCGTTGTAAGGGGTTACACCGATGCAAGCTTCCAATCCGATAAGGATGATTTTAGATCGCAATCTGGTTATGTGTTTTGTATTGGTGGTGGTGCTGTGAGCTGGAAGAGTTCAAAGCAAGAGACAGTAGCTGACTCTACAACAGAATCTGAGTACATTGCCGCCTCTGATGCTACGAAGGAGGCAGTTTGGATCAAGAAGTTCATCACTGAACTTGGAGTGGTTCCAAGCATTGCCGACCCGATAGAGCTCTATTGTGACAACAATGGAGCAATCGCACAGGCTAAGGAACCTCGATCTCACCAGTGATCCAAACACATACTCCGACGCTATCATCTCATCAGGGAGATCATCGAGAGGGGTGATGTAAGGATATGCAGGACTTCGACAGATAGCAACATTGCTGATCCACTGACAAAGCCCCTTACGCAGCAAAAGCATGATAGCCATTCTAGGTCCATCGGTATTAGATACATGGATGATTGGCTTTAGTGCAAGTGGGAGATTGTTAGTGTTGTGCCCAAAAGCCAATCATGAGATGATTGTATTTTTGCACATTGAGTCATGATATTTTATTAAGGCATTAATCCAGCAATTATGTTTGTTGTTTTGTTCCTGCGTAACTTAACAAACATAATTGTAACCCTAGAATAATGATATTCTTAAAAGTCCCTGGTCTAGTATTATTGTGGAGCGGGTTGCAATAATACATAACGACTAGCATATGTGGAGACTAATATGAGATATGTAGTCTACATATGGGTACAAGTTGGAGAACTTGTGTACTGGACCGACCCACCATGAGAACACTACATGGATCGTTATATGAGTGTCATAAGTGATTCTCATAGTGATCATGGTATATGTAGTCCTTCGACCTAAGATCATCAAGGTTCCCTACATGTGAGTCACATACTTTGATACTTTCCTTTGTTGCTCGTAACTGAGTGAACTTGAAGGAGGTCATTGGGTATGTCACATATCATGCGGAGGGATTTGTATGATCAAGATGGGATTTGTCCCTCCTATGTAACGGGAGTGATATCTTCGGGCCCCTTGATAGAGTGAGACTTAGAAAATGCATGGCCATGCTCGGATGAGTTGATATACGATATCAATGTCATCAGTTTAAGTTGGTCTACTCGGTAATCAAGAAACCAAAGATTGGGCTATACGAGAGTGACACATTCCATGTCTCGTGCTTAGTCTTGATATCTTGGACAAAGGGACAATGGCATATATCGGTGATGATCATAAAGGTTTAGTCGAATCATCGACAATCTTGTCACTTGGGTAGCAATGATGTGTTGCTAGACACCGCTCATTGCTTATGATCATAAATGTGATTTATGATCATTGCCAACGTGGTAAGAGCCTATTGGGTCGCACACATAGAGCTATTTGGATCATTAGAGTGCATGGGCTAATTATTTGGGTTATGGTTTCACTTTAATTTCGTATTAATAATGGGCCCAAGAGTTGAGCCATTATTAAGCCCGAAATTAAATCCTAATTGGATTAGGGCTTTGAAACCCATTAGGCCTGGAAGTTGAGTCTCACAATAAATACAACTTTTAAGTGAGAAATTCGCAGGTCTCCTTGCCCTAGCCTCCAAAAAGGACAGCGGCACTCTTCTCTTGCAATTCCTTGGAGGACACAAGCTAGCACTGCGAGCGCAAGAGAAACGCATCTACCGGGACGTGGTGGAAGCGTGGTGATCCCGAGAGGCTCGTGTGGATACCATAGAGAGCCTGAACACGTCAACTGTTCAGGTTTTGTGATTCGACTCTACAGTTGAGTGAGAGATCTCAATCGAAAATTAGGTATGAAAATTTTTGAACACCCGGTTTACCCCGTTTCTCTTGGATCCTGGAGGGTTTCGGTTAAATTCCGCTGCGCTGTTTGGCTCCCGAAACCCAACAGTCTAGTATTATTGTGGAGCGGGTTGCAATAGTACATAATGACTAGCATATGTGGAGACTAATATGAGATATGTAGTCTACATATGGGTACAAGCTGGAGAACTTGTATACTAGACCGAACCACCATGAGAACACTATATAGATCGTTATATGAGTGTCATAAGTGATTCTCATAGTGATCATGGAATATGTAGTCCTTCGACCTAAGATAATCAATGTTCCCTATATGTGAGTCACATACTTTGATACTTTCCTTTATTGCTCGTAACTGAGTGAACTTGAAGGAGGTCATTTGGTATGCCACATATCATGCGGAGGGATTTGTATGATCAAGATGGGATTTGTCCCTCCTATGTAGTGGGAGTGATATCTTCGGGCCCCTTAATAGAGTGAGACTTAGAAAATGCATGGCCATGCTCAGATGAGTTGATATACGATATCAATGGCATCAGTTTAAGTTGGTCTACTAGGTAATCAAGAAACCAAAGATTGTGCTATACGAGAGTGACACACTCCATGTCTCATGTTTAGTCTTGATATATTGGGCAAAGGGACAATGGCATATATCGATGATGATCATAAAGGTTTAGTCGAATCACCTATAATCTTGTCACTTCGGTAGCAATGATGTGTTGCTAGACACCGCTCATTGCTTATGATCATAAATGTGATTTATGATCATTGCCAACGTGGTAAGTGATGGGTTTCGGGAGCCAAATAGCGCAGCGGAATTTAACCAAAACCCTCCAGGGTCCAAGTGAAACGGGGTAAACCAGGTGTTTGAAAATTTTCATACCTAATTTTCGGTTGAGATCTCTCACTCAACTGTAGAGTCGAATCACAAAACCTGAAGAGTTGACATGTTCAGGCTCTCTATGGTATCCACACGAGCCTCTCGGGATCACCACGCTTCCACCACGTCCCGGTAGATGCGTTTCTCTTGCGCTCGCAGTGCTAGCTTGCGTCCTCCAAGGAATTGCAAGAGAAGAGTGCGGTTGTCCTTTTTGGAGGCTAGGGCAAGGAGACCTGCGAATTTCTCACTTAAAAGTTGTATTTATAGTGAGACTCAACTTCCAGGCCTAATGGGTTTCAAAGCCCTAATCCAATTAGGATTTAATTTCGGGCTTAATAATGGCTCAACTCTTGGGCCCATTATTAATACGAAATTAAAGTGAAACCATAACCCAAATAATTAGCCCATGCACTCTAATAATCCAAATAGCTCTATGTGTGCGACCCAATAGGCTCTTGCCACGTTGGCAATGATCATAAATCACATTTATGATCATAAGCAATGAGCGGTGTCTAGCAACACATCATTGCTACCCAAGTGACATGATTGTCGATAATTTGACTAATCCTTTATGATCATCACCGATATATGCCATTGTCCCTTTGTCCAAGATATCAAGACTAAGCACGAGACACGGAATGTGTCATTCTCGTATAGCCCAATCTTTGGTTTCTTGATTACCGAGTAGACTAACTTAAACTGATGACATTGATATCGTATATCAACTCATCCGAGCATGGCCATGCATTTTCTAAGTCTCACTCTATCAAGGGGCCCGAAGATATCACTCCCATTACATAGGAGGGACAAATCCCATCTTGATCATACAAATCCCTCCGCATGATATGTGACATACCCAATGACCTCCTTCAAGTTCACTCAGTTACGAGCAACAAAGGGAAGTATCAAAGTATGTGACTCACATGTAGGGAACCTTGATGATCTTAGGTCAAAGGACTACATATACCTAGATCACTATAAGAATCACTTATGACACTCATATAATGATCCATGTAGTGTTCTCATGGTGGGTCGGTCCAGTACACAAGTTCTCCAACTTGTACCCATATGTAGACTACATATCTCATATTAGTCTCCACATATGCTAGTTATTATGTATTATTGCAACCCGCTCCGCAATAATACTAGACCAGGGACGTTTAAGAATATCATTATTCTAGGGTTATGATTATGTTTGTTAAGTTACGCAGAAACAAAACAATAAACATAATTGCTGGATTAATGCCTTAATAAAATATCATGACTCAATGTGCAAAAATACAATCATCTCATGATTGGCTTTTGGGCACAACACTAACAGTAAGAGCCTATTGGGTCGCACACATAGAGCTATTTGGATCATTAGAGTGCGTGGGCTAATAATTTGGGTTTTGGTTTCACAATAATTTCATATTAATATTGGGCCCAATAGTTGAGCCATTATTAAAGCCTAATTGGATTAGGGCTTTGAAACCCATTAGGCCTAGAAGTTGAGTCTCACTATAAATACAACTTTTAGTGAGAAATTCGAGCTTCTTGCCCTAGCCTCCCAAAAGGACAGCCGCACCCTTCTCTTGCAATTCCTTGGAGGACACAAGCTAGCACTGTGAGCGCAAGAGAAACGCATCTACCGGGACGTGGTGGAAGCTGTTAGTATTGTGCCCAAAAAGCCAATCATGAGATGATTGTATTTTTTGCACATTGAGTCATGATATTTTATTGAGGCATTAATCCAGCAATTATGTTTGTTGTTTTGTTTCTGCGTAACGTAATAAGCATAACTGTAACCCTAGAATAATGATATTCTTAAACGCCCCTAGTCTAGTATTATTGTGGAGCGGGTTGCAATAATACATAATGACTAGCATATGTGGAGACTAATATGAGATATGTAGTCTACATATGGGTACAAGTTGGAGAACTTGTGTACTGGACCGACCCACCATGAGAACACTACATGGATCGTTATATGAGTGTCATAAGTGATTCCCATAGTGATCAGGGTATATGTAGTCCTCTGACCTAAGATCATCAAGGTTCCCTACATGTGAGTCACATACTTTGATACTTTCCTTTGTTGCTCGTAACTGAGTGAACTTGAAGGAGGTCATTGGGTATGTCACATATCATGCGGAGGGATTTGTATGATCAAGATGGGATTTGTCCCTCCTATGTAACGGGAGTGATATCTTTGGGCCCCTTGATAGAGTGAGACTTAGAAAATGCATGGCCATGCTCCGATGAGTTGATATATGATATCAATGTCATCAGTTTAAGTTGGTCTACTCGGTAATCAAGAAACCAAAGATTGGGCTATACGAGAGTGACACATTCCATGTCTCGTGCTTAGTCTTGATATCTTGGACAAAGGGACAATGGCATATATCGGTGATGATCATAAAGGTTTAGTCGAATCACCGACAATCTTGTCACTTGGGTAGCAATGATGTGTTGCTAGACACCGCTCATTGCTTATGATCATAAATGTGATTTATGATCATTGCCAACATGGCAAGAGCCTATTGGGTCGCACACATAGAGCTATTTGGATCATTAGAGTGCATGGGCTAATTATTTGGGTTATGGTTTCACTTTAATTTCGTATTAATAATGGGCCAAGGAGTTGAGCCATTATTAAGCCCGAAATTAAATCCTAATTGGATTAGGGCTTTGAAACCCATTAGGCCTGGAAGTTGAGTCTCACTATAAATACAACTTTTAAGTGAGAAATTCGCAGGTCTCCTTGCCCTAGCCTCCCAAAAGGACAGCCACACTCTTCTCTTGCAATTCCTTGGAGGACGCAAGCTAGCACTGCGAGCGCAAGAGAAACGCATCTGCCGGGACGTGGTGGAAGCGTGGTGATCCCGAGAGGCTCGTGTGGATACCATAGAGAGCCTGAACACGTCAACTGTTCAGGTTTTGTGATTCGACTCTACAGTTGAGTGAGAGATCTCAACCGAAAATTAGGTATGAAATTTTCGAACACCCGGTTTACCCCGTTTCACTTGGATCCTGGAGGGTTTCGGTTAAATTTCGCTGCGCTGTTTGGCTCCCGAAACCCAACAGAAGCGTGGTGATCCCGAGAAGCTCGTGTGGATACCATAGAGAGCTTGAACATGTCAACTGTTCAGGTTTTGTGATTCGACTCTACAGTTGAGTGAGAGATCTCAACCGAAAATTAGGTATGAAAATTTTTGAATACCCGGTTTACCCTGTTTTACTTGGATCCTGGAGGGTTTCGGTTAAATTCTGCTGTGCTATTTGGCTCCCGAAAGCCAACACCTTCTTAGCTATTTAAACATGCTCATGAGTTCACCCGGGGTAAGCCTACCTTTAATGTTACCTCATATGTCCCTGAGGCCTACTAATTACATTATTTAGCTCTTAAACTAAGCATTGTTTCCTCCTCAATTAACCTGGGCCTAACACCAAAAGGAGGGTTATGACAGTCTAGCGAGTTTTGGCCACTAACTCACTCTTAGAGTCCTAGTATGCTAAGGTCACTAAATAACCTTCCATTTGTTATTATGCAAGTGAACATGGTGGATGCTCAATCTAGAGACATTGGAGGCTAAACTAGCATACAAATGTATGCCAAAAAGTTATTACTGAGATCCGTGCTTCACTATGTTCTTCATTATGCCACTAGCCTCCAAAGGCCACAAACAACTATAGTTAGCATAAATGAATAATTGGCAACAAACAAGAATTGATAACTATTCACTAGGTGGGTTACCTGCATTACAAATGCTAGCTCAACAGGCTTCTAAGGTTGTCAGCTTCTTATAGGTACAATTTGTACAACAATAAGAAAAGGAGAAAGGGCTAACATAAGCACATATATTTGGGTCTCTTAAGACCCTCCTCATCCTAGTCTTCACATGGACATCATCCTGTGTCTAGCGAGTTCTGGCCTCTAACTCACTCTTAAAGCCCTAGTAACCTAAGCTCACTAAATAACCTTCCCTTTGTTATTGCACAAGTGAACATGGTGGATGATCCTTGCTTGAGTTCCAATGAGCTTTCTAGGTGTACTAGGCTCCCATATAGTGCCTTAAGCCATTGGCTTACCTACACCATTATGGTACTAAGCCTTTACCCACCTAGGCACACTATGCTCCGAGATGATGTCTTAAGCTAATATGCTTGGCTAGATCACCAAGGTTCTAAGCCTTACCAATTTAACCTACCAAGGATGCACTAAGCTTTCACTTGTACCTTAACTCACAACTTGGCTAGGCTGCAAGTGTACTAAGCCATCATCCATGGTGCTCTACTATCCACCATTACTTCATTCACCTTATTATGGTAAGGCCTACTATTGATGGATCTAATTTCCTATGTTCCAAAGAACCTTACATGCATATTAGGGTTTCTCATTGGTGCCTTAAGCTCTATTGCTCCAACTAGACTACCAATGGTGCTAAACCCCATTAATCTTTCAAATGGCCCTATTGTGGTACTTGGAACTTCTTCTCTTCATCTTTCTTCATGTTCTTTTTACACCCAAGAAACTTGGATGAGCTATGTGAGAGACAAAAGTACCATTAGGCACCTTCCACCCCAAGACTCCTTAAGCACCACAAGGCCCCCTCTCTTTGAAATGAAAATATAATAAAACATGGCCTGATTTAGCTTGGGTGAAAGAATGAAATTTGTAAACCATCCTCTTAGCTTCATGTGGGTTCTTGAATCGCCTAAATTGGACACACAAATCAAAAGTTACGGTAAAAATACTACAGCATGTCAATGCTGTCAAGTCCTAGTGCCAACCTCAGTGCTATGGCACCACAAGCAATATCTCCTGGACTATAAATGGAGTTTTAGGTATTCCAACGCCATCCTAGTGCTAGGCCCCTAAGCGCTGCACCTTCACTCTTGCTCTATAGCTTCTCTAGGGGGCCCCCAAGACGCCCAAACCTATAATACGCTAGCTTCAGTTCAAGATAACTACTATAATACGCTATGGATATACAAAACTAGCCAAGTCTTAAGATCTCATGTGTGCCTCACTAGACCATCATTTTACACTAGTCCATCATCAACAAAGCCTACCTTAACCATGCATATCTCAAAAACCATTCAAAACCAACATTCAAGTAACCAAGACATGCATTAGAAGAATATATAAACTAAATCTCTTACCTCAACTAAGAAGAGCAAGCAAGAATCAAGCATCCATAAGCAACAAAGGCTCCACTAGGGTGTTCCTATAATTCCAAGCAAAATCCAACATAAATGGCACCAATTCAAGCTCAACCAAGCTAGACCTAAGCTTACATAACCTTAAGAAAGCAAGGATAACATAAGAACAAAAAGGGAAAAATGTTACCTAAGCTTTCAACCATGAAAAACACCATCCGAAGCTGACCATCCCAAACCATTCAAGGGGAAGCTTTTCCAAGCTTGCATACCACACGGGGCTTTGATTTCTATCAAGAATTGAAGAGAAAATTCTAGATTTGGCTATGGATTTTGATGGGGAAAGAAGAGCTACGGGTTTGTTAGACAAGATGGGTGAATAGTGGCCTTCTAAAGCCTTCATAATGGTTTAAAAATTGTTCCCCCTCCCCCCCCAAACTCTTGCAATATCTCCTGGACTATAAATGGAGTTCTTGGAATTGTAACGCCATCCTGGCGTTAGGCCCTTGAGCGCTGCACCATCACTCTTGCTCTATAGCTTGTCTAAGAGGCCCCCAAGACACCCAAACCTTCATATCGCCCCTCCACAAGCTCCACTTCAAGATAACTAAAAAAATAGGCTATGGATATGCAAAACTAGCCAAGTCTTAAGGTTTTATGTATGCCTCACTAGACCATCATTTTACACTAGTCCATCACCAACAACGCCTACCTTAACATATCTCATAAACTATTTAAAACCAACATTCAAGTAACCAAGACATGCATTACAATAATATATAAACTAAATCCCATACCTCAATTAAGAACAACAAGCAAGAATCAAGCATCTACAAGCAACAAAGGTTCCACTAAGGTGTTCCTATGATTCCAAGTGAAATCCAACATAAGCTAACCAATTCAAAGTCAACCAAGCTAGACATAAGCTCACACAACCTCAATAAAGCAAGGATAACATAAGAACAAAGGGGGGAAAATGTTACCTAAGCTTCTAAGCATGAAAAACACCATCCAAAGCTAACCACACCCAAACCATTTAAGAGGAAGCTTTTTTAAGCTTGTATACCACATAGGGCTTTGATTTCTATCAAGAATTGAAGAGAAAATTCTAGATTTGGCCATGGATTTTGATGGGGGAAAGGAGAGCTATGGGTTTGTTAGAGAAGATGGGTGAATACTCCACTCTTAAAGCCTTCATAATTGTTTAAAAAGTGTTCCCTCCTAACTCTTTCAATATCTCTTAGACTATAAATCGAGTTCTTGGTATTAAAACGCCATCCCAACACTAGGCCCCTGAGTGTTGCACCTACACTCTTGCTCTATTACTTGTCTAGGGGGCCCCATGACACACAAGCCTTCATATCACCCTTCCACAAGCTCCAGTTCAAGAAAACTACTATAATATGCTATCGATATGCAAAACTAGTCAAGTCTTAAGGTCTCGTCTGTGCCTCACTAGACCATCATTTTACACTATTCCATCACCAACAAAGCCTACCTTAACAATGCATATCTCATAAACCATTTAAAACCAACAATCAAGTAACCAAGACATGCATTAGAAGAATATATAAACTAAATCCCTTACCTCAATTAAGAAGAGCAAGCAAGAATCAAGCATCCACAAGCAACAAAGGCTCCACTAGGGTATTCCTATGATTCTAACATTCAAGTAACCAAGACATGCATTAGAAGAATATATAAACTAAACCACTCACCTCAATAAAGAAGAGCAAGCAAGAATTAACCATCCACAAACAAAAAAGGCTTTACTAGGGTGTTCCTACGATTCTAAGCGAAATCCAACATATATGGCACCAATTCAAGCTCAACCAACCTAGACCTAAGCTCACACATCCTCGAGAAAGCAAGGATAATGTAAGAACAAAGGGGGAAAATTGTTAAATTGGCTTCCAAGCATGAAAAACACCATCCGAAGCTGACCACACCCAAACCATTTAAGAGGAAGCTTTTTCAAGCTTGTATACCACGTATGGCTTTGATTTCTATCAAGAATTAAAGAGAAAATTCTAGACTTGGCGATGGATGTTGAGGGGGAAAGTAGAGCTACGTGTTTCTTAGAGAAGATGTGTGAATAATGGCCTCCTAAGGCCTTCATAATGGTTTAAAAAGTGTTCCCCCTAACCCTTGCAATATCTCTCGGACTATAAATGGAGTTCTGGGTATTGCGACACCATCCTAGTGCTAGGGCCCTAAGCACTACACCTTCACTCTTGCTCTACAGCTTGTCTAGGGGACCCCCAAGATGCCCAAACCTTTATATCGGCCCTCCACAAGCTCCAGTTCAAGATAACTACTATAATAGGCTATGGATATGCAAAACTACCCTAGCCTTAAGGTCTCATGTGTGCCTCACGAGACCATCATTTTATACTAGTCCATCATCAAGAAAGCCTACCTTAACTGTTGCGTTTCGGGATCCAAACAACGCAGCGGAATTTAACCGAAACCCTCCAGGATCCAAGTGAAACGGGGTAAACCGGGCGTTCAAAAATTTTCATACCTAATTTTTGGCTGAGATCTCCCACTCAACTGTACAGTCGAATCACAAAACTTGAACAGTTGATATGTTCAAGCACTCTATGGTATCCACACGAGCCCCTCGGGATCACCACGCTTCCACCACATCCCGGCAAATGCATTTCTCTTGCGCTCGCAGTGCTAGCTTGCGTCCTCTAAGGAATTGCAAGAGAAGAGTACGACTGTCCTTTGTTAGTATTGTGCCCAAAAGGCCAATCATGAGATGATTGTATTTTTGCACATTGAGTCATGATATTTTATTGAGGCATTAACCTAGCAATTATGTTTGTTGTTTTGTTTCTGCGTAACGTAATAAACATAATTGTAACCTTAGAATAATGATATTCTTAAACGTCCCTAGTCTAGTATTATTGTGGAGCGGGTTGCAATAATACATAACGACTAGCATATGTGGAGACTAATATGAGATATGTAGTCTACATATGGGTACAAGTCAGAGAACTTGTGTACTGGACCGACCCACCATGGGAACACTTCATGGATCGTTATATGAGTGTCATAAGTGATTCTCATAGTGATCATGGTATATGTAGTCCTTCGACCTAAGATCATCAAGGTTCCCTACATGTGAGTCACATACTTTGATACTTTCTTTTGTTGCTCGTAACTGAGTGAACTTGAAGGAGGTCATTAGGTATGTCACATATCATGTGGAGGGATTTGTATGATCAAGATGGGATATGTCCCTCCTATGTAACGGGAGTGATATCTTCGGGCCCCTTGATAGAGTGAGACTAAGAAAATGCATGGCCATGCTCGGATGAGTTGATATACGATATTAATGTCATCAGCTTAAGTTAGTCTACTCGGTAATCAAGAAACCAAAGATTGGGCTATACGAGAGTGACACATTCCATGTCTCGTGCTTAGTCTTGATATCTTGGATAAAGGGACAATGGCATATATTGGTGATGATCATAAAGGTTTAGTCGAATCATCGACAATCTTGTCACTCGGGTAGCCATGATGTGTTGCTAGACACCGCTCATTGCTTATGATCATAAATGTCATTTATGATCATTGCCAACGTGATAAGAGCCTATTGGGTCACACACATAGAGCTATTTGGATCATTAGAGTGCATGGGCTAATTATTTGGGTTATGGTTTCAGTTTAATTTCGTATTAATAATGGGCCCAAGAGTTGAGCCATTGTTAACCCGAAATTAAATCCTAATTGGATTAGGGCTTTGAAATCCCATTAGGCCTGGAAGTTGAGTCTCACTATAAATACAACTTCTAGTGAGAAATTCGCAAGTCTCCTTGCCCTAGCCTCCCAAAAGGACAGCCACACTCTTCTCTTGCAATTCCTTGGAGGACACAAGCTAGCACTGCGAGTGCAAGAGAAACGCATCTGCCGAGATGTGGTCGAAGCGTGGTGATCCTGAGAGGCTTGTGTGGATACCATGGGGAGCTTGAACACATCAACTATTCAGGTTTCGTGATTTGACGCTATAGTTGAGTGAGAGATCTCAACCAAAAATTAGGTATGAAAATTTTCGAACACCCAGTTTACCCCGTTTCACTTGGATCCTGGAGGGTTTCGGTTAAATTCCGCTGCGCTGTTTGGCTCCCGAAACCCAACATCCTTTTGGGAGGCTAGGGTAAGGAGACCTACGAATTTCTCTCTAAAAGTTGTATTTATAGTGAGACGCAACTTGCAGGCCTAATGGGTTTCAAAGCCCTGATCCAATTAGGCTTTAATTTTGGGCTTAATAATCGCTCAACTCTTGGGCCCATTATTAATACGAAATTAAAGTGAAACCATAACCCAAATAATTAGCCCATGCACTCTAATGATCCAAATAGCTCTATGTGTGCGACCCAATAGGCACTTGCCACATTGGCAATGATCATAAATCACATTTATGATCATAAGCAATGAGCGGTGTCTAGCAACACATCATTGCTACCCAAGTGACAAGATTATCAGTGATTCGACTAATCCTTTATGATCATCACCTATATATGCCATTGTCCCTTTATCCAAGATATCAAGACTAAGCATGAGATATGGAATGTGTCACTCTCGTATAGCCCAATCTTTGGTTTCTTGATTACCGAGTAGACGAACTTAAGCTGATGACACTGATATCGTCTATCAACTCGTCCGAGCATAGCCATGCATTTTCTAAGTCTCACTCTATCAAGGGGCCCGAAGATATCACTCCCGTTACATAGGAGGGACGAATCCCATCTTGATCATACAAATCCCTCCGCATGATATGTGACATACCCAATGACCTCCTTCAAGTTCACTCAGTTACGAGCAACAAAGGAAAGTATGAAAGTATGTGACTCACATGTAGGGAACCTTGATGATCTTAGGTCGAAGGACTACATATACCATGATCACTATGAGAATCACTTATGACACTCATATAACGATCCATGAAGTGTTCTCATGGTGGGTCGGTCCAGTACACAAGTTCTCCAACTTGTACCCATATGTAGACCACATATCTCATATTAGTCTCCACATATGCTAGTCATTATGTATTATTGCAACCCGCTCCACAATAATACTATACTAGGGACGTTTAAGAATATCATTATTCTAGGGTTACAATTATGTTTATTAGGTTACGTAGAAAAAAACAACAAACATAATTGCTGGATTAATGCCTCAATAAAATATCATGACTCAATGTGCAAAAATACAATCATCTCATGATTGGCCTTTTGGGCACAACACTAACATTAACAATGCATATCTCATAAACCATTTAAAACCAACATTCAAGTAAGCAAGACATGCATGAGAAGAATATATAAACTACATCCCTTACCTCAATTAGGAAGAGCAAGCAAGAATCAACCATCCACAAGCAACAAAGGTTCCACTAAGGTGTTCCTATGATTCCAAGTGAAATACAACATACATGGCAACAATTCAAGCTCAACCAAGCTAGACCTAAGCTTACACAACCTTGAGAAAGCAAGGATAACGTAAGAACAAGGGGGGAAAATTGCTACCTAAGCTTCCAAGTGTGAAAAACACCATCCAAAGCTAACCACGCCCAAACCATTCACATGGAAGCTTTTCACGCTTGTATACCACATGGGGCTTTGATTTCTATGAAAAATTGAAGGGAAAATTCTAGATTTGGCCATGGATTTTGAGGGAGAAAGGAGAGCTACGGGTTTGTGAGAGAAGATGGGTGAATAGTTACCTCCTAAAGCCTTCATAGTGGTTTAAAAAGTGTTCCCCTGTAACTCTTGTGATATCTCCTGGCCTGTAAATTGAGTTCTGGGTATTGCAACACCATCTTGGCATGAGGCCCCTAAGCGCTGTACCATCACTCTTGCTCTATAGCTTGTGTAAGGGGGCCCCAAGACACCCACGCCTTCATATCGCCCTTTCACAAGCTCCAGTTCAAGATAACTGCTATAATACACTATGGATTTGCAATACTAGCCAAGTCTTAAGGTCTTATCTGTGCCTCACTAGACCATCATTTTACACTAGTGCATCATCAACAATGCCTACCTTAACAATTCATATCTCATAAACCATTTAAAACCAATAGTCAAGTAACCAAGACATGCATTAGAAGAATAGATAAACTAAATCTCTTACCTCAATTAAGAAGGGCAAGCAAGAATCAAGCATCCACAAGCAACAAAGGCTCCACTAGGGTTTTCCTATGATTCCAAGCAAAATCCAACATATATGGCACCAATTCAAGCTCAACCAAGTTAGACCTAAGTTCACATAACCTCAAGAAAGCAAGGATAATGTAAGAACAAAGGCAAAAAAATGTTAGCTTAGCTTCCAAGCATGAAAAACACCATCCAAAGCTGACCACAACCAAACCATTCAAGAGGAAGTTTTTTCAAGCTTGTATGCCGTATGGGGCTTTGCTTTCTTTCTAGAATTTAAGAGAAAATTCTAGATTTGGCCCTGGATTTTGAGGGGGAAATGAGAGCTACGGGTTTGTTAAAGAAGATGGGTGAATAATGGCCTGCTAAAGCTTTCATAATGGTATGAAAAGTGTTCCCCCCTAGCTCTTGCAATATCTCCTAGACTATAAATGGGGTTATGGGTATTACAATGCCATCCTGGCGCTAGGCCCCTGAGCACTGCAGCTTCACTCTTGCTCTAAAGCTTGTCTAGGGGGCCGCCAAGACACACAAACCATCATATTGCCCCTCCACAAGCTCCAGTTCAAGATAACTGCTATAATAGGCTATGGATATGCAAAACTAGCCAAGTCTTAAGTTGCCATGTGTGCTTCACTAGAACATCATTTTACACTAGTCCATCATCAACAAAGCCTACCTTCATAATGCATATCTCATAAACCATTCAAAACCAACATTCAAGTGACCAAAATGTGCATTAAAAGAATATATAAACTAAATCTCTTACCTCAGTTAAGAAGAGCAAGCAAGAATCAAGCATCCAAAAGCAACAAAGTCTCAACTAGGGTGTTGCTATGATTCCAAGTGAACTCCAACATATATGGCACCAATTCAAGCTCAACCAACCTAGACCTAAGCTCACACAACCTTGAGAAAGCAAGGATAACGTGAGAACAAACAGTTAAAAATGTTACCTAAGCTTCTAAGCATGAAAAAAATCATCCGAAGCTGACCACAGGCAAATCATTCAAGAGGAAGCCTTTTCAAGCTTGTATACCACTTGGGGCTTAGATTTTTATCAAGAATTGTGGAGAAAATTCTAGATTTGGCAATGGATTTTGAGGGGGAAAGAAGAAGAACGGGTTTGTTAGAGAAGATGGGTCAATATTCACATCCTAAAGCCTTCATAATGGTTTAAAAAGTGCTCCCCTCTAACTTTTGCAATATCTCCTAGACTATAAATCAATTTTTGGTATTGTGACGCCATCCTAGCACTATGCCCCTGAGCACTGCACCTTCACTCTTGCTCTATAGCTTGTCTGGGGGGCCTCCAAGACACCTAAACCTTCATATCGCCCCTCTAGAAGCTCCAGTTTGAGATAACTACTATAATACGCTATGGATATGCAAAAACTAGCCAAGTTTTAAGGTCTCATGTGTGCCTCACTAGACCATCATTTTACACTAGTCTATCATCAAGAAAGCCTACCTTAACAATGCATATCTAATAAACCATTTAAAACCAACATTCAAGTAACCAAGACATGCCTTAGAAGAATATATAAACTAAATCCCTCACCTTAATTAAGAAGAGCAAGCAAGAATTAAGCATCCACATGCAACAAAGCCTCCACTAGGGTGTTCCTATGATTCCAAGTGAAAGCCAACATATATGGCACTAATTCAAGCTCAACCAAGCTAGACCTAAGCTCACACAACCTCAACAAAGCAAGGATAACGTACGAACAAAAGGGGAAAAAATGTTACCTAAGCTTCCAAACATGAAAAACACGAGCTTAAGCTGTCCCCAACCAAACCATTCAAGAAGAAGCTTTTTCAAGCTTGTATACGACATGGGGCTTTGATTTCTATCTAGAATTGAAGAGAAAATTCTAGATTTTGCCCTAGATTTTGAGGGGGAAAGGAGAGCTACGGGTTTGTTAGAGAAGATGGGTGAATAGTGGCCTCCTAAGGCTTTCACAATGGTTTAAAAAGTGTTCCCCTGTAACTCTTGCAATATCTCCTGGACTATAAATGGAGTTCTGGGTATTGCAACACCATCCTTGCTGTCACACCCCACACAGGCCCCAGCCTGTGCAATCTCAGTGCCACTTACCATTTCTACCCAAGAGTTATTCAGATACTCTTATGTTCAGGTGTTATTAACTACCTTTTATTTTGGCTATTGTTTGTTAGGTAGTTTTAAGTCTTATTTTCTTAAGCTGAAAGCTGAGAAGTGCCCCAGGAGGTTTATGAGTTATTTAGAACAATTACCTGCAGCTTAGGTAAGGCCCAACCACTAACTTGCAACACAAGGCAAGGCTGTAAATCAATAACTTGCAATACAAGCAAGCCATACACTTAATCAGTTAAGTGTCTAGGATGTGTGCTCATCAAGTGTGCTACTTTCATGAATGACAACCAAAAAGCCCACATCTTTGTAGTTTTGAAAATCAAGGTTCCCATGCATATGTATATTCGGCCAAACAAGGTAACTCAAGAGGTTTCTTACATGAAACATAACCATAAGCTCATAAACTTAACATAACTTGGCACATAAGCATCCAACATATGTACATACAAAACCATGTACAACCAAGGCTACATATATACACAAAATAGCCTAAGTACAAGCATCACTAGCTTGGAAGCATTCCAAGGATGCTACAAGTCCAAAATCTAGCCAAGGTTAAGTTTTACAAGTCAAGTTCCCTTACTCCCCGAGAAGATACCTAAGTGTACAATACAGCAGCACACACTGAAGCACCAGCCCAATGACCATATTCATGGTCATGAACGTGAACACTACAATCAGAGCCATAGTCCACACATCCATCCTGCACCTAGACGTGTCCCACAAACTACTTAAGCCTGCAAAAAGTTGTACCTTAAGTTTTGAGCATAAACCATAACATAAGACTTGTAAAAGTAATTCAATTAAGCCAAGTTCAGTTGGCACACATACCTCAAGGACAAAAGCACCACTAGCACACAAAAGCTAGCAACTCAAGCAAACCTACTCAAGCTGAATATCCTTTCCTCAAACAAGAAATATATATGGGCAATGAGTAACAATTACTCAATAGGATTCACAACCGACCATATTTGGTCTATTTAGTTAAGTCCAAGACTTAACCTCCATAGCTCACTTGTCCTACAAGAAAACATAGAAAACACAAAAAAAACACAATATACATATATAGTATCTGAGACATAATAAGCATAACTAAGCTACCTACAATTGGTTAGCACACACAAACAAACAATCAAGCACACAAAACACACACACACACCACAAGATACATTCGGCCATATTCACTAGCATGTGTACATGTGCACTTTTTGCACTTCCATCTTCACAACATCGCTCCCATTCCACTAGAGCTCCAAATTCACTAGCAAGTTGGCCTCCCTTACTAGGAATTCTAACACATGCCATTACCTTAACTAGCTAGTCAAATAACACAAGCCCGAAAGTTTCTCAAGATGCCCTTCAAGCAACTAAGATCACATAGCAAATTTCAACCATCACTTAGTTACTTTATTTACTTGATCATCGAATATAACCAAGAATCCAAGTAAACCGTGAAACCCTACCTCAACAAAACAAAGCTTGAGTCTCTCGGTTGTGCTTGAGTATCCAAATCCAAAATCAACTTCTAATTCAAAGTTGCCTAACACAACAATGCCTTCAATTAACTATCATACTCACTTGATCATGGATTATTACCAAGAAAACAAGTGAGTTATATGAATCTATGCCTCTAATTTGAGCTTGAACACTCTCGGCTAACCTTTGTAACTTCAAAAATCAAACTCCAACTTGAGCTCTTGGTCACCTAATGCCGAAAGTGAGTGGATCGAGCTTAATTCTTGCTTCAAGCTTCAATTGCATGAAAATTGGTATCAAATCAGCAGCAACTCTTCCAGAACACCAAAGCTCTCAAGAATACTTCAACTTTCGGCCAACAAAACAAAACACACTCAAAGGCCGAAATACTAGTTTAATTTGTTTAATGGGAGACATGGCAGCCGGCCATGGACACATGTCCAAGAAATTGGTTTAATGCTCTATTTAATCCCATACTACTTTGCATGGTTCATTTTGCCCCTCAAGAATCCATGGCTTCATTTTAGTCACTAAAATGCATGTTCATTTCGGCATTAATCTTGATTCATGGCTTACATTGGCAAGCATTAATTAAAATGGATGAAAATGGTCATTATCCCATGCATATTTCGGCCAATTACCAAGACATTGGCTAATTAATTAAACCAAGAAAATGAAGGCTTAAATCCTTGGTGGGAGACAAACATGACCGACGATAAAAAAGATTCATCAAAAGTTGGTCTAATTCTCCACTTTTCCTTGTACTTATTTGCATGGCCGAAATTGCTAGTTTAAGTTTCATAGTTTCATTGGTAACACTAGTTTAAGTGTACAATATCACCCCTAAACTTTGTTTCATGCCATAGACATCATAGTTTAATTTTTCATGTACACTTCAAACCCAAACTTTCTTAGGTTTGCACTTACACCCTTATCCTCATTTTCAATCAAGTCCCTCATGTTTATTTTGTGTTTTATCTGCATTCTTGGCCTAAGCCAAGTACTGAGGGATGGTCCTAACATTTGCACTAGGCCCCTAAGCACTGCACCTTCACTCTTACTCTATGGCTTGTCTAGGGGGCCACTAAGACACCCAAACCTTCATATCGCCCCTCCACAAGCTCCAATTCAATATAATTACTACAATAGGCTATGGATATGGAAAACTAGCCAAGTCTTAAGTTGTCATGTGTGCCTCATTAGAACATTATTTTACACTAGTCCATCATCAACAAAGCTTACCTTAACAATGCATATCTCATAAACCATTCAAAACCAACATTCAAGTAACCAAGACATCCATTAGAATAATTTATAAACTAAATCCCCTACCACAATTAAGAACAACAAGCAAGAATCAAGCATCCATAAGCAACTAAGTCTCCACTAGGGTGTTCCTATGATTCCAAGCGAAATCCAACATACATGGCACCAATTCAAGCTCAACCAAACTAGACCTATGCTCACACAAGTTCGAGAAAGCAAGGATATCGTTAAAAAAAAAAAGAGTTAAAAACATTACCTAAGCTTCCAAGCATGAAAAACACCATCCAAAGCTGACCACAGCCAAACCATTCAAGAGGACGCTTTTTCAAGCTTGTATACCACATGGGGCTTTGATTTCTATCAAGAATTGAAGAGAAAATTCTAGATTTGGCCATGGATTTTGAGGGGGAATGGAGCACAACGGGTTTCTTAGAGAAGGTGGGTGAATAGTGGCATCCTAAAGCCTTCATAATGGTTTCAAAATTGCTCCCCCCTAACTCTTGCAATATCTCCTGGACTATAAATGGAGTTATGGGTATTACGACACCATCCTGGCGCTACGCCTCTGAGCACGGCACCTCCACTCTTGCTCTATAGCTTGTCTAAGGGGCCCCCAAGACACCCAAACCTTCATATCGCCCCTCCACAAGCTCCAGTTTAAGATAACTACTATAATAGGCTATGGATATGCAAAACTAGCCAAGTTTTATGGTCTCATGTGCGCCTTAATAGACCATCATTTTACACTAGTCCATCATCAACAACACCTACCTTAACACTGTATATCTCATAAACCATTTAAAATCAACATTCAAGTAACCAAGACATGCATTAGAAGAATATATAAACTAAATCCCTTACCCCAATTAAGAAGACCAAGCTAGAATCAAGCATCCACAAGCAACAAAGTCTCCACTAGGGTGTTCCTATGATTCCAAGTGAAATCCAACATAAATGGCGCCAATTCAAGCTCAACCAAGCTAGACCTAAGCTCACACAACCTCGAGAAAGAAAGGATAACATAAGAACAAAGGGGGAAAAATGTTACCTAAGGTTCTGAGCATGAAAAACACCATCTAAAGCTGACCACAACCAAACCATTCAAAAGGAAGCTTTTTCAAGCTTGTATACCACATGGGGCCTTGATTTCTATCAAGAATTGAAAAGAAAACTCTAGATTTGGCCATGGATTTTGAGAGGGAAAGGAGAGCTATGGGTTTGTTAGAGAAGATGGGTGAATAGTGGCCTCCTAAAGCCTTCACCATGGTTTCAAAATTGTTCCCCCCTAACTCTTGCAATATCTCCTGGACTATAAATGGAGTTCTGGGTATTGCAACGCCATCTTGGGGCTAGGCCCCGGAGCACAACACCTTTACTTTTGCTCTATAGCTTGTCTAGGTGGTCCCCAAGACACCTAAACCTTCATATCACTCCTCCAGAACCTCCAGTTCAAGATAACTACTATAATAGGCTATGGATTTGCAAAACTAGCCAATTCTTAAGGTCTTATGTGTGCCTCACTAGACCATCATTTTACGCTAGTCATCATAAACAAAGCCTACCTTAACAATTCATATCTCATAAACCATTTAAAACCAACATTCAAGTAACCAAGACATACATTAGAAGAATATATAAACTAAATCCCTTACCTCAATTAAGAAGAGCAAGCAAGAATCAAGCATCCACAAGCAACAAAGGCTCCACTAGGGTGTTCCTATGATTCTAAGCAAAATCCAACATATATGGCTGTTAGTGTTGTGCCCAAACGCCAATTATAAGATAATTGTATTTTTGCACATTGAGTCATGATATTTTATTAAGGCATTAATCCAACAATTATGTTTGTTGTTTTGTTTCTGCGTAACTTAACAAACATAATCGTAACCCTAGAATAATGATATTCTTAAACATCCCTGGTCTAGTATTATTGTGGAGCAGGTTGCAATAATACATAACGACTAGAATATGTGGAGACTAATATGAGATATGTAGTCTAGATATGGGTACAAGTTGGAGAGCTTGTATACTAGACCGACCCACCATCAGAACACTACATGGATCGTTATATGAGTGTCATAAGTGATTCTCATAGTGATCATGGTATATGTAGTCCTTCGACCAAAGATCATCAAGGTTCCCTACGTGTGAGTCACATATTTTGATACTTTCCTTTGTTGCTCGTAACTGAGTGAACTTGAAGGAGGTCATTGGGTATGTCACATATCATGCGGTGGGATTTGTATGATCAAGATGGAATTTGTCCCTCCTATGTAACAGGAGTGATATCTTCGGGCCCCTTGATAAAGTGAGACTTAGAAAATGCATGGCCATGCTCGGATGAGTTGATATATGATATCAATGTCATCAGTTTAAGTTGGTCTACTCGGTAATCAAGAAACCAAAGATTGGGCTATACGAGAGTGACACATTCCATGTCTCGTGCTTAGTCTTGATATCTTGGACAAAGGCACAATGGCATATATCGGTGATGATCATAAAGGTTTATTCGAATCATCGACAATCTTGTCACTTGGGTAGTAATGATGTGTTGCTAGACACCACTCATTGCTTATGATCATAAATGTGATTTATGATTATTGCCAACAATGCAAGAGCCTATTGGGTCGCACACATAGAGCTATTTGGATCGTTAGAGTGCATGGGCTAATTATTTGGGTTATGGTTTCACTTTAATTTCGTATTAATAATGGGCCAAGGAGTTGAGCCATTATTAAGCCCGAAATTAAATCCTAATTGGATTAGGGCTTTGAAACCCATTAGGCCTGGAAGTTGAGTCTCACTATAAATACAACTTTTAACTGAGAAATTCGCAGGTCTCCTTGCCCTATCCTCCAAAAAGGACAGCCACACTCTTCTCTTGCAATTCCTTGGAGGACGCAAGCTAGCACTGCAAACGCAAGAGAAACGCATCTACCGGGACGTGGTGGAAGTGTGGTGATCCTAAAAGGCTCGTGTGGATACCATAGAGAGCCTGAACTCGTCAACTGTTCAGGTTTTATGATTCGACTCTACAGTTGAGTGAGAGATCTCAACCGAAAATTAGGTATGAAACTTTTCGAACACCAGGTTTATCCCGTTTCACTTGGATCCTGGAGTGTTTCGGTTAAATTTTGCTGTGCTTTTTGGCTCCTAAAACCCAACAGTGGTATCAGAGCTACTGGTGAAACCCTAAATCGGGATTGAGTGTTGAATCGCATGATGCTATGTGTTCGGTTACTTTTCAGCCCTGATTAATTAGATTGATTCATGATGCATGAAACCGGAATTCGTAATGAACATATGAGATATATGAAGAAATGACACAAATTGGTTAATGAGATTAACCCGAAATTGATAGGTATGAGATACCTATATGGATTAGGATTCTTACAATAGTTGCAAAAACCCTAGCTTTGTTCGGATTCGGCCTATTCGGGCACCGAAAGTAAGGTATTTTTGGTGGCTCGAATGGAGGAGTCTCGGGTGCCTACTTGCTCAAAATAGAAGATTTCGGGCTAAGCAATTGTAAGACAAATTTTTGCGACGGGGGGCACTGCCCCCTATGCCCCCCACAAGGGCGGCTCCCCTTGATCCCGTCCGCTGACCGGTCAGCGGAACCACCACCCGCTGACCGGCCAGCGGGACCGCCGTATGCGAAGCACCAGATAAATAAAAACTGGTTAATCAACGCGCAAAAATTGGCATGCATCTTTGTTGAATGAGATTTGACATGATATGTTGATTGGTGTTTAAAGCATAGTGCATGGTTATAGCCCTTGATTGGTTGTACTTGTAAATACGGCCTGCGAGTTGTGCCTTCTCTTATCACTCTCATTGTGTTAGTGTTGTGCCCAAAAGGCCAATCATGAGATGATTGTATTTTTTCACATTGAGTCATGATATTTTATTTAGGCATTAATCCAGCAATTTTGTTTGCTGTTTTGTTTCTACGTAACGTAATAAACATAATTGTAACCCTAGAATAATGATATTCTTAAACGTCCCTAGTCTAGTATTATTGTTGAGCAGGTTGCAATAATACTGATGGCCGAAGTTCCATGGTCTTGGCCCCTAACTTCGGAGGAGGGGCCGAACGCCTGACATATCCGACCTCGGAAGACCCATCGCACCAACCTCGGAAAGTTACTGTATCACCTCCCCATCAGAGGACGAATGAACCAACTTCGGAAGAGTGAGAACACCCCGAAAAAATGGTGTCACCCCGGGGAGAGGTCCTTGCTCGTCCACCTAAAAGGTAACGTCGGCCGAAGGGACCTCGGAGGGGTGATGGGTGATACGAAGGAGTCTCTGACATATTTGCCCGTACGTCCTAGACGTTGACCTCAAGCATTCTGACAGGCCACTGTAGTCCGTGCTCTGGCACACTGAGACACGATTCTCGACAAACCATTGCCCGAGAAAGCCTGCACACGGCTGACCACTTTCCTGTTTAAGAGGAAAAACTCTGGGCAAAGGGGGGCTAGACAGAAGCTTTGGAGAACACTTCAGAGTCCCAGTTTTCTCCTCTCTTCCCCTCTAGGCATGCCAGAAAAATGCCTCCGGCGTGATGCTTCCCCTTACTTGCATGCCAAAAAAATACTGCCAGCTAGTCTATTTTCTGCCTATTCTTTGCTATTTAGAGGCACTGACTTGGGCGTCGGAGGCTCCTCCCCGGAAAACCGCTCCGGGGACCTCTTAACCCCTGTTTTCTGTATATTTCAGGCCAAACCACTTGAAGAAGTCAACTTTTTCAGGCTCCTTCTTGCACCGGAAACCCTTCATGGCCCCCGCTCTCCATCGTAGGACGGCCACCTATGACATTCCTCAGGAGGTCCCTTTCACCCCCGTCGTGGAGCCACGGTGGGATCGTAAACGATGGCTAACGCAATGCCATCAAATACATAATGACTAGCAAATGTGGAGACTAATATGAGATATGTAGTCTACATATGGGTACAAGTTGGAGAACTTGTGTACTGGACCGACCCACCATGAGAACACTTCATGGATCGTTATATGAGTGTCATAAGTGATTCTCATAGTGATCATGGTATATGTAGTCCTTCGACCAAAGATCATCAAGGTTCCCTACATGTGAGTCACATATTTTGATACTTTCTTTTGTTGCTCGTAACTGAGTGAACTTGAAGGAGGTCATTGGGTATGTCACATATCATGCGGAGGGATTTGTATGATCAAGATGGGATTTGTCCCTCCTATGTAACGGGAGTGATATCTTCGGGCCCCTTGATAGAGTGAGACTTAGAAAATGCATGGCCATGCTCGGATGAGTTGATATATGATATCAATGTCATCAGTTTAAGTTGGTCTACTCGGTAATCAAGAAACCAAAGATTGGGCTATACGAGAGTGACACATTCCATGTCTCGTGCTTAGTCTTGATATCTTGGACAAAGGGACAATGGCATATATCGGTGATGATCATAAAGGTTTAGTCGAATCATCGACAATCTTGTCACTTGGGTAGCAATGATGTGTTGCTAGACACCGCTCATTGCTTATGATCATAAATGTGATTTATGATCATTGCCAACATGGCAAGAGCCTATTGGGTCGCACACATAGAGCTATTTGGATCATTAGCATGGGCTAATCATTAGGGTTATGGTTTCACTTTAATTTCGTATTAATAATGGGCCCAAGAGTTGAGCCATTATTAAGCCTGAAATTAAATCCTAATTGGATTAGGGCTTTGAAACCCATTAGGCCTGGAAGTTGAGTTTCACTATAAATACAACTTTTAAGTGAGAAATTCGCAGGTCTCCTTGCCCTAGCCTCCAAAAAGGACAGCCGCACTCTTCTCTTGCAATTCCTTGGAGGACGCAAGCTAGCACTGCGAGCGCAAGAGAAACACATCTGTCGGGACGTGGTGGAAGCGTGGTGATCCCGAGAGGCTCGTGTGGATACCATAGAGAGCCTTGAACACGTCAACTGTTCAGGTTTTGTGATTCAACTCTACAGTTGAGTGAGAGATCTCAACCGAAAATTAGGTATGAAAATTTTTGAACACCCGGTTTACCCCGTTTCACTTGGATCCTGGAGGGTTTTGGTTAAATTCCGTTGCGCTGTTTGGCTCCCGAAACCCAATTTTGCTTGGTTAATGAGATTAACCCAAAATTGATAGCTGTATGAGATACCGATATGGATTAGGATTCTTGCAATAGTTGCAAAAACCCTAGCTTGGTTCGAATTCGGCTTGTTCGTGCATCGAAAGTAAGGTATTTTTGGTGGCTCGAATGGAGGAGTCTCGGGTGCCTACTTGCTCGAAATAGAAACGGGACCACCGTTATGCAATTGCCAAGAAATGGTCCCTCCTTCACCCCGTCCACTTTTTTGCGCCCGGGGGCGCTGCCCCCTACGCCCCCCTATGAAGGTATGGCTCCCCTTGACCTCGTATGGTTGACCGGCCAGCGGGACCACCGTAGCTTGGGATTTCAGCCTTTTTGAGCACCGAAAGTGGTTGGTGGCTCGTATGCGAAGTCTCGGGTGCCTACATTCTCAAAATAAAGATTCGGTTAATCAATTGTAAAAAATTTTTTGCATCTGGTTGAATGCCCCCCACGTAACCCCCCGCAAGGCCAGCGGGACCCCGAAGCGCCACATAAATAAAAACTGGTTAATCAACTCGTGTTGAATGAGATTTGGCATGTTATGCTGATTGATGGTTGAAGCATGGTGCATGGTTATAGCCCTTGATTGGTTGTACTTGTAAATACGGCCTGCGAGTCGTGCCTTCTCTTGTTACTCTCATTGTACATTCTCTTCTCACCTTACTCCCCTCGAATGTAACTCGAGGTTTCTATTATTGATGTAATGGTGCATTATGGGATCATCCAAGGTTGGTATGTCTAAGGATCATCCAAGGAGGTATGTCCAAGGAGGTGACAACAAAAGGGCAACCAAGAAAGGAAGAGAAGGAGCTTGTGAAGACTCTTTTCTTTTCTTAGGCTTTTATGATATTCTCATTGGCTTGAGAATATCGCATAGTTTGGGCTATAACCATGTCACGTTTACTTTCTTGTACGCATGAGATGCATGTTTTATATTTGTATGTGATGCATGTATAAGACAACCGGAGATAACAAATTGGTGAGATCAAACAAAAAAAAATCCCTCAAACAAATATTAAGTCATTAAATGTGATGCCTTCCAAATGTTGGCACTCGTCAAGACTTTGATCAACATTAGGTGGGTTTGCCAAAGCAAAGCACCTATGTTCATCTTGGTAAGGCGCGATGGGATAATAGTGATATCCAAATTGCTAACTTTGGGTCCGACTTAACTAAGTCATCCTAATAGGATTAGGGACTTAGAGGCATAGAGTTGGGCTTAAGCTCATGAGATGAGCTTGGACAAGTGTTGTTCACCCAACTATCCAAGAGTTGCATAAGATGCAATTGGCAAGGAGTTGCCTACCTAAATAGCTGTAACTTGAGAGAAAAGCCAAAGCTGACTCAGGTTGTGGTCAAATATGGATCTTGGCCCACTAGAATACCTTAGCGCCGAGGTGTTCCGAAATAATATCGAGGGTTATTATTTTGAGGAAAATAGTGGGAGTATCGTTTAATAAAAGTCCTTATTAAATGAATTAAAATACATGACTCTTACACTGCATATTTACTGTTGTAGATAACCATGGCACAAAACACATCGACACTTTCGTTGCGATCGATCCTTGAGAAGGAAAAACTGAATGGGACCAACTTTCTCAAATGGTACCGAAACTTGAGGATAGTCCTCAAGCAAGAGAGAAAGGCTTATGTCCTAGAGCAGCCCATTCCGAATGAGCCTGCTGCCACTGCTCCAAGAGCTGAAAGGGATGCTCACAAGAGGCATTCTGATGATGCTTTGGATGTTGCATGCCTCATGCTTATTACCATGGAATCTGAGCTTCAGAAGCAACATGAGAACATGGGGGCGTTCGATATGATTGAACATCTCAAAATGCTTTTCCAAGAGCAAGCTAGGCATGAGAGGTTTGAGACCTCTAAGGCATTGTTTCAGTGCAAGATGTCTGAGGGAAGTCCCGTGGGTCCTCATGTGCTCAAGATGATTGGGTACATTGAGAATCTTGAGAATTTGGGATTTGCTCTTCAGAAAGAGTTGGCTATCGATGTAGTCTTGCAATCGTTGCCTGAAAGCTACAGTCAGTTCGTCATGAACTATAACATGAACGACCTTGACAAGTCCCTTCCTGAATTGCTCAACATGTTGAGAACTGCTGAGCAAAACCTTAAGAAGGCTAAGCCCATTTTGATGGTTCAAAAGGGCAAGGGAAAGGGAAAAGCCAACAAGAAGAAGGATAAAGATAATGGAAAGTCCAATGCTAGTTCTTCTTCAGCTGCACTGAAACCAAAGGGTGGTGTGGCAAAGGAAGGGGAGTGCTTCCATTGTAAGCAACCTGGACACTGGAAGCGCAACTGCAAGCTCTATCTTGAAGAACTTGCTAAGGAAAAGGGAAGTAAGACTTCCACTTCAGGTATTTTTGTTATAGAGGCTAACTTTTCTACTTCCTCATCTTGGGTATTGGATACTGGATGTGGATCTCACATTTGTGCAAATGTGCAGGATCTAAGTAGAAGTAGAAGATTGGCCCGAGGTGAAGTGGACCTACGTGTTGGAAATGGAGCAAGGGTTGCTGCCTTAGCCGTAGGGACTTATGTTCTCACTTTACCTAGTGGATTAGTTTTAGAATTAGACAACTGCTACTTTGTGCCTACTATTAGTAGAAATTTGATTTCTGTTTCTTGTTTGGACAAGAAAGGTTTTTCATTTATAATAAAGGACAAATGTTGTTCTATTTATTTGAATGAAATCTTTTATGGTAGTGCTCAACTTAGCAATGGGTTGTATGTTCTAGACCTCGAAGATCCAATCTATAATGTGAATACCAAGAAGGTCAGATTAAATGATTCGAACCCGACCTATCTCTGGCACTGTCGCTTGGGCCATATAAATGAGACCCGCATATCCAAGCTCCATAAGGATGGACTCTTGGACTCATTTGATTTTGAATCATATGAGACATGTGAGTCATGTTTGTTGGGCAAGATGACCAAAGCCCCATTCACAGGGCAAAGTGAAAGGGCTAATGACTTACTAGGACTCATACATAGTGATGTATGTGGCCCTATGTCTACACAAGCTAGAGGAGGTTTCCAATACTTCATTACTTTCACTGATGACTTTAGCAGATATGGCTATGTGTATCTCATGAGACACAAGTCAGAATCCTTTGAAAAGTTCAAAGAATTCAAGAATGAAGTAGAGAATCAACTCGGGAAGAGTATCAAAGTGCTTCGATCAGATCGAGGTGGAGAGTACTTGGATCGAGAATTCCTTGACTATCTGAAGGAGTGTGGTATAGTATCACAACTCACTCCACCAGGTACACCTCAATGGAATGGTGTATCTGAAAGGAGAAATCGAACTCTGTTAGACATGGTTCGCTCTATGATGAGTCAAGCTGACCTTCCAAACTCCTTTTGGGGACATGCTCTAGAGACAGCCGCTTTTACACTAAACCGAGTTCCATCTAAATCGGTTCAAAAGACACCATATGAGATATGGAGTGGGAGGCGTCCCAATTTGTCTTTTATGAAGATTTGGGGCTGTGACGCTTATGTGAAACGTCAATCCTCTGACAAACTAGGGCCCAAATCTCAAAAATGCCTTTTTGTTGGGTATCCCAAAGAAACAAAGGGTTACTATTTCTACAATCCTTCTGAGCAAAAAGTGTTTGTTGCTCGAACTGGTGTCTTTTTAGAGAAAGAGTTTATCTCTAAAGAAACTAGTGGGAGGAAAGTAGAACTTGAAGAAATTCAAGAACAACAAGGAGACATCGAACCTGAAATGGAACCTGAACAGACACCACAAGATGTTGTGGTTCAAGAGTCTGTTCCTGTAGCACAGAGCCCACGTAGGTCTGGTAGGATTCGGCGTGAGCCTGAGAGATATGGATTTCTCATGACTCACACTGGTGATGTGATGCTCATGGATCAGGATGAGCCCACAACCTACCAACAAGCTATGTCGGGGCCTGACTCTGAGAAGTGGCTAGTGGCCATGAAATCCGAGATGGAATCCATGTATGAAAACCAAGTATGGACTTTGGTTGACCCACCTGAAGGGGTAAAACCCATAGGGTGCAAATGGGTTTTCAAGAAGAAAACTGACATGGATGGTAATGTGATTACCTTTAAGGGACGATTGGTTGCAAAAGGTTTCAAGCAAATTCATGGTATTGACTATGATGAAACTTTTTCACCAGTTGCTATGCTTAAATCCATCCGAATTTTGTTTGCTATTGCTGCACACTATGATTATGAGATATGGCAAATGGATGTCAAAACTGCATTCCTAAATGGAAAGCTACTTGAGGATGTGTACATGACACAACCTGAGGGTTTTGTCACTCCTGAGAATGCCAATAAAGTGTGCAAGTTGCAAAGGTCCATTTATGGACTGAAGCAAGCTTCTCGAAGTTGGAATCTTCATTTTGATGATGCAATCAAAGAGTTTGGTTTTATCAAAAATGAAGATGAACCTTGTGTCTACAAGAAGGTTAGTGGGAGCGCTATTGTCTTCTTGGTGTTGTATGTAGATGACATACTACTCATCGGGAATGACATTCCTGAGCTACAGTCTGTGAAGACTTGGCTGGGGAAATGTTTCTCTATGAAGGACTTGGGTGAAGCAGCCTATGTGTTAGGCATCAGGATCTATAGAGATAGATCTAGAAAGCTTCTTGGCCTAAGTCAAAGTACATATATTGACAAGGTGCTAAAGAGGTTTAGCATGCAAGATTCCAAGAAAGGATTCTTGCCCATGTCACATGGTATCACTCTTTCTAGATCTCAGTGTCCGAGTACACCCGAGGAGAGAGAGCGCATGAGTAAGATTCCATATGCCTCAGCAATTGGATCTATCATGTATGCCATGATATGTACTCATCCCGATGTCTCATATGCTTTGAGCATGACGAGTAGGTACCAATCGAACCCCGGTGAGAGTCACTGGACAGCTGTTAAGAACATCCTTAAGTACTTACGAAGGACTAAGGATGCATTCTTGGTCTTTGGAGGTGAAGATGAGCTCGTTGTAAGGGGTTACACCGATGCAAGCTTCCAATCCGATAAGGATGATTTTAGATCGCAATCTGGTTATGTGTTTTGTATTGGTGGTGGTGCTGTGAGCTGGAAGAGTTCAAAGCAAGAGACAGTAGCTGACTCTACAACAGAATCTGAGTACATTGCCGCCTCTGATGCTGCGAAGGAGGCAGTTTGGATCAAGAAGTTCATCACTGAACTTGGAGTGGTTCCAAGCATTACCGACCCGATAGAGCTCTATTGTGACAACAATGGAGCAATCGCACAGGCTAAGGAACCTCGATCTCACCAGCGATCCAAACACATACTTCGACGCTATCATCTCATCAGGGAGATCATCGAGAGGGGTGATGTAAGGATATGCAGGACTTCGACAGATAGCAACATTGCTGATCCGCTGACAAAGCCCCTTACGCAGCAAAAGCATGATAGCCATTCTAGGTCCATCGGTATTAGATACATGGATGATTGGCTTTAGTGCAAGTGGGAGATTGTTAGTGTTGTGCCCAAAAAGCCAATCATGAGATGATTGTATTTTTGCACATTGAGTCATGATATTTTATTAAGGCATTAATCCAGCAATTATGTTTGTTGTTTTGTTTCTGCGTAACTTAACAAACATAATTGTAACCCTAGAATAATGATATTCTTAAACGTCCCTGTATTATTGTCTAGTATTATTGTGGAGCGGGTTGCAATAATACATAACGACTAGCATATGTGGAGACTAATATGAGATATGTAGTCTACATATGGGTACAAGTTGGAGAACTTGTGTACTGGACCGACCCACCATGAGAACACTACATGGATCGTTATATGAGTGTCATAAGTGATTCTCATAGTGATCATGGTATATGTAGTCCTTCGACCTAAGATCATCAAGGTTCCCTACATGTGAGTCACATACTTTGATACTTTCCTTTGTTGCTCGTAACTGAGTGAACTTGAAGGAGGTCATTGGGTATGTCACATATCATGCGGAGGGATTTGTATGATCAAGATGGGATTTGTCCCTCCTATGTAACGGGAGTGATATCTTCGGGCCCCTTGATAGAGTGAGACTTAGAAAATGCATGGCCATGCTCGGATGAGTTGATATATGATATCAATGTCATCAGTTTAAGTTGGTCTACTCGGTAATCAAGAAACCAAAGATTGGGCTATACGAGAGTGACACATTCCATGTCTCGTGCTTAGTCTTGATATCTTGGACAAAGGGACAATGGCATATATCGGTGATGATCATAAAGGTTTAGTCGAATCATCGACAATCTTGTCACTTGGGTAGCAATGATGTGTTGCTAGACACCGCTCATTGCTTATGATCATAAATGTGATTTATGATCATTGCCAACATGGCAAGAGCCTATTGGGTCGCACACATAGAGCTATTTGGATCATTAGAGTGCATGGGCTAATTATTTGGGTTATGGTTTCACTTTAATTTCGTATTAATAATGGGCCGAAGAGTTGAGCCATTATTAAGCCCGAAATTAAATCCTAATTGGATTAGGGCTTTGAAACCCATTAGGCCTGGAAGTTGAGTCTCACTATAAATACAACTTTTAAGTGAGAAATTCACAGGTCTCCTTGCCCTAGCCTCCAAAAAGGACAGCCACACTCTTCTCTTGCAATTCCTTGGAGGACGCAAGCTAGCATTGCGAACGCAAGAGAAACGCATCTACCGGGACGTGGTGGAAACGTGGTGATCGCGAGAGGCTCGTGTGGATACCATAGAGAGCCGGAACATGTCAACTGTTCAGGTTTTGTGATTCGACTCTACAGTTGAGTGAGAGATCTGAACCGAAAATTAGGTCTGAAAATTTTTAAACACTCGGTTTATCCCGTTTCACTTGGATCCTGGAGTGTTTCGGTTAAATTCCGCTACGCTGTTTGGCTCCCGAAACCCATCAATGGCACCAATTCAAGCTCAACCAAGTTATACCTTAGCCCACACAACCTCGAGAAAGTAGGGATAACATGTGAACAAAGGGGGAAAAATGTTACCTAAGCTTCCAAGCATGAAAAACACCATCCAAAGTTGACCACACCCAAACCATTCAAGCGAAAGCTTTTTCTAGCTTGTATACCACATGGGGCTTTGATTTTTATCAAGAATTGAAGAGAAATTCTAGCTTTGGCCATGGATTTTGAGGGGGAAAGGAGAACTACGAGTTTGTTAGAGAAGATGGGTGAATAGTCGCCGCCTAAAGCCTTCATAATGGTTTAAAATGTGTTCCCCCTAACTCTTGCAATATCTCCTGGACTATAAAGGGAGTTTTGGGTATTGTAATGCCATCCTAGCGCTAGGCCCCTGAGTGCTGCACTTTCACTCTTGCTCTATAACTTGTCTATGGCAACCCCAGAACACCCAAACCTTCATATTGCCTGTCCACAAGCTCTAGTTCAAGATAACTACTATAATAGGCTTTGGATATACAAAACTAGCCAAGTCTTAAGGTCTCATGTGTGCCTCACGAGACCATCATTTTACATTTGTCCATCATCAACAAAGCCTACCTTAACAATGCATATCTCATAAACCATTTAAAACCAATATTCAAGTAACCAAGGCATGCATTAGAAGAATATATAAACTAAATCCATTACCTTAATTAAGAAGAGCAAGCAAGAATCAAGCATCTACATGTAACAAAGCCTCCACTAGGGTGTTTCTATGATTCCAAGCAAAATCCAACATATATGGCACCAATTCAAGCTCAACCAAGCTAGACCTGAGCTTACAAAGCCACGAGAAAGCAAGGATAACGTAAGAACAAAGGGGGAAAAATGTTACTTAAGCTTCCAAGCGTGAAAAACACCATCCAAAGCTGACCACACCCAAACCATTCAAGATTAAGCTTTTTCAAGCTTGTATACCTTATGGGGCTTTGATTTCTATCAAGAATTGAAGAGGAAATTCTAGATTTGGCCATGGATTTTGAGGGGGAAAGGAGAGCTACGAGTTTGTTAAAGAAGATGGGTGAATAGTTGCCTCCTAAAGCCTTCATAATGGTTTAAAAGGTGTTCTCTACCTAACTTCCTTCAATGTTTCCATTTTTGACAAAAAAAAAAAAAACCCATGCTCAAATAGTAAAACTAGCATAGGCAATTTTATCCAACACTTTAGTTTCTTGTCACTTAGGCTCAAAAGAACTACTTTTGAGCTTTAAAATTGAACATATCACCTTAAGGTGGAAAATGACTATTTTTCCCCCGATGACACTTAAGTGCCAAAACATCCTAGGAACTATCTACCCTTTAAAACAGCTACTTGATTTGCTTATTCAAACTAAATAAGGCATTAAAGTAGGGATTTTAACTTAATTAAAAGCCTTATCTAGTTACCGTGGGCTAGTTTCCTAGAGGATTGTAATAAAAAGTGCTCTCTAGGACATCTTTGGACAGAAGAGTTTGCTTTTGCTCATCATCTATCTACATGTTGTGTTTGCTTGACTACTTTAGCATCCCCAATTGTAGGAACGAAAGCAATGCCTCTCATTCCTATTCACTTCTGATATTATCGTGTTGTGGCTTATTCTCATTCTTCTGAGTTTGCCATAAAAGGCTACATGTATGTGGCACAAGTTGGTTTTAGTTATGTGACACATCATTAGTATAAAAGTTAAAAATGGATGATAATGCTGAGATGTCAACCTTTTGTTCCTATTATGTGTACTATTTGTTGTTTTTTTCATAGATAGTTCTCCTATGTTGCATTGCTAATAACAAGTTATCAGGATGATAAGGTTTAGTAGTTTTCTAATTCACTAATGGAAGCCCTCCGTTTGATCATATGATGACTCATGGTAGAAATATAAATCTCTTTTTGGATTTTAATTGTAATTTTCTATCTTTAGACTTCACAAATATTCTTTTTGTAACTTTTTCTTCACAAGATAGTAATGGATCTGTTTGATAAAATTTGTGAACTCAAAAAAAAGAAAAAACTCTACTTCTTTTCCGCCTAATGATCATATTTTTTTACCTTTATCTTTCTTTCTCTGTTTAACTCTTTTTCTTTTTCCTATTCATTTTTATGGCTCATTCAAGTACTTATAATTCTAACTTTTAAACTTTCTTGAAAATTCTTTGCTTTGTAGGTTGACTTTCTAGGCAAGATGGACTTGAGAAGATGCTACAGTCTTTTAGGATTTTTTTAGTCTTGGCACCTTAGCTGACACTATGGCTAATTTGTAAGGCTAGGCAAGAAAAGGAAAGAGCCTCTGAGTTTATGGTTTGAGATAGAATAATATATGTTCTATAACAATAGTTGTGTAATGTGATGCTTTGTATGAAATAATATTTTTTTATCTAAATATTTGTGTTTTTTTTGTCTAATTCTAAATACCAGTACAATTAAATTTATTCAAATTTGAGGATAAATGTTCCTTGCTATAGTAAACATCTACACATATAATGTATTTTAGTGTCTTGACTAGAATGACTTCAATAAATACCAAAAATAAAAACACCACCTAATGATAGCAATGTGACTTAAAACAAACCTGCCGGAATTACAGACACAAAAAGCCTGTTAGTATATTGTATTTAGAACACCAAGTTAATTTTCACTATAGGGATTTTGGTTATATTGATGGTTTTGTTACACTATTACTGTACGATATTATGCCTAGTGGCATCCTCGTTGTATAACATGTTGGCCTGAAAGGAGGACTTCCGATGAGAAGATATCTGCAAGACTTTGAAGAATGTGGGTTAGAAGCTCCCCGGAGTGTGTTTCCAGGGGAGGAGCCTCCGCGCCCAAGTTAGTTTACGAGAGAGAAGTTGTTTAAGAGCAGTGAGTATAAAGGAGAGAGTCCCATTGTTCTTACCAAGGACCATCCTAGGGATTTATAGGAGGGTGGAGGGAGGAGGCCGTTTTACATAACCTATCCAGATCATGACACGTGTTTGGTTAGATCAGGCTTGTACCTTCAGAGGTAGGTATCTCCAACTGGCCGTAGGTCGTTCTGGCCAAAGGGCAGGAGCGTGTGTGAGGTCTCTTTGTTAGAGGCTCCTTAACTGTTTTTATCGTATCTCTGTATGACTCCTTCGAAGATGTGAGACCCCTTCGGGTAGAGATTTATCCCCGAAGGCTACTGGGAAAGGCCCTTTGGACGGGCGTACCATATTTAGGAGATATTTCCCTTTTGCCGAGGGTGGTGGGTCCAGATTTTCGAGGTTGGTAATTACCCCTCCGAGAGTGGTAGAGAATCTTCTTCCGGAGCTGGGTGTGTTAGGCTTCCGAGGTTGGTAATGTGTCAATCCAAGGGTGGCGAGGAGCGTTTTTCTCGAAGTTAGATATTGGCACTGCCGAGGGTGGTGGAGAAATTCCTCCGAGGGAGAAGGTTTTTGTGGGTGATAGCACTTCGGCTATCATGATACAGTGACAAACTTTTAAAGATGCACTATAAGGCAGTTGGTATAGGCTATAATGATGTTTTCCAGTGCTTTTAATTACAAAATTTGGATCTTACTAAATGTCAAATTTTTTTGTAGTGAGTTGTTGGTCAACAATGTAAAAGACATAGGGGCAAAATCTAGGTTTTCAAAAACAAGGGAGATAAAGTGTATGTTAAGCCAAGTCGCAGGGGGTTATTGTAAGTTCCTTTTCTATTTGTATCATTATGAGCTAGGTACCCTAGTCCGTAAGAAATGCCAATCACTTTCATCCAAATTCACCGATTTCCCGCTTTTTGGGAGAAAACATGTAAATTTCTCATTTTGTTGTATAAAAAGTGTCAATCTGCATAAGAAGTGTCAAATTGTTGAAGGACTGAAGAAGAGAATAGGGAGATAAGAATAATGGAGAAGAATAAGGGAGAAAAGAGATAGGTAGACATAGAGAGAAGGGGGATGAAGATGAGAGCTAGTTAGAAAGATGGAGATGGGAGCTAGGGAGAGAGAGAAAGAGAGAGAGGGGGGGAGATGAGAGTGAATAGAGTTTGAATGAAGAGGAATGGAGAGAATCTGAGATAAATAGATGAGGGACGCTTGCGGGGAAGAAGAAGAAGAACGATCAAGAGGAAAGAGTGAGGAAAGTAATGAGATAATATAAAAAATTAATTTGTGGGTGAGATTTCATTCCATTTTTTTGTTTTTAGGATTTCAATTGAATTGAAGTAAAAAAAATTAAACAAAAGAAAAAAAAATAATAGTCTTTGATGGTAATTTTTTGTAGACATAGTAATTTTTAAATAAAAATAACATTTAATTTTTAATTAATTTATAAATGATCTATGACGTTATAAAAATAAATGAAGACATTTTCTTGACACTTTTATGTATGTATAAGTAAATGCTTTCCCACAACTGCCCTTGCTGTTGCCCTTGCTCTCTATTTTCTTCATACAGATTAGAAGGGACGGAGGTACTGTTAACATAATCAAGCGGAAGGGGTATATCAGCTTTTATCGGGAATTTAACCTTGGAGCATGGAACCTCGTTTGAATATTTCAAAATACTTCCTACCATTTTGGCAAATTTCATAGAAGAACAAGGCAGCAGCTTCTTCTGCTGCTCGGCCCTCTCTCTCCTCCTCTTTCTTCTTCAGTTATTCAGGGAAATACGAGGAAGATGTTCTCTCTGCGTCTACCAAACTCACTCCTCGATGGAACGTCTATCCGCTTGTTCTCTCGTCTCCATCTTAAATGTATCTCCGCCGCCGTTCCACGACCGGAAACTCCAAGCGCCGCCGGTATTGCCGACCTCGTTCTCGGCTCCATCGACTCCGAAGCCCTCCGCTCCTGTTCGATCAATTGGACACCTGAATTAGTCGACGCTACTCTCAAGCGCTTATGGAACCACGGCCCCAAAGCCCTGCAATTCTTCCACCTCCTCGACCGCCACTCCTCCTACATACACTCCGCGACATCCTTCGACCACGCCATCGACATAGCCGCGCGTCTCCGCAGGTACGATGTCGTTTGGCCACTTCTCCACCGGATGCGCTCCCACCGGATCGGTCCTACCCCGAAGACCTTCGCCATCATTGCTGAGAGGTACGTTGCTGCTGGGAAACCTGACAGGGCTATTAAGATTTTCTTGTCGATGCATCAACATGGTTGCTTTCTGGATTTGCATTCGTTTAATACGATGCTAGATGTTCTTTGCAAAGCTAGACGAGTTGAGAAGGCTTCCAATTTGTTTAAGGCTTTGAAGGGACGGTTTAAGGCTGATGTTGTTAGTTATAA
This sequence comes from Aquilaria sinensis, assembly GCA_005392925.1. Lineage (NCBI taxonomy): Eukaryota > Viridiplantae > Streptophyta > Magnoliopsida > Malvales > Thymelaeaceae > Aquilaria > Aquilaria sinensis. Next base: position 92,915 of record SMDT01002116.1, on the reverse strand, counting down.
TATAATTGCTAACGGCTGGTGCTTGATTAAGAGGACACCCAAGGCGCTGGAAGTGTTGAAGGAGTTGGTGGAGAGAGGGCTGAATCCGAACTTGACAACGTATAATATAATGCTTAAAGGGTATCTCAGGACTGGTCAGATGAAGGAAGCGTGGCAATTTTTTCTAGAGATGAAGAAGAGGAACTGTGAGATTGATGCAGTTACTTATACTACTGTGATTCACGGGTTTGGTGTTGCTGGGTACATTAAGAAGTCGTGGAAGGTTTTTGATGAGATGACTAAGGAAGGGGTTCTTCCTTCTGTTGCTACTTATAATGCGATGATTCAGGTTTTGTGTAAGAAAGATAATGTTGAAAATGCTATCTCTGTTTTTGGCGAGATGTTGAGAAAGGGTTATGTGCCTAATGTAACGACATACAATTTGGTGATTAGAGGATTATGCCATGCTGGACAAATGGACAGGGCAGTAGAATTCATGGGAAGGATGAAGAGTAATGAGTGTGATCCAAACGTGCAAACATATAATATTTTGATTAGATATTATTGTGACGCTGGGGAGATTGAAAAGGGCCTGGAGTTGTTTGAGAAGATGGGAGTGGTTGATTGCTTTCCAAATATGGATACTTACAACGTTCTTATAAGTACCATGTTTGTGAGAAAGAAAGTCGATGATTTGTTGGTGGCTGGGAAATTGTTGATTGAGATGGTTGATAGAGGATTCATGCCTCGAAGACTGATGTTCAGTCGGGTTCTGGATGGCCTTTTGCTTACTGGAAATCAAGATTTTGCCAAAGAAATTTTGAGATCACAAAGCAGCCGTGGTCGTCTTCCACGCCAGTTAAGATTGTGAAGCAGCAAGATTGTTGCATTTAGAATTCTGATGAAATGCTGGAACATCTGGCTTACCAAATATGAGGCTGTTTTCCAAGGCAAAAAATTAATATACAGGGTGATAGACAGTACCAACAGAGCTGTTCAGGAATATTGGATGGCCCAAGAAGTGAGGATCATAAGTCCTACTAGACCTACAACAGGAGTCCTAAACATGAATGTTGCAAGTCAAGCATGTGCTGATATGGGTTATACAGGTACTAGTTCTGTTCTTGGAGATCACAAAGGCCAAGCTGTTGCTAGAACTTTCTTTTTGCTGGTCCAGACCAGATTGTGACCAAATGCAGATTGGGACTTGCTGCAGCTGTCCGGTTGCAAGCTTTCTAAGTCATAGTGGAGTTTGAAGATGCAGAGCTGATCAGAACACTAAAAGGAGCATATAACTGGAAAATTGAGCCAATTGTTGAAGATATATTTGCTGCTGAAACTTGTTCGTGTACCTTTAGTCTAGTTGGAAAAGTAGCAAAAAGATGTGCTGTCTTTCTAGCAGCTTGGCGGGCAGAAAGGTTGAGATGCCAAAATTGGACAGTTAAGTTCCTCACCTCTTTCTTGAATTTGGACCTTCTCAAGGATCCCCCCTTGAGCTTTGTTTGCCAATAAAAGTTTTCTTCTTGCCAGATAAAAAAAAAAAGATCTGATGAAAGTGGGAGATCTAGGCTTCATGTACATCTTTTGGAGGACAGCAGGTACAAAATTAAGCCTTGAAGGTATGAGCCTTACAGTTTGGTTTCTCTTTATCCATTTTATCTATTCTTTGTTTCCTGTCTTGAGCTATATCTACATCTTGATCTCTTGGCTCTTTTTAAAACTTTGTTTGATTTTCTGGCCTTTTATTTGTTGTTGTTATATTTTGGCTCCTGATGAGTAAAATAACCGACATGAGTATGAGTGTCAGTGACAGCTTAGGTGAGCAGAACTAACCCTGACATTGAAAGTTAACTGTATTGTTGGGATGAATAGTAATATTCTGCTGTCTTATGGTAACTGAAAGATTTTGGCCTTTTGGGTTTCTGAATAAATAGCCTTTCTGTTGCTTAAATTCAGATAGAAGTTAGCAGATCAACTGATTTGTTTCCAGAACGGATGGACTCATGTAGATGATGGAACATTAGGATCCTTGCAAGCAGCAGCTGCTGGTTATGCTGCAGATAGCATAGCAACAGTTGGATCAGATGAATGCTCGGCCTCAGCTGCTAGGAGAATTACAGTCTCCTGTTTCCAGGAAAATAATGCTCCGTTGATCAGTAGAAAATTTGAACAGACCGATGTCACTGGCTTGAGAGCTTGCAGCTTCTGTAATTCTGCTCAACTCCTGAACATCTCTGCTGTTTCAGAGATTAGTTAACAGTGCATAGAAAATGACTTCTATCCCTAGGGTAACCTCTGCAACAAAGTTAGAAAGTCTGGTACAAGTATTTGTCCCATAAGTTTTTCATAATCTATAGAAACCATTAAAGGTTGAGAAGGTTGAGACTTTTGCTCCTGCGATGACACGTGGCCTCACCCAGTTCCAAGCACATTTAATTTGTCATGAATAACTAATTTTATAACCTGTTTAACGGACTGGACAATAGTTCATGTAGAAATGTGTCTTCTACTAAAGGTAAACATAGAATGTTTAAAAAAAAAAAGAATTGATACAACAAAATGAAAATTGCTAAATATTACTCCATGTGAGAAGGGTTGTGAGTCATGTATGATAAGGATAATCTATTTTTGGAAATTTAGTAGCAACATTAAAGTCTTCTACAGGTTCAATCTTGTTAAAATAGAAATTGTGAGTTAAATGTATAACAATTCAGTTGTTTAATAAAGTTTAATTAGCAGATGAGTATAACAATTAATGTGCTGCAATCATGTAGCATGCAAAATGAAATAAAAAATTTAGAAGACAGGACAACAAATTTTGTTTAATCCCTTTAAAATTTGGCCCAAACACAATTAGAAACATTGTGCTCAACTGAATGATTTTCAGTTTAAGAAAAAGGTTGCAAGAAGTGTGGAATTAAACTTATGGTCCATGAACTGAAAGAGAAAAAATTGGACCAAAATGTTTTGCATGGATGGCCCATAAAAATGGAATGGTTATAACACAGAGAAAATGAAATCGTGTACCACATATTAAAACGGTGCGTTGTCAAGGGAACAAATATGACTAAAATAGAGTTCTAACAGCTTTCCTATAGTATGGATGCTTGCCTTAGCCCTACCCACCTCTCACTCTCCATTTATACCATCAGATGCAAACATTAAATCCGGTTCAACATAAGCCGCCTCCCATCGGGGTTCACTGCTGTTTAGTTCATTCTTCCAGTAATGGTAAGTCTCTCTAAGGTGAAAAGTAACGTTGGTTTTCTTTGGTTGGAACTGGTTGGTTTTGATGCTTGGTTTGATTTTTTACAAATGTTTCTCCATTTTTTCTTCTGGTTCTTGTAGCTCTATTGTCTGTCTGTTCTCTCTAACCGTTCTTTAGTAACGAAGCCGCTGCTTCCGGCAGTAGCCATTTCTTTTCTTTGACTGGTAGTGGGCCACTTTGAATAACGGACATTCAATTTATTTCCTAGAAAATTTTTTATTTTTTCTCAGTTCTACCATATTTTTTCTGGACCTTCAATTTTTGCAACAACAACCTCATTTTCATTTGCTCAGTACATTTGTCTAAACATTTTGGACTAAGTCTCCAGTGTTTTTTCGTAGATCTACCTTTAGATATTGTGTTTTCTCCATTTTTTTTCTCCTTTCTCTAGGTGTCATGTGACGCTTGGGACAACTATAAGGTATGGCTGCCATGTGACCCATTTTGAAGTTTTGGGGTCAGACTAGAAGACGGGGATGCTGGAAGAGAAATGTGGAATGCGGAGAAGAATCTATGAATAAAGAGTTGAAATATTTTTAAAAAAATTAAGTATAAAAACCGGGTTTGTCGGAAACCCAGCATTTGACCTTGTCCCTCGCTCTTTCTTCCTTCTCATGCTTTCCCCTCTCTTTAATTCTTTCTGCCTTTCGTAATAATACTCTCCGTCTGGATGAACTTTCTGCTCAAGCGCTGCCATGCCTACGAATTTTTCGGCGGCGGTGCCGCTAGCTGTATGAAGTTTCTGGCGACAGCTCCACCATGTACGGCCGAAAATTTCCAGAAAATCATCCTCATTCGCTCAATCGTTAGCTTTTTCTCCCCTCATTGATTTTATCTAAAATTATTTACGCGAATTAGCAACAGTTTTTTGTATATCTAATTTTAAAGATTCGGCCCCCTTGTTTTCCTTCAAAGCTTTTCGATTATTACTCAAGTCAGATGTTGTTATTGATAGATAAAGGACTATTAATCCTTTTAGAATTCCCAAAAGTGACCTGAGAAGCACTATCATTGGGAAATATGAGTGACCAACCTCGGGAAAGAGGAGGTCCTTACCATCCTTGGGAAAAACACTATCTTATAACCGAGGGACCATGATCCCCACAATCTCCAGATCACCTAGCCAAAAACCACTCTCGAAGAAGACCTAACACCAACCTCGATCAATGACAACCACCGTCGGTAAGTAATAGAACCAACCTCGGAAAATCTATATACTACCACATTCGGAATAGCGAACTCACCAAGTTCGGGAAAGTATATCCCCATCTTCGGCAAGGAAGAGCGTCTTTCGAAGGTGCCCCACTCAACTGAAGGGCCTCTCCTAATAGCCTTTGGTGGGTATATTGAGCCAAATGGGGCCTCCTATTCCGAAGGAGCCTTTTACCCCGAAGGGGTCTTGCGGAGATACGATAAAAACGGTTAAGGAACCTCTAACAGAGAAACCTCGCACACGCCCCTGTCCTCTGATCGGAACGGCCTACAGCCAGTTGGAGATACCTATCTTCGAGGATACGGATCAAATCTGACCAAACACGTGTCACGATCTGAACAGGCTGTGTCAAACGACCTCCTCCCTCCACTCTCCTATAAATACTTATGAAGGGCCTTGGTAAGGAAAGAGACAGAACTCTGGCTATTCCCCACTCTTTGCTCCTTACAACTCTTACTCTCAAATATTGACTTGGGTGTCGGAGGCTGCTCTCCCGGAAACACATTCCGGGGAGTCTCTAACCCCTGTTCTTCAAAGTCATGTAGACACCATCTTACCGGAAGTCTCTCATTCAGGCACATTCACACCAGAAGTCTCTCCCTTAGGCCAGCATATCATACAACGAGGATGCCATCGAGCATCATTTGGTGCCGTCTGTGGGAACTCCCTCTCAGGTCACCATTGTTGAGACCAGGCGTTCGAAGGACAAGGGACTCCCGAAGTCCCAATCCGAGCCGGAAGCTCAAACAGCGACCGAATAACCTGCGGTAAAGACTTTTTTGCCTGAGGATGAACGTCTTTTGACGGTCACGATGAGCTTTCTGCGGGACTTTCAGCGCTCTGTTGTGGCTGAAATGACCCAACAGCTCAACCAAAGGTGGTCATAACCACCTCTCGGAGGAAGGGCACCTTCTCCTAGCACTCGGCAAGAGAGGAGCCCAAAGTTACCCTGCCAGAGCTCTGGAAGCGGGGGTTCTCATGATGAGTCTTCAACAAAGCACGTACCCTCCAGAGGACGTCGTGCGGGTGAAATGGTGTCAAAAGAACCCAAGACTTCCCGCCGGCGACGTCCGTCCTCGTACGGGAGGTCCCAGTCCCCCCAGCAACGAAGCTAACCTTAAAAAATGAGACGTTCCTCTCTGTCACCGGTGGCCACCAGATAGCGAGCGGAAGACAGTGTTACCACCCTCATGGAGAAGATCCTAGAAGGGTTGGAAAAAGTAGAAAGACAGATCTCCCGGAAGCCTGTTTGGTCAAGGTTGTCAGAGACGTTCATCGGAGATGAGTCACTTTTCATTTGTGCAGTAGTAGAGGCACCTATGCTGAGTGACTTCCAAGTACCTCGCTTGAAAACTTATGATGGACGTAGTGACCCCTAAGTTCACTTGACGAAGTATAGGCACAGCATGGTGTTCCACGGTGCTGATGATGCCACCCTCTGCAAATGCTTTGAAGTCACCCTTTCAGGGCTGACAACTGTGTGGTATAATTCCCTGGCTCCCGGAACCTTAATGTGTTTCCAGGAGTTATCCATCGCATTTACCCAGCAGTTCATCGGAAGTAGACTGACGGCAAAGATGCTCGTCCAAATGTTTGATATAACCCAAAAGAATGGGGAGATCATTCGGGACTATGTTGAGAGGTTCAACTGAGAAGCGCTGAGTGTGCCCGACTTCTGCCCCGAAATCCGCATCCTTGCCATGATCAGGAGACTTCGGAGAGATTCACAACTCTTCTACGAGTTCTCTAAAGATACCCCTAATACCCTTGGTGAATTCTACCGAAGGGCAGAACAACACATGATGGCCGAAAAACTGTGGATGGGAGGGCTGAAGTCTAACCACAATCATCCCGAAGGTCAGGCTCACCAACCTCGATATTCGACCGAGGGTGGGGGTAGACCTCGAAAGGAGAGAGGGAAGAGGCAGGTATCGTTCACTCCCTTGAACATTACAAGGACAAACATAATGATGGTCATGGAGAGGCCATGGACTACTATCCAACGTCTGAAGGCCATGACCTCGGAGAATAAGAAGAAAGTGAAAAAGTTTTACCAGTTTCACCGAGACCATGGGCACGACACCAAGGACTGTTTGTAGCTGAAAAGGTACATTGAATCTCTGATCAAACAAGGCCAACTGCGGCGATACTTGCGAATGCCATCCCTTAAAGGAAGAAGGGAAGAAGAAAAGAAAGAGGAAGATAAGGACTACGATTCCGACTGACGTCGGAATAGAAGTCCCAGAAAGCATCTACCACCTCCGGTGGGAGTAATCCAGACAATCACTACTGGGATACCCTTAGCCGAGAGGAAAAGGAAAGTTCGGGAAATCTCAATGATGGAGTTCGGAAACCCAGCGAACAAGCTTGTTTGGAAAGATGGGTCTACCGTGAAGTTCCCTCACGATGACCCTCTCCTAATCATGGCAAGGATAAGGAGTTGGGACATCAAAAGAGTGCTCATTGATGATGGTTCCAATGTCGACGTTCTGTTCTCCCATCTGTTGTCGAACTTGGGCATCTCCAAGGGTGATCTCAAACCCGTTACTTCGCCTACGTTCGATGTAGGTCCCTCCGAACTCCCTGTGTTCGGGTGGATTGATCTGCCCTTGATGCTAAGGGGAACTTCGGTTCAGGATAAGAAAGAGCTTTTAGGCTCCACAATAACAAGGTTCATTGTCATAGATGTCCCTTCTTCATAGAATGCCTTCCTTAGAAGGCAGAAACAAGGAAATCTCCACATTCGTCCAGATGTGAAGTACATAACGATCACCTTCGGTGCTAGTGGCCTGCGGCGGCTTCGTCGTGTGCCATTGTGCGGGTAAGGAGGGCTTCTGACAGAGGAGAGCACCTTGGGAGAAGATTCCCCAGTGGAGGATACTTGAAATGCTCTAGAAAACACAGGTTAGGAGGTCCCCGGAGTGTATTTCCCGGGAGGAGCCTCCGACGCCCAAGTCAGCACTTGTAGGTGACTAGATGATATGCTCTTTTGTGTATTCCAAGAGAACTTTCTTACCTTGCTGGGATGCTTCCTGGGCGTTTATAAAGGGGGCGTACAGAAGCCATTCTCCTTACGTGGTCGTCCCAGATTACGACGTGTTCAGTGGGATGCGATCCAGGCTTTTCGAGAAATGAAGGGACACTTATCTCAGTAAAAGTCGCCTGGCTAGAAGCCTAGGCATTCCTAGAGTGTAGTGTCGAGGTGTCCTTGTGATGGCGTGCTCCAGTGATAGCGTGTCAGAACGTACTTGGAGGGCGACTTTATGGGGAGATGTCAGAGGCTCCTTAAATGCTCTGTTCGTACTCTCCGAAGTTACTCTAACATTTGCAGTAGTATATTCCCCGAGGATGGTCCCTCCGAGGGATACTTCTGCTTCTGGAGAGGGTCTGATTGTTCTGCCGACGTTGGTCCTACCGCTCCCTAAGGAGGCGAATTCCTAACATTAGGCCAGGGGGGTTGTTTTATCCTTCCGACCTTTGCTGATAGTTTTCCTCTGTCGAGGTCGGTACTCCGTCAAGTCTGGGAGCTCGGCCAGTGATGGGCACCTTGGCCATCACATGGCCCCTCCTGGAGAGCCGAAGCGGGGGCTTCGGCTATGCTTTTCTCGGAAAGTTGCCTTTCTTCAGGAGGCGTCTTCTCGGAGCCAAGGTACCCTCCTTTAGTTTTCTTGATGTCCTCGGGACGCACGTTACTTTTTTCTTTTTGCTTTTTCTGTCACAAGTCTGTGAATCATCGCATCCTTTGGCCAGGCATGTCAGTTATGGATAACCGTGCCTAGGTTTTCACAATGTCAGAGGGGCATGCCCTGGTTCCTTGCGCTGCGTGACACGTGGACACTGTTGGATGGCGAAATAGTTACGCTGGTTACATTAACTGCGCCCCTTCGCCTTTAAGGAGTAATAATGAGGCGGTTACATCTTCAAAGGATGACTATGACGACGTTTCGCTTATCCTTCTTCGGTTTATATAAGCACCTTCCGTCCCATTTTGCCTTACTCTTTTGTTTTAGCTTTCATCTGTTCTAGAGTCTTTTCCTGTTCTTTTCCTTTTTCCGGCGGCGGTTCCTACGGCAGAGCGGTCTCCAGCGACTTCTTGCGGCGATGTTTCGCAGTTCAGATCTTAGCAAAATCTTTTGTGGGTGTTCCTTTTTTTGGTTTCTCTCCGTCGTTGTTCCTCTATTTCTCCCAAAGTCATCTCTCTTTTTCTTTTGAAAGATGTCAAATCCGACTCCATTGATGACTGTGCGCCCTCTTTCTGAAAACTTCATTTCTCTTGAGGCTTACCCCTGTTCCACTACTTTGGAAAAGATGACAAAGTGGGTGGCCAAGTACTACCTTCCTTCTTATATCACATCGAAGTTACCTCTCCCGAGATCTTATGGTTACGCAGCTTCTTCGGGGGAGGCTACTGTTTACCGAGCTCAGCTGAAAGCCGGTCTTCGGTATCCCCCTTATCGCATGATATGCGAATTCTGCAAATTCCACGGAATTGCCGTGAACCAACTTCCCCCAAATTCTTATTCTTACTTCAATTCTTTCTTCTGCATGTGTGGGGTGTTCCACATAAACCCCCACTTTCTCTTCTTTATGCAATACTACAAACTTCACCCGGTCCCGAAGGGTGGTTTTTACTACCTCCTTCCCCGAGGGTCTGGGAGCAAGAAGTTTATGTTTTCCTTCAGCAACAAGGACAGTTGGCGAGGGTGGCAGAGGAAGTTTTTCTTTTTCCGGGTTCCCGAGTCTTGGAGCCATGTTCCTATTAGATGGGCTTCGGGGACTTTGAAGGTCGACGTCGTCGATCCCCGGAAGCTCCTAACTCCAGTATTGCTTGCCGAGTTCGACAACTTTGACAGACGTATTCGGACAGTAGTGGACTGGGACTCCGAGGACCCCTCACGTTCACCTTACCCTTTTCCTATTAAGTGGGATCTTATGTCAAAGGAGGTCCTTCGGGAACTGGGAGTGATAAATGCCCACAAAGGTGACCCCGGCATGCCTGTGCCTGTTCTTCCGGGGAAAAAAGCCTGGATAGTCATGCTCCTTCAGTGTGAGATTTCTTGTGAGGCTTTTTCCGAGAGTGAGTCATCTTTCAGGGTTTGATATCTATTTTCCTTTCGGACTTATACTGATATTTTATTTTTTTGTAGAGATGGGCGATCAATCTGTCGACTTTTATAAGTCACTTTACGCCAGTCAGGCTGAGAGGGGAGAGCAAGTTCGCAAGAAAGCTCCTGCTAAAAGGAAGAAGACGACTGCCGGCTCTTTTAAGTTCAAGAAGGTCAAGGCTACCACTCCTCCTCTTCCCCCCGAGAACGTAGCTGAGATGGAAGATCAGTCTTCTGCTTAACTTCCGACCTCCGCGAACCCTCCCTCGGACCCTACCCTCCTCGAGGAGACGCTAAGTCCTGCCATTGCTACCGAGATTTCAGCAGAGCAAAGGTCTGCTCAAGAGTTTGAAGAGGGCAGAAGGAGGAAGGGAAAGAATATCCCTGAGGTAGTTCAGGAGGTCGGTTCTGAAGAGCACGTCCCCGAAGTTCCACCAGGTTGGTTCCTTAGCCGTTCCACTACAAATCTCAGTATTTTTCATATCTACGATTTTTTGGATGAATGGTTAAGGGATAATGTCTTGACGGAACTTCGGCGTGATCTTGCAGAGAACATACCCACTGCTTCCTGGGTGGAGACTCACGCCCGTCAGAGGGCTCTTCGGGATCGGCGGATTCCTCAAGACAAGGTGCCACGGGAGCCCTTCTGGACATTTACAGAGGACATGGATATGTTCTCTGGACATTTACAGAGGACATGGATATGTTCTCTGAGGATAGCCAGCTGATGGCTCCACAAATGGCGACGGGGGTTCTGACTAACGCCACCTTCCAGACCCTCACCACCGAGTGCCCTAGTGAAGAGATCCTCGCGGCGAGGATGACCGAGCATGCTGCTCAGGTGATCCTTTATTCTCTTATATTTTAGAAAATTGTTCTTCCAAGCTGTCACTTCCTTCTGATACTTATACGGGGCCTCTGTTTTGTATAGCTTTTGGAATACAGCGGGTACTTCCACGCATGGTCAGCGAAGCAAACGGAGACCCGTTCTCGGTCCGAAGACTCCTTGCGCAAAACGAAGGAGTCCCTCGCCCAATATGCCCTCAAATATGGTGAATTGAACAAAATCGCGAAAGATGACCTTAGGAATCTTCGGACCGAGCTTCTTACTGACTTTTTAGCCAAGGTGGAAGACCTCGGCTCAAAGTGCATGACTCTTTCTTTAGAGAATGAAGCCCTTCGGAAGGAGATCGCTCAAGATGGCAAGAGTCTTACGAAGGCGCTCGCTTTGAATGCCGATCTCCAAGCTAAGGTTGCGTCGTTAAAGAAGAAGGAGACGAAGAGCAAGAAGAAGAAGAAGCTGGAGGGGAAGATTGTTGTGCTAAAAGCTGAGCTGGCGGCTCTTAGCGCCGAGAAAGATCGTACCGAGCAACTGTCGAAGACGTCTTACCAAGACGGCTTCTGCTTGGCTCGTTACCAGGTCCTCGCACGGCACCCTGGGCTTGACCTCTCTTACTTATCTGCTCTGGACTTTCCCAAGGAGCCCAGATCTTCATGGTCTAAAATTGAGTTTCTCAATCTTCCTCCAGCTGGGCCTGTGTCTCCGTCTGAGCCATCCGGAGATAATGTTGAAGAGACGCCAGATACTCCAGCTTAGTCATAGGCTTCTTCTTCATTTTTTTGTATTCTTTGTCTAGAATTTTTTAATGAAGTATTTTTCTTCATTCTCCGTTCTCTCTTTCGAATATGAGTTGTCAGAAGCTAGTATGATTCTATGTGTGCATTTTTGGCAGACACCTGCGCCTTCTCTTTCGGAAGGATCCTTTTTAGACTGCTGTCGGGTTTTTGAGCTTAGTAAGGAACTTTGCCTCGAAAGAAGAATCATTAAGGCATATTCTGTCGGCAATGAGGCCTTATTCGTCATGTATTTTCATTGATGACTTCACTGAGGAGTAGCTACAAGCTTTCTTTGAAAAATGTCTAAGTGTAGAATTTTTTCAGAGAGTCTAAATGCCAAGTATTCTTCAACTCCCCTCCCTCGATATCACCCAACTTATAGACCCCCGGGCGAACTTCGTCAAGGACCAAATAGGGTCCACTCCAATTTGCCCGAAGTACCCCTTCTGATGGCCTTCGCTGTTCGAATTCGGTCTTTTGGAGAACGAGGTCTCATTTTTTGATCTTTTTTTCTCTTAGTTGTAAATTGGCGGCGTGTGTTATTCTCTGCTGGAAGGCCTTTCTTCTCAACTCGGCCATTTCACGGTGTTCCTCGAGGAGGTCCAGTTTTGCCCTTAGTCCAAGATCATTTCCTCCTTCATCGAACACCTGTACTCTTACCAAGGGCTGCATGACTTCAATGGGAATAATGGCCTCAGTCCCATATACGAGCGAGAAAGGAGTCTCTACTGTGGCTCTTTGGGGAGCATTCGGTAGCTCCATAGCACACTTGGGAGTTCTTCTGGCCATTTCCCTTTTGCCTCTTTTAGCCTTTTCTTCAGGCCATCTTTTATTGTTCTGTTAGATACCTCGACCTACCCATTACTCTGAGGATGGGCCACTGGAGCAAAATGCATTTTGATGCCGAGGTCCTCCATGAGTTCCCGGAACCCCTTGTCCGTGAACTGAGTTCCGTTATCGGCCACTATTACCCTCGGAATGTCAAATCGGCATATAATGTTCTTCCATACGAACTTTTGAGCATCCTTCACCGAGATTGATGCCAGCGGCTCTGCCTCTATCCACTTAGTGAAATAGTCTACCGCGACGATGCAAAACTTTACCCCGCCGGGAGCGCTTGGGAGAGGTCCGATGAGATCAATGCCCCATACGGTGAAGAGGTAGGGATAGTTCGTTGCATTTATTTTTTCCGAGGGTAGCTTTTGGATGTTGGCGTGCCTTTGGCAGTTGTCACATCTTCGGACGAACTGCCTTGCATCCTTCCTTAAAGTAGGCTAAAAGTATCCTTGGCGGAGTATTAGCCCAGCAAGGGCGTCTGTTCCTATATGGGAACAACACACTCCTTCGTGGACCTCTTCAAGTATTACTCTGACATCATCCTCGCCTACACATTTTTGTAGGGGGCTTGCATACCCTTGTCTGTATAGTTCTTCCCCAATGAGGAAGTACCCTCCTGCACGCTTTTGTATTTTTGCGACTTCTCTAGGATCCTTGGGAAGCTTCGAATTTGCTAAATGTTTCTTGAGGGTGCCTTGCCATCCCTCCCCCGAGGTTTTTATACACATTGACTCCGTGCTGGAATGTTTTAGTACTTCGGTGGGTTCCCTGGATTTGGCCAAGGCATAAGCTTGGGTATTATCCCTTCGGGGCACGTTCTTGATGCGCACCGAGTCGAAATTCTCAATGAGTCTCTGAACAAGGTCGTGATACTTAGCCAAAATTGGGTCTTTTGCCGCGTACTGTCCCTTCGTATGTCGGACTATTAGCTGTGAATCATTGTGGGCCATAAGGTTTTTTACGCCTACTTTTTTGGCCATTTTCAGTCCCGCTATGAGGGCTTCGTATTCGGCAATGTTATTGGTAACATTAAAACCGAATTTGATTGCTTTAGAAGCTTCCATGCCTTCGGGACCCTGAAGAACTATTCCAGCTCCTTGATGTTCTGTGCCTAACGCTCCATCGACGAAGAGCTTCCATTCCGGATCAGTCTTTGTTTCTCATTTCGCGAGAGCTTCGGTTTTTTCGATCTCGGGGATTTCGGCAATGAAGTCTACTAATGCCTGAGCCTTTATCGCCCTTCTAGGCTCATAAGTAATGTCGTATTCACCAAGCTCGATGCACCATTTTGACAGTCTTCCCGAATGCTCCACTTTATTCATTACATCTCGTAGGGGTAAGTTACTTCGGACAGTGATGGCGTGTCCTTGGAAGTAAGGTAGCAATCTCCTGCCCGCGAATACTAACGCGTAGATAGCTTTTTGGAGCAACGGGTATCTCGTCTCGGCGCCATGTAGGGACTTGCTTACGTAATACACTGGCCATTGTTTCCCACCTTCTTCTTTCACCAAGACGAAACTTACCGTCTTTTCAGTGACTGCGAGGTAGAGAATGAGAGTCTCTCCCTCCCGAGGTTGCCGGAGTGTTGGAAGGCGGGTCAAATAGCTTTTGAGCTCTTTCCAGGCTTTTTGGCATTCTGTATGCCATGGATGCTCCTGGATTCCGGAGGTTCCACTGTCCTTGGAGACTTTGGTGAGCACTTTGAAGAATGGGCGACATCGGTCACCACACCTGGAGATGAATCTACTTAGGGAGGTGATCCTCCCGATAAGCCTCTATATGTCTTTGATAGACGTAGGTGTTCGGATATTTAGCAGGGCTTTCACTTTCTCAGGGTTAGCGTCTATTCCCTTTTCTGATTCCATAAACCCGAGAAATTTTCCTGCGTTTACTCCGAACACACTTTTCGAGATTAAGGCGTATGCCGAACTCCCGAAGTCGTTGGAAAGTTTCGGTTAAGTCGGTGATATGATTACCAGGTACTTTGCTCTTGACTATCATATCATTGACGTACACTTCCATGTTCCTACCAATCTGTGCATCAAATACTTTGTTCATCAGTCTTTGGTAGGTGGCCCCTGTGTTTTTGAGCCCGAAGGGCATTCTAACATAGCAGTAGGTACCTATTTCTGTGATGAAGGCCGTTTTTTCCTCATCCTCGGGGTTCATTCGGATCTGATGATACCCGCTGAAGGCGTCAAGGAAGCTAAGCAGTCCGTACTCGGCAGTTGCATCTACGAGCTGATCTATGGCCGGCAATGGGTAGGAGTCTTTTGGACAGGCATCGTTCAAGTTTCGGAAGTCGATGCACATTCGGAGCTTTTCACTACCCTCTTTTTGTGGCTATAACCACATTGCTGAGCCATTCGGGGTATTTTACTTCCCTTATTACCCCGGCCTCCATGAGGCGATTAACTTCGGCTTTGACAAAGGAATTTTTGTGAGCTGATAGATTCCGTTTCTTCTGCCGAACTGGCCTGATGTGTGGTTGTACTATAAGATTGTGGTGGATTATGCCGGGGTTAACCCCAGTCATATCCTTCAGCGAATAAGCAAACAGATCTTTGTTCATGCATAGAAAGGATACAAGCCTCTTTTTCCCAATTCGGGTGTTTCGGCCGGGGATCAATTCTACCTCTTCCGTTTCTACTTTTTTTAGGCTTTCCGTCTCCTCTGCTGTTGTCTTTTCATTTATCAAGACCATTTTTTCTTCTGCCGAAGTCTGTACCTGGATCTTGGCTGGGCTTTGCCTGGCCCTTGTGAAGACTTTTCTAACCTCAGCCTGGTCTATGAAGATTTTGGCATCTCCGTCTTCGGTGGCGAAGGTGACCGTCAGGTATCTTACATCTGGTCGAATGTGAAAATTGCCCTGAGTCTGCCTTCCAAAAATGGCGTTGTATGCTGACGGTACGTCAATGACTATAAATCTTGTTCTGCCGGAGGCAGTTAACTCTTTCTTGGTTTGGGGTGAGACCCCTTTCAGCATCACGGGCAGGTCGATGTACCCGAGGACTGGAAGTTCAGATGGTCCGACGCCAAAGGTGGGGGAGCTGACTGGGCTAAGATCACTTTTTGAAATGTTTAATTTACCGAGCAGATGAGAAAAAATGACGCCGGTGTTTGAGTTGTCGTCAAGGAGCACTCTTTTGACATCCCAGTTTCCTATCCTTGCCATGACAAGGAAGGGATCATCGTAAGGGAACTTTACTACAGACCCATCCCTACGGGTGAGCCTTCGCGGGGAGTTCCCGTACTCCACGACGGAGACTTCTCTCATTTTTCTTTTTCTTTCGGCCGAGGGTATCCCAGTGGTGATGGTTTGGATAACCCCTGCCGAGGGTGGCAGACTTTTTCGGGGACTCCGGTCCCGCCGTCTATCAGAGTCATACTCTTCAGCGTCTGCTCTCCTCTGCTCTTCCTTTCTCCCCTTTGAAGAAGGCATCCGCAGGTATCATCGGAGTTGACCCTGTTTGATCAGGGACTCGATGTACTTCTTCAACTGGAAACAGGCTTCAGTGTCATGGCCATGATCCCGGTGAAATTGACAGAATTTTTTCATATTCCTTTTATTCTTCGGGGCCATAGCCTTTGGCCTTGGGACTGTGGTCCCTTGCCTTTCTAGCGCCATCAGAATACTGGCTCTTGTGGTGTTTAGGGGGGTGAATGCTATGGCCCTCTTTCCTCTTTGCCTTCGAGACCGCTCTGCCTCGTTCTGTTGGCGCGGTTGATGGCTAGGCCCTTCGGTGCGAGGGTGTTCGCCTTTAGGTCCTCCTATTCTGAGTTCTTCGGCCGTCATGTGTTGTTCGGCCCTTCTGTAAAACTGCCCAAGAGTTTCTGGGGGGTCCTTGGAGAACTCGTAGAACAGCTGAGAGTTTCTCCGTAGTCCCCTGACCATTGCGAGGATACGAATTTCTGGCCAAAAGTCTGGTACGCTCAGTGCTTCTCGATTGAATCTTTCCACATAATAGCGGATGGTCTCCCCTCCTCTCTGGGCTATGTCAAACATTTGCACTGGCATTTTGGCAGTTGGCCTACTACCAATAAACTGTTGGGTGAAGGCAGTAGATAGCTCTTGAAATCTTATCAAACTTCCCTAGGGCAAAAAGCTATACCACGCTGTTGCTGGTCCTGAGAGTGTTACCTCAAAGCATTTACAGAGTGTGGTATCGTCCACGCCGTGCAGCACCATACTTCGCTTATTTTTTTTCAGGTGCGCCTGGGGGTCGCTTCGCCCATCATACGTTTCCAGGCGAGGTACCCTGGAATCACTGGGCATAGGCGCCTCTACTACCTCGCGTACGAAAGGCGACTCCTCTCCGGTGTAGGAGTCGGACAACCGGGACCAGACTGGTTCCGGGAGATCTGTTTCTCAACCTTTTCCAGCCTTCCCAGGATCCTTTCCATAAGGGCGGCAGTGCTGGTTCCTTCCTGCCGCTATGTGTTCGCTGGTAGTGGCGAATTTCTCCTTCGCCTTGGGGAACGACTCCGGGGAGGGGGAGAGGGGGACCTCTGGTAAGGGGACGCGCTCCGTTGACAGGAGGCCCTGGTCTCTTTTGGGGCTCCCGTTCTGGCGGGGCGCGCCTCAACGGGTTCATTGTCTGTTGAATATGCATCAAGGGAGTCTCCATTCCCTGAACTCCGGTGAGTAGATCGCGAGCTCCTTTCCGGACGAATGGTCAGGGGTGAGGCCCTTTGAGCGGGTGGAGGTTGCGGCAACCTCTGATTAAGCTGCTGAGTGATTTCAGCAACGATAGAACGCTGGAAATCCGGTAAGAAGCTCATCGTTATGGTTACAAGACGATCGTCCTCCGTCATAGAAGTTTCTGCCACAGGCAGAGTGGTCGCCTGCTGAGTCTCGGGTGCGAGGGGGGGTCTTGAAACCCCTTTGTCCTTCGCGCGCCGAGTCTCCACGACGGCGATATGGGATAGAGTTCTCACAGACGGCGCCAATTAGTGGCCTGCGGCGGCTTCGTCGTGTGCCATTGTGCGGGTAAGGAGGGCTTCTGACGGAGGAGAGCACCTTGGGAGGAGATTCCCTAGTGGAGGATACCTGAAATGCTCCAGAAAACACAGGTTAGGAGGTCCCCGGAGTGTATTTCTGGGGAGGAGCCTCCGACGCCCAAGTCAGCACTTGTAGGTGACTAGATGATGTGCTCTTTTGTGTATTCCAAGAGAACTTTCTTACCTGGTTGGGATGCTTCCTGGGCGTTTATAAAGGGGGCGTACAGAAGCCATTCTCTTCACGTGGTCGTCCCAGATTACGACACGTGTTCGGTGGGATGCGATCCCGGCTTTTCGGGGAATGAAGGGACACTTATCTCAGTAAAAGTCGCCTGGCTAGAAGCCTAGGCATTCCGAGAGTGTCGTGTCGAGGTGTCCTTGTGATGGCGTGCTCCAGTGATAATGTGTCAGAACGTACTTGGAGGGCGACTTTATGGGGAGGTGTCAGAGGCTCCTTAAATGCTCTGTTCGTACTCTCTGAAGTTACTCTAACGTTTGCAGTAGTATATTCCCCGAGGATGGTCCCTCCGAGGGATACTTCTGCTTCTGGAGAGGGTTTGATTGTTCTGCCGAGGTTGGTCCTACCGCTCCCTAAGGAGGCGAATTCCCAACATTAGGCCAGGGGGGTCGTTTTATCCTTCCAACCTTGGCTGATAGTTTTCCTCTGTCGAGGTCGGTACTCCGTCAAGTCTGGGAGCTCGGCCAGTGATGGGCACCTTGGCCATCAGGTGCGAAGGAAGGGGACGCGGAGATATTTATTAATCAAGCTGAGGTGAGGAAAGTTTTTGTGAAGGCAAGACAAAGTCCAATGAAAGTTTGTGCACAGACTTCGGAAGAAAAGAGCATACTCTTTGAAAAGGCAATAGAAGAAGAAGTAGGTGACTTCGAGAAAATAAAAACAGAGGATGTAGAATTTGTCCTAGGCCGAAGTACCCGAGTGGGGAAACAACTGGTCGAAGGTGACAAGCGAAAAGTTGTATCTTTTCTATTAATGAACAAAGATCTGTTTGCCTACTCTCCGAAGGACATGCCTGGGGTAGACCCTCGGATAATTCAACATAGCCTTAAAGTACGTCAATAGGCAAAGCCTGTTCGACAAAAAAAGTGCAGGCTCTCGGCACATAAAAACAACTTTGTTAGAGCGAAGGTCCAACGGTTAATGGAGGAGGGTGTAATAAGAGAAGTCAAGTACCCCAAATGGCTTAGCAATGTTGTTATCGCCACGAAAGAAGAGAGTGATAAGCTCTGAATGTGCATCGACTTCCGAAACGTAAACGATGCCTATCATAAAGATTCTTATCCTCTACCACCTATAGAACAATTGGTGGACTCAACCGCCGAATATGGTCTGCTTAGCTTCTTCGACGCCTTCAGTGGATACCACCAAATCCGGATGGATCCTGAAGACGTGGAAAAAATCACCTTCATCATCTAAGTCGGGACCTACTGCTACATCAGAATGCCCTTTGGCTTTAAGAATGCAAGGGCCACGTACTAAAGACTGATGAATAGGGTGTTCGACTCCCAAATTGGGAGAAATATGGAAGTATATGTCAATGATATGATAGTTAAGAGCAAACTGCCCAGTAATCATATCTTAGACCTAAAGAAAACATTCCACCAACTTCAGGAATTTGGAATCCGTCTTAACCCTGAGAAGTGCGTATTCGGAGTGAATGCGGGCAAGTTCCTTGAATTCATGGTATCGGAAAGAGGTATCGATGTCAACTTAGAAAAGGTTAAGGCCCTGCTAGGATTCCGAACTTCTACAATGACAAAGGATATGCAAAGACTCACGGGGAGAATCACGGCCCTGAGCAAAGTCATCTCCAGATATCTTGGTTGTTAAGTACGGCGAGCTTAATAAGATAGCCAATGAGAATCTAGCTAACCTTCAGGAGAAGGTGGTTAAGAGCCAAGGGGAGTTGATTCAAGAATTTTCTTCGAAGGTGTCTGACCTCGACGTGAGGGTGATATCTTTCACCTCGGTAAATGAGGATTTCCAAAGGGAGAAAGAGGATGCCGTTGTTGATTTTACAAAGGCATTTGCTCTTAACTTTGAACTCCAAGTCGAGGTCGATAGGCTGAAGTAGGAGAAAAAGAAGAAAAAGAAGAAGTTGGAAAGGGAGGTCGAGGTCCTCAAGAAAGAACTAGAGGACTTGGATGCAGAGAAGGCTAAGTCTGATCAGGCAACTAAGTCCTCTTATCAAGATAGTTTTTGCCTGGCTCATCACCAAGTTCTGTCCAAATTTCCCGACCTCGACCTTTCCTTTTTGGCGGCCCTGGACATCCCCAAATGACCATCTTGGTAGTGGTCGCGGATAGAGTTCCTCAATCTCCCAGCTAATCCACCTTCGGCCCCAAAAGTTACTGCCGAAAAGGACGACGCCGAAGGTGAGGAAGTCGAAGATGCTGAGCAGCCAGCAGGTGACCAGGACCCCGAATAGGTTTCCTTTTTCTTTTTTCCCTTGTAATTTGCTCCTTGTATTTTGTGATGAAGTGTTAATGAAATTTCTTTCTTCTTCAAAATTTGGCTAAGTCCACAATTGGTCTTCGAATATCATCTTCATTCTTTAACACTCTACTATCTTCGACTGAGGGGTTTCATGACCATCTTCGATCAACGACCTTTGGGGCGGTAGTTAGGTATTTATAAGATCAAACATGTTCGGTTGAATATCTTCAGCAAAACTTAACTTGTGCAAAAAATAGTTAAGTGCCTTTTTTGCCAACCATGTTCGGTTGATTTCCTTTGGCAAAGGCTGCCTATTTTCACGAATGTCCTTTTGAAAGTGACCATGTTCAGTTTCCCTACTTGGAAGCGAATATGTTTTGTTTTCTCCCGCGGAATCGAACATGTTTGGTCACTATGCTTCGACAAAAATGTATAACTTTACACATAGGCACCTTCGGATTCAACCACCTTGAAAATTTTTCTAAGTATGGAATTCACTTATATAATTCAAGAAACGACCACTTTCAGTTTTCCACCTTCGAACATGACCATGTTCGGTCGACGCCCCTCAGATGAAACCATGTTCGGTCAAAGGAAATTACCACCTTCGGTCATACCTCCCTTGGTGTTGTTTGCACAATTTTCCAACCAGAAAATGTTCTAAGTGTAAAATTTTTTCAGAGAGTTTGAATACCATGTATTTTTCAACTCTTCTCCTTCAGTATTACCAAGCTTGTAGACTCTTAGCTGAACTTCTTCAAGGACCAAATAAGGTCTATCCCAATTTGTGCGAAGTACTCCATGGGATGATCTTCGTGCTTCAAATTCAGCTCTTTGGAGGACGAGGTCCCCTTTCTTAATTCCTTTACACTTGACATGCAAGTTTGTAGCAATAACAATTCTCTATTGAAAACTTTTCTTCTAAGTTCGGCCATCTCCCTATGCTCGTCAATTAAATCCAACTTGACCTTTAAACCGAGATTGTTCCCTTCTTCATCGAACACCTGTATTCTAATAGATAGGTGTGCGACCTTGACAAGGAGAACGGCCTATGTTTCAAAGACGAGTGAGAAGGGTGTCTCGCCCGTGACCCTTTTAGGAGTTGTTCGGGAGCTCTACAGCACACTCAGAAGCTGTCTTGGCCATTTTCCCTTTGCTTCTTTCAACTTTTTTTCAGACCATCTTTTATTGTTCTGTTGGACACTTGAACTATCCATTGCTCTGAGGATGGGCTACCAGGGCAAAGTGCAATTTAATTCCAATGATGGTAGTGAATTCCTGGAACCCCTTATCAGTAAATTGGGAACCATTATCAGCTACTATCATCCTCAGAACCCCAAAATCTACATACGATGTTCTTCCAGAAAAATCTCTGTATGTCCCTCGCCAATATTGCTACTAAAGGCTCTACCTCGATCCACTTGGTGAAGTAGTCAACTATGACTACAAAAAATTTCACTCATCTGAGAGCTATTGGGAGAGGCCCAAAGAGGTCTATACCCCATACGGTGAAGGCGCAAGGGTAGTTTGCCAAAGTTATGACTTCCGAAGGTAGTTTCTGAACAGGACCGTGACTCTGGCAGTTGTCATATTTCTGGACGAACTGCCTCACGTCCTTCCTAAAGGTAGGCCAGAAGTATCCTTAGCGGAGTAGTACCCCGGCGAGGGTATCAGTTCCTATGTGAGAACCACAAGTGTTAGTGTTGTGCCCAAAAGCCAATCATGAGATGATTGTATTTTTGCACAATGAGTCATGATATTTTATTAAGGCATTAATCCAGCAATTATGTTTGTTGTTTTGTTCCTGCGTAACTTAACAAACATAATTGTAACCCTAGAATAATGATATTCTTAAAAGTCCCTGGTCTAGTATTATTGTGGAGCGGGTTGCAATAATACATAACGACTAGCATATGTGGAGACTAATATGAGATATGTAGTCTACATATGGGTACAAGTTGGAGAACTTGTGTACTGGATCGACCCACCATGAGAACACTACATGGATCGTTATATGAGTGTCATAAGTGATTCCCATAGTGATCAGGGTATATGTAGTCCTTCGACCTAAGATCATCAAGGTTCCCTACATGTGAGTCACATACTTTGATACTTTCCTTTGTTGCTCGTAACTGAGTGAACTTGAAGGAGGTCATTGGGTATGTCACATATCATGCGGAGGGATTTGTATGATCAAGATGGGATTTGTCCCTCCTATGTAACGGGAGCGATATCTTCGGGCCCCTTGATAGAGTGAGACTTAGAAAATGCATGGCCATGCTCGGATGAGTTGATATACGATATCAATGTCATCAGTTTAAGTTAGTCTACTCGGTAATCAAGAAACCAAAGATTGGGCTATACGAGAGTGACACATTCCATGTCTCGTGCTTAGTCTTGATATCTTGGACAAAGGGACAATGGCATATATCGGTGATGATCATAAAGGTATAGTCGAATCATCGACAATCTTGTCACTTGGGTAGCAATGTGTGTTGCTAGACACTGCTCGTTGCTTATGATCATAAATGTGATTTATGATCATTGCCAACGTGATAAGAGCCTATTGGGTCGCACACATAGAGCAATTTGGATCATTAGAGTGCATGGGCTAATTATTTGGGTTATGGTTTCATTTTAATTTCGTATTAATAATGGGCCCAAGAGTTGAGCCATTATTAAGCCCGAAATTAAATCCTAATTGGATTAGGGCTTTGAAACCCATTAGGCCTGGAAGTTGAGTCTCACTATAAATACAACTTTTAAGTGAGAAATTCGCAGGTCTCCTTGCCCTAGCCTCCCAAAAGGACAGTCGCACTCTTCTCTTGCAATTCCTTGGAGGACGCAAGCTAGCACTGCGAGCGCAAGAGAAACGCATCTGCCGGGACGTGGTGGAAGCGTGGTGATCCCGAGAGGCTCGTGTGGATACCATAGAGAGCCTGAACACGTCAACTGTTCAGGTTTTGTGATTCGACTCTACAGTTGAGTGAGAGATTTCAACCGAAAATTAGGTATGAAAATTTTTGAACACCCGGTTTACCTCGTTTCACTTGGATCCTGGAGGGTTTCGGTTAAATTTCGCTGCGCTGTTTGGCTCCCGAAACCCAACAACAAACTCCCTCAGGACTTCTTTGAGGACCATCTCAACATCTTTTTCACTGACACACCTCTGTAACGGACTTGTGTACCTTGGCCTGTACAGCTCTTCCCCAATCAGGAAAAGAGTTCCTTGGCCTTAGCCAAACTCTCCTCTGACCGACTTCGGGCTGAGGTTTGTTTAGCTGCCCAAGCCCGAAGGTACCCACTGTATGCCAACAGTTGCAAAAAGGGAAAATTCTAAAAAAATGTCAAAAAGGGACTAAGAAAAGGAAACTTAGAAATTTTCTAAGTCTTAAAGGATTGAAGTTTACCTGGGTAGCCTGCTCATTCATCCTTGCAGAGAGGACTTCTTCATTGGGGCACTCCTCGATCAGGGACTGGAAAGTGGCATTTGGCATAATGCCCTTCGCCATCTGGGGAGCCATTTTCTGGCTATCCTCAAACAACAGGTTCATGTTTTTCGTGAAAGTCTAGAAGGGCTCCTTTAGGACCATGTCCCTCGGGATTTTGGAATCTTGAATAGCCCTTCTTCGGGCATTGTTCTCCACCCAGGGGGCCTGTACTTCTTCACCTGCAAAGTCATGCCGAAGTTCCATTAGAACGTTATCCATTAGCCATTCATCTATAAGGTCTAAAATGTCAAAAATTGCCAAACTCATAGAAGAATAGCTAAGGGACAAACTGGAGGAAGTTCAGCATCTTCTTCCTCGAAGTCACTAACTTCGAGGACCTCGGCGAGAACACCTTTGTCTTTCCTTTTTCGGCGTTCCTCAAGTTCTTCGGCTAAAAGACCACCGACTGAAGTCCCCAAAAGATCACCGATTGAAGTCCCCAAAATAGCCGGCTCCGAAGATGGATCGACACGAACAGGAATTTGATTCTGCACCTTCACGGAGTCTTCGGGCGGAGGAGATGTCAGTCAAAAAGACCCTAGAGGGATGAAGAAAGAAGGGCAAGGCCATTCCCCCCGAAGTGCTAGATGTCAGCGAGTTTGATGGGGAGGCTGCCTATCAAGACCCTACCTCAGTGCTTGGCCCAGGCCAAAAATGTAGGAAAAATACATTAAAAATCATGAGGGACTCAATTGAAAAAGTGGAAAGTGATGTATATGTGCAACCGATAACTATCGGGTCTAAAATACACATGAGAAAAGGCCTAAGAACTAATGGGAAAAAACAAAGTTTAAGGGACAAATTGAATGTTCTTTTGGGTGCTAATAGTGATACTAAGTGGCATGGGAGGAATCATTAAGCCATGCAAAATTGTTTAAGCCAAGAAGGGCATTAAGCCCATTTTTGTGCACAAGTGGCACTTGGCTAGCTAATGCATGCTTCCACTTAACTGAAAATCATTAGTTTCATTCAAAACTTCATTTTTGCAAGTCAAAGTGTGTTCTTCGTGTTCTTGGGTTGAAGGCTTTGAGTTCATGCCAAATTGGTGATGATTGAAGCTTGAATTGAATAATCAAGCTTGTAATTGGTGTTTTCGGGCTAAGGTGACTTTGGACTTGTGTTTTTAAGCATGGTCTTGAAGATTCAAGTGTTAATCGAGAGGTCAAGCTAGTAATTGGTAAGGTTTCAAAAATTCTACTTGATTTTGGTCATGTTCCATGTTCAAGTAGAGTAATGGCTTCTAAGTGATAGTATTATTGAGCTATATGATCTTATATTTCTAGATGGGGCATATATGGAACCTTCAGGTTTATGTGATTTCTTGGCTAGCTAGTCATTAATGGCAAGTACTAAGGTTCAAGTTAAGTAGGCCAGCTTATCTTTGAACTTGAAGCTCTATTGGATCGGAGTTGGATTAGTAAAGCTTGGAATGCAAACTATGTCTGTGTACTTGCTAGTTGGTGTCGGCAGAGAAGGGCATTGTGTTGTGGTGCGTGTGTTGTATGCTTGTTTGCTTGGATGTGCTTGCTAACCCCTTGTAGTTATTATTATCATGTATATATGTTACTGTTATCATGTGTACATGTTATTATGTTTGTGTTTTGGTGTTTTCTTGTCTTTCTTGCAGGTTAAGCAAAGCTATAAGGAGGTTAAGATTTTGGGCTTAACTAAATTAGCTCCTTGGAGCTGTAGTGAACCTTACTGAGTTTATAAACTCATGCCCCTTATTGTGTCTGTTTCAGGAAAAGGCTTAGAGCTTGAGTGATTGTGTATGTTGCTTGTGTGCTAAGTTAGTGCACTTTTTTCAAGGTATATGCCAAAACCGAATGCTTGGCTTGTGAGTACATTGTGCAAGTCTTATGGTTATTTTTCAAACTTATGTGTTTGAGTTTTACAGGCTTTTGTGTAGATTATGGGACAAGTTTAGGACAATGGATGTGTGCTCATGGGCATTAGTGTTTTGGTTTGCTTTTATGAGCATGAACTCGGTGATAGGACTTTTCCTACATTCTTTGATCTTGTATTGTACTTTTAAGGTGGCTCTCGGGTATTATCGTTAAGTTGGGTATGTAAAGCATACCTTGTGGCCATTTTGGACAATGAGTACTCTTGGTATGTTTCAAAGTGATTAGTACTAGTATGAAGGCCATTTTGTGTATATATAGCCTCAGTTGAACTATGGACCTGTGTATATTTTATGAATGGATGAATGACAAGTTATGCTCTATTTATGTGTTCTTGGAATTGACCTTATTGAGTTAAACCTCTATATTTCTTGTTAGGCCGAATGTACATTGACATGAAAACATGTTTTTAAACATCCACAATTATGAGCTTCTTGGTTGCCATACATTAGAATGCCACACTTGGTGAGCACACAGCCTATACACCTAAAGATAAAAGTGTGTATGCCTTGCCTTGTATTGCAAGTAACTTTTGAAGCCTTTCCTTGTATTGCAAGTAACTTTTGAAGCCTTGCCTTGTGTTGCAAGTAACTTATGGGCCTTGCCTTGAAATGCAAGCAAAGTGTATAGTGCTACCTAGTAAGCCTCCTGCGGCACCTCCCAAGCCTTAACCTTAAGAAAATAAGACTTAAGCTACACAAGTGAAAGTTGGCCGAAACCTAAACCTACTCATAACATATATAAGTGCAAGAATTAAATGACTTTCAGGGTAGCTTAATTGAATGGCACTCTAGGTGCACAGGTTAGGGCTTGTGTGGGGTGTGGCAGTGCCAAACTCCCACTAGGTTTGTCTCTTAGCCATTCATTTATGAGTTTGAGATTTTTTGATATTTTAGACCTTGTAGATGAATGGCTAAAAGATAATGCTATAACGAAACTTCGGCATGACTTTACAGATGAGTGAGCCTATGCTCAGTGGATGATAGAGCATGTTCAGAAGAGGCCCCTTTCTTGACTCAAAAATCCCGAACGACAAGGCTCTGAGGGAGCCCTTCTAGACCTTCACGGAGGACATGGATTTGTTCTCCGAAGATAGCCAGAAGATGGCCCCTCATATGGCGAGGGGCATTGTGACCAATGCCACCTTCCAAACTCTGATGGAGGAGTGCCCAAACATTATCCTTTAGGACTTAGAAAAATTTTGAGTCTTTATTGCTAGTGACCCTCATTCTGACTCTTTCTCCTTGTCTCTCTTTTACAACTGTTGCCATATAGAGGCTATTTTCGGGCCTAGGCTGTCACACCTCACACAGGCCCTGGTCCATTCACTTAGTGTTACTCTCACCCAAACTGTAGTTTAGTTACCAACTTTCAATTCGGCCAACTAAAGTTTCTTAACCTTAAGTCTTATTTTCTTAAGGTGTTAGCCTGGGAGGTGGCCCAGGAGGCTTAGGAGTATAACGCAATTAATTTCTTGCACCAGAAGTAAGGCCCAATACCACTAACTTGCAAAACAAGCAAGGCTATAATAGGTAACTTGCATAACAAGCAAGGCAAACACTTAATGAAATTTAAGTGTCTAACATGTGTGCAATCAAGTGAGCTATTTTAGAATGGCAACCAAGAAGCCCAAGGTGTCATATAGTTTGAAAACTCATGTTTGAATGCACATGTACATCTCGGCCATAAAAGTACAAGGAGGTTCATAAGAAGAACATACTTCACATTAATACTAGAACATACACAAGCCCATAAGCATTCAATTTACAAGTCCAAAACCATACCATAAGTGCAAACATAACTTGGCCTACCAAGGTACTCCATGTACCACAAAATACCTAGGCAACCGAGACTACATAAATATGTACATACAAAAGTAGTCTACCTAGCACACATACATGGCTACATGCCATGATTCCAAAGTTTTCAATACCAAGTTATGTTATAACCCAAAGCATCTAGTGCTCAAACAGAACCTTAAGTATGCCATAAAGCAGCACACACTGCAGTACAAGTCTTATGGCCATGTTCATGGTCATAAAGGTGAAAACTATTATCAGAGCAACTGTTCACATATCCATTGCAGCCCACCTAGACAAGTCCCACTCTACAATCTTGCACAACTCAAGACATAAGTCTCGGCCAACTTCAATAAAGACTTGTAATGCACATAATTAACCAAGCCAAGCACACATTGGCACATACCTTATTACACAAGCAAAGCTAGCACAACACACTAGCAAACTCAAGCTACTATAACTCAGGCCGAATATCCTTTCCTGAAAAACAAAGTATGGGCAACGAGTACAATACTCAGTAGAGTTCACCATTAATACCAACTCAATAAGAGCTTATTTAGTTAAGCCGAGTGTATGACTCAAGGCTTAACCTCCTCAAGCTCAATATACCCTGCAAAACAAGACACAAAGACAAGAAAACCACAACATATATATGCACATACTAGTATACCCGAGACATATAAGCCACAATAACAAGTAATTGGCTAGCAAGCCCAAAGAATCACTCAAGCACACAATGAAGACACACACACACCACAATCACCATTCGGCCAAGTAGCATAACATGTGCCATTGTGCACTTTTGCACACAAAACTTCACCATAAAGTCCACTTCCACTAGAGCTCCAAAATGCCTAGCAAAATGGCCACATTCACTTGGATTTCTAGCACATGTCCATAGTCAATTAGCTAATCAACAATCACAACCGAATCAATCTCAATAGCCCATCAAGTAACTAAGGTCATTTAGAAAATCTAACCATCACTTAGCTACTTTAAACACTTGAATCATGGTATACTACCAAGCAATCAAGTAGTTTAGTGAACCCTACCTCAAATTAAGCTTGAGTAGCCTCGATTTAGCTTGAGCCCGAAACGTTTTCTTCCACAATTGGCCTAACATATCACTAATTAGGCATTAACACTCCTTGTCCATGGAATATATACCATGTTTTCAAGGAAAACACAAAGGATTACCTTAATCCCAAGCTTGAAACATCTCGGCCTCCATTGTTTCTTCAAATCAAAAGCTCCATTTGAGTTGCCTAGTGACGAAAACAAGAATCCCAAGCTTGATTCCTTTCTTTCAAGCTTTAATTGCCTCCTTGGTGTTCTAACCCGAGACCAAATTTAGTGGAAAGCTCAAGAACACAAGCAAAGCAAGTCTCGGCCAAGGAGAGGTAAGCCCGAAATGAAAGTAAAATGAGTTAATGGAAGCATGCATGTCCGAATACAAGCCACATGTGATTAAAAGTGGCAATAACGTTAGCTTTAGGCCTCACAAATCTTGCATGGCTCATTTGAGCCCTCACTTCCTCATGGCTGCATTTTTATCACTAAAACACATGCACCTTTCGGCACTTATGTCACTTTATGGCTCACATTGCCAAGCACACATCAAAAGTGCCCAATATGTCCATTAAACCCATGTAGTAACTGGCCAAGTACTTGTACAAGTACCAGTTAGGCAAACTAAGGTAATGATGCCTTAATACCTTAGTGGGGGACATGATTTGACTAGCCATCATTAAAATCCACTAAAGTTGGCCTAGTATTGCACTAGTCACCATATAATTTTGCAAGGCCGAAAACTCCCACTCTAAAGTTGTAGTTTCATTAGCACCACTAGTTTAAGTGTGCATTTTAGTCCTCCTTCTTTATTTTCTTGCAATCTTCCCATGGCCACTTTCTTTGTGCAAATAAGACCCGAAAGTCCTCAACTTGGCACATTTACCACTGTGCCTTGTTTTCACAGTCCTTTCCTGTTTCCCATGGTGTTTCTCCTTATTTCCTTGGCCTGAGACAAGCACTTAGAAGGTGAACCTAACATGGGCAGTTAAACAATCTTTGATCCAAAGTCAATCGGAGGAGAACTTGGCCAAGGCCAAGGAACTGTTTGCAAGCTCGATTGTCAAGTATGATGAGCTCAACAAAATCACCAAGGAGGACTTGACCAACCTTCGGCAGGAAAAGTTGAGCAACCAAAAGAGGCTAGTCGAGGAGTTCACCTCCAAGATTTCTGACCTCAGTGTAAAGGTCATTGAGCTATCTTTAGAGGGTGAGGTCATTCGGATGGAGCGGGAAGATGTAATTGCCGACCTCAAGAAGTCTCTGGAGACAAATGCCATCATACTCTCCGAGAATAAGCGGCTGAACAAGGAGAGGAAGAAGAAGAAGAAGAAGTTGGAAAGGAAGTTGAGGTGCTGAAGAAGGAACTAAAGGACCTGAAGGCTGAAAAGGCCAAGTCAAATGAGGTGACTAAGTCCTCATTCCAAGATGGGTTCTACCTTGCCCGTCATCAGGTTCTTTCCTGGTATCCTGACTTAGACCTCTCATTTCTACAGGCGCTTGATATTCCTGAAGGACTATCTTTGATGTGGTCGAGGGTTAAGTTTCTCAGCCTCCTCATTCCTCCCCCTTTGGCTAATGATGTTGGTGAAGATGAAGATGACGATGCTGAAGGTGATGATGCCGAGGATGCTGAAGAACCTGAAGATGGACAAGACGAACAATAGGCTTCTTCTTTTTTTTTTGTACCCTACACCTTGTACTTCATCATTTGAACCTAATAGAACTTTCCCATTTTTTGTTCAAAAGTTTCGCTAAATCCACGATTGGTACGAATTCGGTCATTGTTCCAACATTCGGCTTTTACCCATCTTCGGAGATGAGTTCATTCGTTGGTGTATTATCCTTAAAAGATATTATCAAGGATTCACAACCTTAGTCTTTCCAAGGGATAACATTCTAAATGTTTTGGACTTAACCATATTTGGTTAGCTACACTTAGGATCAACCATCTTCGGTCAACATTCCTTGGGAGATTTGCTTTGTTCAAAAATAATTAAGTACCTTTGGGATGAACTATGTTCGGTTGACCACCTTCAGTAAAACTTGTACAATACTACTAATGTATTTTCAGAAGCAACCATATTCGGTTCACCTTCTTCGGCATATTCTGCACAATTTTTCCCTTGAAAATTTTTCTAAGTATAGAATTTTTTCAAAGAGTCTGAATGCCATGTGTTTTTCAACTCTTCTCATTCAATATTCCTGAGCTTATAGACTCCTGGCCGAACTTCTTGAGGACCAAATAAGGTCCTTCCTAATTTACCTGAAGTACTCCATGAAATGGTCTTTGGGGTTCTAGTTCAACCTTTTGAAGAACAAGGTCTTCTTCTTTAATCCCTTTGGACTTTGATAGTCGAAGTGCCTATCACCCTTCAAACCGGTAGGCTCGGGTAAGGCACCGCCCTCGGAAAGGAAAGCACTGACTTCAGAAAGGAGGATGCCCGACCCCCTTACATCCGACCTTGGTAATTCTTCATCATCCCTGGAGACAAAAGTACCAACCTAGGGAATACGGTCTATCATCACCCTCGGTGAGACGACCAAACCACCTTCGGCAAGGAAGGACACCCCCGAACAAGACCACCCTCGATGGAGATATTCCCATATTACTGAAGTGATCTTGGGAGATGGTTCTCCTGCTCCGAAGAGCTCTCTTCTACCTAAGGCACCTCAGGAGTACGACAGAAGCAATTAAGGAGCCTCTGACACATCCCCGACACGCCGCCCTCAGACACGCACTGACATGCCCCCTTCAGAAATGGTCTAGCACGCCGCCCTCACGCGGCCTAGGTTCCTGGCCAGGCGGCCTGTGGTCAGCTAAATGTTCCCCTTCTTTCTGAGGGTATGGATTGCATCTGACCGAACACGTGTCATAATCTGGGCCGGCCACGTCAAACGGACTTTTACTGTTCACCCCTATAAATATTTGGTAAGCACCCAAGGAAAAGTTAATTGGACTTTTAAGGAGAAATATCTCCATTTATTGCTTACTCTCCAATTCCTAAACACTGACTTGGGCATCGGAGGCTTCGCCTCGGAAAAACACCCCGGGGACCTCCTAACCCTTGTTTTTCTGAGACATTGTAGCCCTTCTCCTGCCAGAACTCTCCCACCCAGGCATTCTCTCGTCGGCAGTCTTTGCATCAGGCTCACCATGTCACACACAAACAATGATGTGGAAGGGCATCATTTGGTGCCGTCTGTGGGAACTGTCTCCCAGGTCGCCATTGTAGAGACTCGACGCTCAAAGGACAAAGGGCTCCAAAACTCCACCTCCGCACCGGAGGCTCAGCCGGCGACCCAGTAGCCCATTGTAGAGACTTCTACGCCGGAAGACGATCCCCCTCTCACAGTGACAATGAACTTCTTGCGAGACTTCCAGCGCTCCATAGTTACCGAAATGACAGGGCAGCTTGACCAGAGGAGGCTTCAGCCTCCACTGGCTCGCAGAACATCCCCTTCAGCAGTAGCTCGAGAGAGAAGCTTAAGGTCCACCCACTAGAGTTCCAGGAGTGAGGACTCTCTAGATGCATCTTCAATGGAGGATGTGCCCCCTAGGACACGACCTGCCAGGGAAGAAGCCCCGAAGGAAGCCAGGGCTTCCTCTCAGCGGAGTCCATCTCCGTATTGGAGGTCTCCATCTCCTTGGTGCCAAAATTATTCCCCGAGAAGAAGAAGAAGTTCGCCATTGAAAATGGCCACTAGACAGCAAGGGGAAGCCGATACGGCTGCCCTTATGGAAAAGATCCTCGGAAGACTGGAAAAGGTTGAGAGACAGATCTCCCGAAACTAGTCTGGTCGAGGTTGTCTGACACCTATACCGAGGAAAAGTCATCCTTCGTGCGGGAAATAGTGGAGGCACCCATGCCTAATGACTTCAAGGTGCCACGATTAGAAACCTATGATGAAGCTAATGGCAGGCTCCGGTGGAGGAACTGCTTGGACCTCGGGCAAATCCTCGGCCTCGGCGACATCCTCGGGGGGGAAGGGGGTCCTTCTTCGCCCTCTTCGCCGAAGATGGGCCGGCCACAGATGTTTTTTCGCCGCTTCGGGCCCCCTTCTTCATTTGCTCCCCCTTCTCGGCTTGACCGAGGAAGAGAGATTTGTAGAACACGGCCGACTGATCACCCATCTCTGAAAAAGCAGGAAAACATCAGTGTACGTCCAAAAGGATACTTATACTAAAAAATGGAAAGAAACTTACTTTCAAAAAAGGCCTCGAAAGAGAGCTCCCCCCGAAGGAGCATCACAAGCCAAGACCTTTTCCCGTCGGCTTTAGGAGCTGGCATGTCGAGGTCCGTCTTATGCTCCTTGATCACCCCTAGCTCCCGAAGGACCTCCTCAGTCATGAGGTCCCATTTGATGAGGAAGGGATACAAGGAGCGAGGTGGGACCTCGGAATCCTAGTCGGCGACAGCCCGGACATGGCTGTCGAAGTCCTTGAATCTAGTCGCCAACTTAGGAATTCGTAACTTTTTGGGGTCAATGACATCCGTCTCCAACTTTCCCAGAGCCCACCTAGTCGGCATACCTGACCACGCCTCCGCCACCTTCAAGAAGAAAAACTTCCTTTGCCACCCTCGCCAACTATCCTTAGTGTTGAAAGTGAACATATATTTTTTGCTCCCTGATCCCCGAGGCAGCATGAAATAGTAGCCACCCTTCGGGACCAGATAGAGCTTGTAATACTGCATGAAAAGGATGAAGTGGGGTTCTACCTTGAAAACCCCACACATGCAAAAGAAGGCATTAAAATAACAGTAAGAATTGGGTGGAAGCTGATTCACGGCTATGCCATGGGATTGGCAAAAGTCGTAAATCATCTTCGGTGGAGGAAACTGAAGTCCGGCCTTCAGTTGGGCATAGAAGACGGTAGCCTCGTCCTTACCATTCATAAAGCTAAAATGACCAGGATGAGGTAGTCTGGTGGTGGCATAAAAGGGGAGGAAAAACTTGGTCGTCCACTTCTCTAACTTCTCCGAACTAGTGCAACAAGGGTGAGACATGAGAGGTTGCCAGCTCTCGAGAATGGCTTGAATAGACATGAGAGGAACGAGAGAAGACATGTTCGAAAAAAGACAAGTGACGTCAGAAAAGAGAATCAAGGGACTTCGGGAAGAGAAGAGGAAGTTTCGGGGACTAGAAAAAACAAAAGCTGAAATGACCGAAGAACCTTTGAAAAATAAACCCACCAAAGTGTTTGTCAAAGTCTGGGTTAGAGGACGCCGTCGTAGATGGTTGTCAGAAATCGCTCCGCCACTTACACCGCCATGAAAAGAGAAGAAAGAGAAGGAAGAGCTTAGAAACAGATGAAAGCAAAAGAAGAATAGAAGAGAGCAAATGAGGGGAGCAAGGCTTTATATAGGCCGAAGAGGGTAGCCGAATCGTCGCAATAACTACCCTGCGAAGGCGAATCGTCGCCAAAATTGCCCCTCGCATGCGAAAAGACGTGGTGTAACCGACGTGACTGCCTCCAACCATCGCTCGCCATGTGTCATCCAACGTGAGAAACTAGGACACGCTTTCTGACATCACGGAAACCCAGGCATGCTTATCTGTAACTGACTTGCCTGGTTTCGAGACATGACGGTTCACTAACCTCCAGCAGAAAAAGTAAAAATAAAGGGAGTACGCTCCCCTAGGTCGCCAAAGGACTGGGTGTGACACCTTGAGCAATGTCCCTCTCGGAGTCCAGCAAATTGTCTTTCGGGAGACTAGAGCCGAAGTCTCCACTTCGACTTTTCAAGGGGGGGCATGTGATAGC
Organism: Aquilaria sinensis; assembly: GCA_005392925.1. Classification (NCBI taxonomy): domain Eukaryota; kingdom Viridiplantae; phylum Streptophyta; class Magnoliopsida; order Malvales; family Thymelaeaceae; genus Aquilaria; species Aquilaria sinensis. The sequence goes on along the minus strand of SMDT01002116.1, from coordinate 59,411 downwards.
CGAAGTGCCTATCGCCCTTCAAACCCGTAGGCTTGGGTAAGGCACCGCCCTCGGAAAGGAAAGCACTAACTTCAGAAAAGAGGATGCCCGGCCCCCTTACATCCGACCTTGCTAATTCTTCATCATCCCTGGAGACAACAGTACCAACCTCGGGAATACGGTCTATCATCACCCTCGGTGAGATGACCAAACCACCTTTGGCAAGGAAAGACGCCCCTGAACGAGACCACCCTCGGCGGAGATATTCCCTTATTACTGAAGTGATCTTGGGAGATGGTTCTCCTACTCCGAAGAGCTCTCTTCTACCTTGTGTGCGACCCAATAGGCTCTTATCACGTTGGCAATGATCATAAATCATATTTATAATCATAAGCAATGAGCGGTGTCTAGCAACACATCATTGCTACCCAAGTGACAAGATTGTCGATGATTCGACTATACCTTTATGATCATCACCGATATATGCCATTGTCCCTTTGTCCAAGATATCAAGACTAAGCACGAGACATGGAATGTGTCACTCTCGTATACCCCAATCTTTGGTTTCTTCATTACCGAGTAGACTAACTTAAACTGATGACATTGATATCGCATATCAACTCATCCGAGCATGGCCATGCATTTTCTAAGTCTCACTCTATCAAGGGGCCCGAAGATATCACTCCCGTTACATAGGAGGGACAAATCCCATCTTGATCATACAAATCCCTCCGCATGATATGTGACATACCCAATGACCTCCTTCAAGTTCACTCAGTTACGAGCAACAAAGGAAAGTATCAAAGTATGTGACTCACATGTAGGGAACCTTGATGATCTTAGGTCGAAGGACTACATATACCCTGATCACTATGGGAATCACTTATGACACTCATATAAGGATCCATGTAGTGTTCTCATGGTGGGTCGGTCCAGTACACAAGTTCTCCAACTTGTACCCATATGTAGACTACATATCTCATATTAGTCTCCACATATGCTAGTCATTATGTATTATTGCAACCCGCTCCACAATAACACTAGACTGGGGACGTTTAAGAATATCATTATTCTAGGGTTACAATTATGTTTGTTAAGTTACACAGGAACAAAACAACAAACATAATTGCTGGATTAATGCCTTAATAAAATATCATGACTCAATGTGCAAAAATACAATCATCTCATGATTGGCTTTTGTGCACAACACTAACATCATCAAGCTCATGGCTCTCTTCCAAACTTAGCCCTAGCTCAATGGTTGCTTGAAAATAAATAAAAAAACCCATGAGAGCAAGAGATCCCTTACCAAAGTAGGTAGGCCAAAAATCAAGCTTGATCCTTGAAGTACTCAAGCAATAGCTCTAGTTTGGTTCCAATTGCTTCGTTTTGCCTTCAATTTCAATCAATTGAAAGTTTGAAGGTGTAGTAGCTATGGAGGAAGTGTGGCTATGTTCTTGGGCTAGAGGTGGACAAAAATGAGAGAGAGATAAATGATTTGGTCACTTAAATGGCCTTAAATGAGCTTAAGGCCACAAAACACACTTAACAACCTTAACCTTGCTTTATGTCATTTTCCTTCTCACTAATTATGGTATCTTTGCCTTAAACTCATTAGTACACATGTGCCCAACATTTTTTACTATTTATCAAGTCTTGGCTGCCTCCCCCATGGTGGGATAACCCCATAAATCTGTTAGTATTGTGCCCAAAAAGCCAATCATGAGATGATTGTATTTTTTGCACATTGAGTCATGATATTTTATTGAGGCATTAATCCAGCAATTATGTTTGTTGTTTTGTTTCTGCGTAACGTAATAAGCATAACTGTAACCCTAGAATAATGATATTCTTAAACGCCCCTAGTCTAGTATTATTGTGGAGCGGGTTGCAATAATACATAATGACTAGCATATGTGGAGACTAATATGAGATATGTAGTCTACATATGGGTACAAGTTGGAGAACTTGTGTACTGGACCGACCCACCATGAGAACACTTCATGGATCGTTATATGAGTGTCATAAGTGATTCTCATAGTGATCATGGTATATGTAGTCCTTCGACCTAAGATCATCAAGGTTCCCTACATGTGAGTCACATACTTTGATACTTTCCTTTGTTGCTCGTAACTGAGTGAACTTGAAGGAGGTCATTGGGTATGTCACATATCATGCGGAGGGATTTGTATGATCAAGATGGGATTTGTCCCTCCTATGTAACGGGAGTGATATCTTCGGGCCCCTTGATAGAGTGAGACTTAGAGAATGCATGGCCATGCTCGGATGAGTTGATATACGATATCAATGTCATCAGTTTAAGTTGGTCTACTCGGTAATCAAGAAACCAAAGATTGGGCTATACGAGAGTGACACATTCCATGTCTCGTGCTTAGTCTTGATATCTTGGACAAAGGGACAATGGCATATATCGGTGATGATCATAAAGGTTTAGTCGATTCACCGACAATCTTGTCACTTGGGTAGCAATGATGTGTTGCTAGACACCGCTCATTGCTTATGATCATAAATGTGATTTATGATCATTGCCAACATGGCAAGAGCCTATTGGGTCGCACACATAGAGCTATTTGGATCATTAGAGTGCATGGGCTAATCATTAGGGTTATGGTTTCACTTTAATTTCGTATTAAAAATAGGCCCAAGAGTTGAGCCATTATTAAGCCTGAAATTAAATCCTAATTGGATTAGGGCTTTGAAACCCATTAGGCCTGGAAGTTGAGTTTCACTATAAATACAACTTTTAAGTGAGAAATTCGCAGGTCTCCTTGCCCTAGCCTCCAAAAAGGACAGCCACACTCTTCTCTTGCAATTCCTTGGAGGACGCAAGCTAGCACTGCGAGCGCAAGAGAAACACATCTGTCGGGACGTGGTGGAAGCGTGGTGATCCCGAGAGGCTCGTGTGGATACCATAGAGAGCTTGAACACGTCAACTGTTCAAGTTTTGTGATTCAACTCTACAGTTGAGTGAGAGATCTCAACCGAAAATTAGGTATGAAAATTTTCGAACACCCGGTTTACCCCGTTTCACTTGGATCCTGGAGGGTTTCGGTTAAATTCCGCTGCGCTGTTTGGCTCCCGAAACCCATCAGTGGTATCAGAGCTACTGGTGAAACCCTAAATCGGGATTGAGTGTTGAATCGCATGATGCTATGTGTTCGGTTGCTTTTCGGCCATGATTAATTAGATTGATTCAAGATGCATGAAACTGGAATTCGTAATGAACATATGACATATATGAAGAAACGACACTAATTGGTTAATGAGATTAACCCGAAATTGATAGGTATGAGATACCTATATGGATTAGGATTCTTGCAATAGTTGCAAAAACCCTAGCTTGGTTCGGATTCGGCCTGTTCGGGCACCGAAAGTAAGGTATTTTTGGTGGCTCGAATAGAGGAGTCTCGGGTGCCTACTTTCTCAAAATACAAGATTTCGGGCTAAGCAATTGTAAGAAAATTTTTTGCGCAGGGGGGCGCTGCCCCCCACGCCCCCCGCAAGGGCGGCTCCCCTTGACCTCGTCCGCTGACCGGTCAGCGGAACCACCGCCCACTGACAGGCCAGCGGGACCGCCATATGCGAAGCGCCACATAAATAAAAACTGGTTAATCAACACACGAAAATTGGCATGCATCTTTGTTGAATGAGATTTGACATGATATGCTGATTGGTGTTTGAAGCATGGTGCATGGTTATAGCCCTTGATTGGTTGTACTTGTAAATACGGCCTGCGAGTCGTGCCTTTTCTTATCACTCTCATTGTACATTCTCTTCTCACCTTACTCCCCTCGAATGTAACTCGAGGTTTCTATTATTGATGTAATGGTGCATTATGGGATCATCCAAGGTGGTATGTCCAAGGATCATCCAAGGTGGTATGTCCAAGGAGGTGACAACAAAAGGGCAACCAAGAAAGGAAGAGAAGGAGCTTGTGAAGACTCTTTTCTTTTCTTAGGCTTTTATGATATTCTCATTGGCTTGAGAATATCGCATAGTTTGGGCTATAACCATGTCACGTTTACTTTCTTGTAAGCATGAGATGCATGTTTTATATTTGTATGTGATGCATGTATAAGACAACCGGAGATAACAAATTGGTGAGATCAAAAGAAAAATCCCTCAAACAAATATTAAGTCATTAAATGTGATGCCTTCCAAATGTTGGCACTCGTCAAGACTTTGATCAACATTAGGTGGGTTTGCCAAAGCAAAGCACCTATGTTCATCTTGGTAAGGCGCGATGGGATAATAGTGATATCCAAACTGCTAACTTTGGGTTCGACTTAACTAAGTCATCCTAATAGGATTAGGGACTTAGAGGCATAGAGTTGGGCTTAAGTTCATGAGATGAGCTTGGACAAGTGTTGTTCACCCAACTATCCAAGAGTTGCATAAGATGATGCAATTGGCAAGGAGTTGCCTACCTAAATAGCTGTAACTTGAGAGAAAAGCCAAAGCTGACTCAGGTTGTGGTCAAATATGGATCTTGGCCCACTAGAATACCTTAGCGCCGAGGTGTTCCGAAATAATATCGAGGGTTATTATTTTGAGGAAAATAGTGGGAGTATCGTTTAATAAAAGTCCTTATTAAATGAATTAAAATACATGACTCTTACACTGCATATTTACTGTTGTAGATAACCATGGCACAAAACACATCGACACTTTCGTTGCGATCGATCCTTGAGAAGGAAAAACTGAATGGGACCAACTTTCTCAAATGGTACCGAAACTTGAGGATAGTCCTCAAGCAAGAGAGAAAGGCTTATGTCCTAGAGCAGCCCATTCCGAATGAGCCTGCTGCCACTGCTCCAAGAGCTGAAAGGGATGCTCACAAGAGGCATTCTGATGATGCTTTGGATGTTGCATGCCTCATGCTTATTACCATGGAATCTGAGCTTCAGAAGCAACATGAGAACATGGGGGCGTTCGATATGATCGAACATCTCAAAATGCTTTTCCAAGAGCAAGCTAGGCATGAGAGGTTTGAGACCTCTAAGGCATTGTTTCAGTGCAAGATGTCTGAGGGAAGTCCCGTGGGTCCTCATGTACTCAAGATGATTGGGTACATTGAGAATCTTGAGAATTTGGGATTTGCTCTTCAGAAAGAGTTGGCTATTGATGTAGTCTTGCAATCGTTGCCTGAAAGCTACAGTCAGTTCGTCATGAACTATAACATGAACGACCTTGACAAGTCCCTCCCTGAATTGCTCAACATGTTGAGAACTGCTGAGCAAAACCTTAAGAAGGCTAAGCCCATTTTGATGGTTCAAAAGGGCAAGGGAAAGGGAAAAGCCAACAAGAAGAAGGATAAAGCTAATGGAAAGTCCAATGCTAATTCTTCTTCAGCTGCACTGAAACCAAAGGGTGGTGTGGCAAAGGAAGGGGAGTGCTTCCATTGTAAGCAACCTGGACACTGGAAGCGCAACTGCAAGCTCTATCTTGAAGAACTTGCTAAGGAAAAGGGAAGTAAGACTTCCACTTCAGGTATTTTTGTTATAGAGGCTAACTTTTCTACTTCCTCATCTTGGGTATTGGATACTGGATGTGGATCTCACATTTGTGCAAATGTGCAGGATCTAAGTAGAAGTAGAAGTAGAAGATTGGCCCGAGGTGAAGTGGACCTACGTGTTGGAAATGGAGCAAGGGTTGCTGCCTTAGCCGTAGGGACTTATGTTCTCACTTTACCTAGTGGATTAGTTTTAGAATTAGACAACTGCTACTTTGTGCCTACTATTAGTAGAAATTTGATTTCTGTTTCTTGTTTGGACAAGAAAGGTTTTTCATTTATAATAAAGGACAAATGTTGTTCTATTTATTTGAATGAAATCTTTTATGGTAGTGCTCAACTTAGCAATGGGTTGTATGTTCTAGACCTCGAAGATCCAATCTATAATGTGAATACCAAGAAGGTCAGATTAAATGATTCAAACCCGACCTATCTCTGGCACTGTCGCTTGGGCCATATAAATGAGACCCGCATATCCAAGCTCCATAAGGATGGACTCTTGGACTCATTTGATTTTGAATCATATGAGACATGTGAGTCATGTTTGTTGGGCAAGATGACCAAAGCCCCATTCACAGGGCAAAGTGAAAGGGCTAATGACTTACTAGGACTCATACATAGTGATGTATGTGGCCCTATGTCTACACAAGCTAGAGGAGGTTTCCAATACTTCATTACTTTCACTGATGACTTCAGCAGATATGGCTATGTGTATCTTATGAGACACAAGTCAGAATCCTTTGAAAAGTTCAAAGAATTCAAGAATGAAGTAGAGAATCAACTCGGGAAGAGTATCAAAGTGCTTCGATCAGATCGAGGTGGAGAGTACTTGGATCGAGAATTCCTTGACTATCTGAAGGAGTGTGGTATAGTATCACAACTCACTCCACCAGGTACACCTCAATGGAATGGTGTATCTGAAAGGAGAAATCGAACTCTGTTAGACATGGTTCGCTCTATGATGAGTCAAGCTGACCTTCCAAACTCCTTTTGGGGACATGCTCTAGAGACAGCCGCTTTTACACTAAACCGAGTTCCATCTAAATCGGTTCAAAAGACACCATATGAGATATGGAGTGGGAGGCGTCCCAATTTGTCTTTTATGAAGATTTGGGGCTGTGACGCTTATGTGAAACGTCAATCCTCTAACAAACTAGGGCCCAAATCTCAAAAATGTCTTTTTGTTGGGTATCCCAAAGAAACAAAGGGTTACTATTTCTACAATCCTTCTGAGCAAAAAGTGTTTGTTGCTCGAACTGGTGTCTTTTTGGAGAAAGAGTTTATCTCTAAAGGAACTAGTGGGAGGAAAGTAGAACTTGAAGAAATTCAAGAACAACAAGGAGACATCGAACCTGAAATGGAACCTGAACAGACACCACAAGATGTTGTGGTTCAAGAGTCTGTTCCTGTAGCACAGAGCCCACGTAGGTCTGGTAGGATTCGGCGTGAGCCTGAGAGATATGGATTTCTCGTGACTCACACTGGTGATGTGATGCTCATGGATCAGGATGAGCCCACAACCTACCAACAAGCTATGTCGGGGCCTGACTCTGAGAAGTGGCTAGTGGCCATGAAATCCGAGATGGAATCCATGTATGAAAACCAAGTATGGACTTTGGTTGACCCACCTGAAGGGGTAAAACCCATAGGGTGCAAATGGGTTTTCAAGAAGAAAACTGACATGGATGGTAATGTGATTACCTTTAAGGGACGATTGGTTGCAAAAGGTTTCAAGCAAATTCATGGTATTGACTATGATGAAACTTTTTCACCAGTTGCTATGCTTAAATCCATCCGAATTTTGTTTGCTATTGCTGCACACTATGATTATGAGATATGGCAAATGGATGTCAAAACTGCATTCCTAAATGGAAAGCTACTTGAGGATGTGTACATGACACAACCTGAGGGTTTTGTCACTCCTGAGAATGCCAATAAAGTGTGCAAGTTGCAAAGGTCCATTTATGGACTGAAGCAAGCTTCTCGAAGTTGGAATCTTCATTTTGATGAAGCAATCAAAGAGTTTGGTTTTATCAAAAATGAAGATGAACCTTGTGTCTACAAGAAGGTTAGTGGGAGCGCTATTGTCTTCTTGGTGTTGTATGTAGATGACATACTACTCATCGGGAATGACATTCCTGAGCTACAGTCTGTGAAGACTTGGCTAAGGAAATGTTTCTCTATGAAGGACTTGGGTGAAGCAGCCTATGTGTTAGGCATCAGGATCTATAGAGATAGATCTAGAAAGCTTCTTGGCCTAAGTCAAAGTACATATATTGACAAGGTGCTAAAGAGGTTTAGCATGCAAGATTCCAAGAAAGGATTCTTGCCCATGTCACATGGTATCACTCTTTCTAGATCTCAGTGTCCGAGTACACCCGAGGAGAGAGAGCGCATGAGTAAGATTCCATATGCCTCAGCAATTGGATCTATCATGTATGCCATGATATGTACTCATCCCGATGTCTCATATGCTTTGAGCATGACGAGTAGGTACCAATCGAACCCCGGTGAGAGTCACTGGACAGCTGTTAAGAACATCCTTAAGTACTTACGAAGGACTAAGGATGCATTCTTGGTCTTTGGAGGTGAAGATGAGCTCGTTGTAAGGGGTTACACCGATGCAAGCTTCCAATCCGATAAGGATGATTTTAGATCGCAATCTGGTTATGTGTTTTGTATTGGTGGTGGTGCTGTGAGCTGGAAGAGTTCAAAGCAAGAGACAGTAGCTGACTCTACAACAGAATCTGAGTACATTGCCGCCTCTGATGCTGCGAAGGAGGCAGTTTGGATCAAGAAGTTCATCACTGAACTTGGAGTGGTTCCAAGCATTGCCGACCCGATAGAGCTCTATTGTGACAACAATGGAGCAATCGCACAGGCTAAGGAACCTCGATCTCACCAGCGATCCAAACACATACTCCGACGCTATCATCTCATCAGGGAGATCATCGAGAGGGGTGATGTAAGGATATGCAGGACTTCGACAGATAGCAACATTGCTGATCCACTGACAAAGCCCCTTACGCAGCAGAAGCATGATAGCCATTCTAGGTCCATCGGTATTAGATACATGGATGATTGGCTTTTAGTGCAAGTGGGAGATTGTTAGTGTTGTGCCCAAAAAGCCAATCATGAGATGATTGTATTTTTTGCACATTGAGTCATGATATTTTATTAAGGCATTAATCCAGCAATTATGTTTGTTGTTTTGTTTCTGCGTAACGTAATAAACATAATTGTAACCCTAGAATAATGATATTCTTAAACGTCCCTAGTCTAGTATTATTGTGGAGCGGGTTGCAATAATACATAATGACTAGCATATGTGGAGACTAATATGAGATATGTAGTCTACATATGGGTACAAGTTGGAGAACTTGTGTACTGGACCGACCCACCATGAGAACACTACATGGATCGTTATATGAGTGTCATAAGTGATTCTCATAGTGATCATGGTATATGTAGTCCTTCGACCTAAGATCATCAAGGTTCCCTACATGTGAGTCACATACTTTGATACTTTCCTTTGTTGCTCGTAACTGAGTGAACTTGAAGGAGGTCATTGGGTATGTCACATATCATGCGGAGGGATTTGTATGATCAAGATGGGATTTGTCCCTCCTATGTAACGGGAGTGATATCTTCGGGCCCCTTGATAGAGTGAGACTTAGAAAATGCATGGCCATGCTCGGATGAGTTGATATACGATATCAATGTCATCAGTTTAAGTTGGTCTACTCGGTAATCAAGAAACCAAAGATTGGGCTATACGAGAGTGACACATTCCATGTCTCGTGCTTAGTCTTGATATCTTGGACAAAGGGACAATGGCATATATCGGTGATGATCATAAAGGTTTAGTCGAATCATCGACAATCTTGTCACTTGGGTAGCAATGATGTGTTGCTAGACACCGCTCATTGCTTATGATCATAAATGTGATTTATGATCATTGCCAACATGGTAAGAGCCTATTGGGTCGCACACATAGAGCTATTTGGATCATTAGAGTGCATGGGCTAATTATTTGGGTTATGGTTTCACTTTAATTTCATATTAATAATGGGCCCAAGAGTTGAGCCATTATTAAGCCCGAAATTAAATCCTAATTGGATTAGGGCTTTGAAACCCATTAGGCCTGGAAGTTGAGTCTCACTATAAATACAACTTTTAAGTGAGAAATTAGCAGGTCTCTTTGCCCTAGCCTCCCAAAAGGACAGCCACACTCTTCTCTTGCAATTCCTTGGAGGACGCAAGCTAGCACTGCGAGCGCAAGAGAAACGCATCTGCCGGGATGTGGTGGAAGCGTGGTGATCCCGAGAGGCTCGTGTGGATACCATAGAGAGCCTGAACACGTCAACTGTTCAGGTTTTGTGATTCGACTCTACAGTTGAGTGAGAGATCTCAACCGAAAATTAGGTATGAAATTTTCGAACACCCGGTTTACCCCGTTTCACTTGGATCCTGGAGGGTTTCGGTTAAATTCCGCTGCGCTGTTTGGCTCTCAAAACCCAACAAAATCACCCTTTGACTTAAGTCAAAACCTTGAACACCTTAAGGTTTACACTAGGACATTTAGGTCCTTAATGCCTTTAGTGTTTCCTTTGTCCAAACTTGTCTTCCATGAGCAATTTGGTCCTCCAATAGCACTTTCATACCATTCATATCCTTCCCATAACTCTCCAAGTATCTTTCTTGAGAGTTTTGCAATTGAGTACCCGAATTTCCAAAACCTTACAAAAAACTCCATAGGTTGCTTGAGAAACAATCAATCCTTAAGGCTTTTCTTGGGGGCCAAGTTACCAACTAGGAACACTTTTAAGGAGGTGTTGATCTTGCTTTTTTCCCCCCACACTTCAATCACTATGGTGAGAATCACACAATATAATAGTTTTTAGCCATTATGACACACTTTAATTCTCTCATTTTTGTGAGGTGGTAACAGACATGACCAACTTCAGGAAAGGTGTCTTCACCATGCTCAGATTTGCAAAGCCACCAACCTCAGAAACGTAGATCCACCATCCTCGACAAAGGAAATAGCCTCTCGAAGGTCACCTGCACTTCCGAAGGGCTTTCCCCTATAGCCCTCGGTTGGAAAATCTCTGTCCGAAAGTGTCTTACACCCCAAAGGAGTCTTACGAAGATATGAAAAAACTGGTTAAAGTGCCTCTGACAAAGAGACCTCGCACACGCCCCTGCCCTCTGGCTAGAATGGCCTACGGCCAGCTAGAGATACCTGCCTCTGAAGGTATGGATCAGATCTGACCGAATATGTGTCATGATCTAGATAGGCTGCAGCCTATCTAGATCATGACACGTATTCGGTCAGATCTGATCCATACCTACCCTCCTAGAAATACTTAGGAGGGACCTTCGTAAGAACAAGAAGGATTCCCTTTTCCTTACTCTTTGCTCTCTACTATTGCTCTCACAAATACTGACTTGGGCATCGGAGGCCCCTCCCCCGGAAACACACTCTAGGGAGCTCCTAACCTTTGTTCTTCAAAGTCTTGTAGACAACTACACACCTGAAGTCCCTCATTCAGGCCAGCATGTCATACATCGAGGATGCCGTCGGGCATCATTTGGCATCGCCTGTGGGAAACCGTTCTCAGGTCGCTGTTGTTGAGACCTGACGTTCGAAGGACAAGGGAGTCCTGAAATCCCAATCCGCGTTAGAAGCTCAAACAACAACTGAATAGCCTACAGTAGAGACTTCATTGCCTAAGGACGATCATCCTCTAACAGTCATGATGAGCTTTCTATGAGATTTTTAGCACTCTGTTATGGCTGAGATGACCCAGCAGCTCGACCAAAGGTGGTCTCAACAACCTCTGAGGGCAAGGACATCCCCTCCAAGGGGAAGGGCATCTTCTCCAGCTACCCTTCAGGAGAAAAGCCCTAAATCACCTCACCGAATTTCAGGAAGTGGGGATTTTCACGACGAGTCCTCAACGGAGAACATACCATCTAGGGGATGGCACACTGGGGGAATGGTGTCAAAAAAGCCCAAAACTTCCCGCCGGTGAAGTCCATCCTTGGATGGGAAGTCCCAATCCCCCCACCAATGAAGTTATTCTCCAAAAAGGAGATGTTGCTCTCCGTTGCTGGTGACCACCTGGCAACGAGGAGAAGATAGCACTACCATCCTCATGGAGAGAATCCTGGAAAGGTTGGAGAAGGTGGAAAAATAGGTTTCTAGAAAACCTATCTAGTCAAGGTTGTCGGACATCCAATCATTATTTGAAGTAACTTACCTCTTAGGGATGTCACGAAGAAGGTAGATCACTTGGGAAGATTGTTGAAGTGGTGCATTGAGCTAGGTGAATACGACATCACCTATGAACCAAGAAGTGCAATAAAGGCCCAAGCATTGGCAGATTTCATCACGGAACTACCAAAAGCTGAAGATACCCTAGAGGACCCCGGTAGTGACGAACCTAGGTGGACACTCTTCGTCAATGATGCCTTTGGTTCTGAACATCAAAGACCCGAAGGTATGAAAGCTTCAAAGTCCATCAAGTTCGGTTTTAGTGTCACCAATGATGCCACCGAATATGAAGCCCTCATAGCAGGCTTACGGTTGGCAAAAAGAGTTGGTGTGAGAAATCTCAAGGGCCACAACGATTCTCAGCTGGTGGTCTGACAGATGGCAGGGGACTACAGGACAAAAGACTCAAACTTGGCAAAGTAGCATGACCTCGCAAAAATGGTTATCCAAGAATTTGACAAGGTATAGATGGAAAGTGTACCTCGGCGAGATAATATGGAGGTGGATACTTTGGCCAAATCAAAAGAGTCCACCGAAGTACTTTATCAACTAAGCATAGCAATAATGTTTATAGCAACCTCGGGTAGAGGGTGGAAAGATCCTATTAAGAACTATCTCGCAACTTTGAAACTTCCCAAAGACCCTATTGAAGTCATGAAGGTACGAAAGCGCTCGGGTAAATACTTCCTGATTGGAGAAGAATTGTACCAACAAAGGTACGCAAATCCACTACAAAGGTGTGTTAGCGAATAGGACATTGAGATAGTCCTCAAAGAAGTCCATGAAGGGGCCTGCAGTTCTCACAATGGGACTAATGCCCTTTCTGGAGTACTACTTCGACAAGGATACTTCTGGCCTACCTTAAGGAAGGATGCAAGACAATTTGTCCAGAAATACGACATGTGCTAAAGAGATGCACCCATCTAGAGAGTACCCTCAGAAGTAATAAATTCAGCAAACTGCCCTTGCCCCTTCGCTGTTTGGGATATTGACCCCATTGGGCCTCTCCCAACGGCTCCAGGAGGAGTAAAGTTCTGTGTAGTAGCAGTAGATTATTTCACCAAGTGGATCAAGGCAGAGCCTTCGGCAGCAATTTCGGCAAAAGACATACAAATATTTGTCTGGAAGAACATCATATGCCGATTTGGCGTGCCGAGGCTGATAGTAGCTGATGATGGTTCCCAATTCACTGACAAAGGTTTTAAGGAATTTGTAACCAACCTCAAGATAAAATTGCACTTTGCTCCAATTGCCCATCCTCAAAGGAATGGACAAGTTGAAGTGTCCAACAGAATGATAAAAGATGGTCTGAAAAAGAGGTTGAATGAGGCAAAGGGAAAGTGGCCAAGAGAGCTTCCCAGCATGCTATGGAGTTACCGAACAACTCTTAGAAAGGCCACGGGTGAGACTCCCTTCTTACTCATCTTTGGTACGGAAGTCATTATCCCTGTCGTGGCCGTGCAACCATTTGTCAAAGTGCAGATGTTCGACGAAGAAGGGAACAAGCTCGATTTAAGAAGCAAGTTAGATATGATTGATGAACATAGAGAGATGGCCGAACTTAGAAGAAAAGCTTTTCAGCAAAGAGTAGCCGTTACTGCGAACTTGCATGTTAAGCCTAAAGGAATCAAAAAAGGGGACCTTGTTCACCGAAAGGCTGAACTGGAACCTCATAGATCATCTCATGGTGTACTTCAGACAAATTGGGAAGAACCTTATCTGGTACTCAATGAAGTTCGGCCAGGAGTCTATAAGCTCCGGAATACCAAAGGAGAAGAGTTGAAAAACACATGGCATTCAAAATCCTTGAAAAAATTCTACACTTAGAAAAATTTTAGGTGAAAAATTTTGTAGAATACTTCCGAAGGTGCATGAGTAATACTGTACAAGTTCTACTAAAGGTGGTCAACCGAATATGGTTGATCCCAAAGGTAACTTACTATTTGTGTACAAAGTAAGTCTCCCAAAGGTGGTAAGCCAAATATGATTGGTCCCAAAGGTACATAATTATATTTGCACAAATCAAGTTTTACCGAAGGTGGTCGACTGAGTATAGTTGATCTCGAAGGTACTTAACCATTTTAGTGCAAAGTAAGTTTCTTGAAAAGGGCTAACCAAAGATGATTGATTGCATTTAGAGAAATTAGGTTATGAATCCTTGATAGAATTTTCTAAGGATTCATCACCGAAGATGGTTAAACGCTGAAGGTAAAAATAATGCCCGAGGTCGTATTAGTCTTGAACTTAGCCAAAATTTTGAGCAAAAAGGTTACATTAAAATTTCATTGCAGAAGTACAAGGTGAGGAATACAAAAAAGAAGAAGAAAAGAAAAGAAGGCCTATTGGATGTCCTGGCCGTCTTCGAGTTCTTCACTACCAGCATCCTCGGCATCGGTACCCTTTGCATCATCTTCATCTACACTAACTTCGATAGCTGAAGGAGGAAGAATTGGAAGATTGAGAAATTCTATACTTGACCATTCCGAAGATGGTCCTTCAGGAATATCAAGTGCTTGAAGGAAGGAGAGGTTTAAGTTAAGATACTTGGGAAGGACTTGATGACGGGCAAGGCAGAACCCATGTTGAAACGAGGACTTAGTCGCCTCATCAAACTTGGCCTTTTTAGCCTTCACATCCTCCAGCTCCTTCTTCACAGCCTTAACTTCCTTCTCCAACTTCTTCTTCTTCTTTTCCTTCTTCAGTTTCTTGATCTCGATGATAAAATTGGCATTGATTGCCAATGCCTTAGTGAGGCCAGAAATAGCGTCTTCCTTTTCCTTTCGAAGATGCTCACTCGCGGAATAAAGCTCTACGACCTTCGCTCCGAGGTCTGAAATCTTGGAGGTGAACTCCTTGACCAACCCTTGCTGGTTCTTCACCATTTTCTCCTGAAGACTGGGCAGGTCCTCTTTGGCGATCTTGTTCAACTAGCCATACTTGACAACCAAGCTCACAAATAATTCCTTGGCCTTGGCCAACTTCTCCTCTGATTGACTTTGGATAGAAGACTGTTTGGCTGCCCAAGCATGAAAATACCCACCATTTGCCAAAAGCTGCAAAAGCGAAGATTCCAAATGTGGGTCAAAAGCAACAGAAGCTCAAAATTTTTCTAAGTCCTAAAGGGCAAAGGTTTACCTAGGTAGCATGCTCGATCATCCTCGCGATGAGGACCTCCTCATTTGGGCACTCCTCCATCAGAGTTTGGAAGAAGGCATTGGTCATGACGCCCTTCGCCATCTGAAGGGTCATCCCTTGACTATCTTTGAAGAAAAGATCCATGTCCTTCATGAAGGTCCAAAAGGGCTCCCTCGGGACCTTGCCCTTCAAGATCTTTGAGTCCTAAAGGGCCCTCTTCCGAACATGCTCCGCCATCCACTTAGCCTAGGCTCGCTCATCTGTAAAATCACGCCAAAGTTCTGTTATGATGTTATCCCATATCCATTCATCTACAATGTCTAAAATACCAAAAAATCTGAAACCCATAGATGAATGGCTGTGGGATAAACCTGGTTGGAGTTCGGGGCCCTCTTGTCAGACTCACTAACATCCAACACCTTGGTGGGGATGTCCTTGCCCTTACTTTTTCACCGCTCCTGAGCCTCTTTGGCAGACATCCCCCCCAGCGAAGTCTCTAGTGCCTCAATAGCAGTATCAGGACTTAAAGGGATAGAATGGGTGGCCGGCCCCAAAGACGGGTCAGCATATGCAGGAGTTCAGTCAAGCACCTCCACTTGACCTTCAAGCATAGGTGGAAGGGAGTCCTCTCAACTTTTCTTTGACTTCGGGCCGAGGATGGCCCAGCTGGCACCTTTTTCCTCTTGGGTGCCTTATTCTTCTATTGCTCCCCCTTCTTGCCCTAACCGAGGAAGAGACTCTTGTAAAAGGCTGCAGATTTATCGACCATCTCTACAAAAAGAAGAACGTTAGTGTAAGTACGGAGAAGTTATAAAAAGGAAACTGGGAAAAAAGCTTACTCTCCACCAGTGCCGAGTACATAAGTTCGCCCCAAAAAAGCATGACCAACCACAAATTATTTCCATCCACGGCCGGTTTTGGATTGTTCAAGTCAGTAAGATTCGCTTTAATAACCCCTAGTTCCTGAAGTACTTCCCCGGTCATGAAGCTCCACGTAATGGTGAAGGGGTAGAAAGAGCGCGGGGGAACCTCGGCATCTCAGTCTGCAATAGCCTGAAAATGGCTATCAAACTCCTCAAATTGGGACTCCAATTCTAAAGCTAATAGCTTCATCGGGTCTACTACGTCAATGCCTAAGGTACCCAAAGCCCATTGAGCAGGAAGATCTACCGACTTCTTATCAATCTTCATCAAGAAGTACTTCTTCTGCCAACCTCACCAACTATCTTTTGTCCCAAGGGTAAAGGTGAATTTTTTGCTCCCAGATCCCCGGGGGAGCAAGAAATAGAAGTCGCCCTTCGGAACAGGGTGAAGTTTATAGTATTGCACAGAGAAGATGAAGTGGGGCTTTATTTTAAAGACCCTACATACGCAAAGAAAGGTGTTAAAATAAGAGTAAGAGTTCGGGGCAAGTTGGTTAACTGCTATGCCATGAAATTGGAAAAAGTTGCAAACCATCTTCGGTGGAGGATACCGAAGACCTGCCTTCAGCTGAGCTTTGAGGACAGCAACCTCATTTGTCTGAGGAGCATAGCTAGGCATACCAGGGCCAAGGAGCCTAGTAATAGCATAGGAAGGGAGAAAATTTTGGTTGATCACTTCTCTAATTTCTCTGAAGTGGCATAGCTTGGATGAGAATTGAGTGGGAGCCAACTCTCGGGGACCGAACGACCTTCGGTAGGAGAAGAAGACATGTTTGAAAAGAGAACCCCAACCTCGAGTAGTAAAGAAAAAATGGGGAACTAAAGAATAGTAAATTCCAAAATGAACTAACCTAATTCGGGGGGAAAATGGGAAGTCTGGAAACGCTGCAGAAACTCACTTAAAATCGCTCTACCACTAACATAGCCACAGGAAAAGTTTGAAAGTATGAGGAAAATTCGAGAGCAAGAGTAATGAGGGAAAAAAAAAGTGAGAAAACTCTAAAAGCAAGATGGTTTATATAGACTGAGAGAGGTAGGCGAAGCGTCACCATAATGACCCTTCGGAAGTGAAGGGACGTAACCAATGTAATGGATGCAATTGGTCTCCAATCACCTAATGACACATGTCACCCGATGAGAGAAACAAGGACACACCCCATGACATGACCACCTAGTCAGAGGATAAGATGTTTCACTGACAGAAGCAAAAAGTGAAAAACATTGAAAAAATTATAGCTCCTCACCTCTGAAGGTACAACTTCAGTTGGAAGGGTAATTTGGGCTGAGTTCACAAAATAGCTCCTTTGGTTCCGAAGGTGTGACCTAGCCGAAGAGTAAGAAGATGGTTCAGAGTAGCATCCTCGTAAAGGGCTCGAAACAGAGTGAAAAAACCCTTGGATAATCCCAAGAATGCAACTTCTGCAAGAAAGTGGTTTCTGTGCCCAACGAGCTTTCAAAAGTTAGATCTCTAGGCCAAGGAATAGCTTCATCTTCTTATTACATACTCCCAAATGACTACCACCGAAGACATAACTTCAGCTTCCCCGAGGGGTCATGTGATAGCCAAAGGGCTATTGCCCACGAGATCTCCTGATCGACTAACTTGACACCACCCTCGGTATGTGCTTATCCCCGATCTCGGGTAATTCTCCACACTACCCTCGAAAAGGTGACATGACCAACCTCGAGAAAAGGCGTTTTCACCACCCTCAGATTTATGAAGCCACTGACCTAAAAAATGTAGATCCACCAACCTCGAGAGAGGAAAAAGCCTCCCGAAGGTGACCCACTCTTCCGAAGGGCTTTCCCCTATAGCCCTAGGTTGGAAAATCTCTATTCGAAAGTGTCTTACACCCCGAAAGGGGTCTTACGAAGATATGAAAAAAATGGTTAAGGAGCCTCTAACAAAAAGACCTCAGGCATGCCCCTACCCTCTGGCCAGAATGGCCTATGGCCAGTTGGAGATACTTGCCTCCAAAGGTATGGGTCAGATCTAACCAAACACGTGTCATGATCTAGACAGGCTGTGTCACACAGCGTCGTCTGTCAACCCTCCTATAAATACTTATGAGGGACATTAGTAAGAACAAGAATGATTCTCTTTTCCTTACTCTTTGCTCCCTACTATTGCTCTCACAAATACTAACTTGGGCATCGGAGGCTCCTCCCCCGAAAACACACTCCGGGGAGCACCTAACCTTTGTTCTTCAAAGTCTTGCAGACATCTTCACATCGAAAGTCCCTTTTTCAGGCTAGCATGTCATACAACGAAGATGCCTTCAGGCATCACTGAGGGTGATAGTAGCGGATAATGGTTCCCAGTTCACTAACAAATGATTTCAAGAATTTGCAAACAACCTCGGGGTAAAGTTGCACTTCGCTCCAGTTGCCCATCCTCAGAGTAATGGACAAGTTGAAGTGTCTAATAGGACAATAAAAGATGGTCTGAAAAAAAGGTTGAAAGTGGTAAAGGGAAAATGGCCGAGGGAATTCCTGAGTGTGCTATGGAGTTACCAAACAATCCCTAGAAAAACTACTAGAGAAACACCTTTCTCACTTGTCTTCGGCACTGAGGCCATTATCCTTGTCGAAGTCATACAACCATCTATCATAATACAAGTGTTTGGCGAAGAAGGGAACAATCTCAGTTTAAGAACCAAGTTAGATATGATTGATGAACACAAAGAGATGGTTGAACTCAGAAGAAAAGCCTTTCTGTAGAGGGTAGCCATTACTGTGAATTCGCATGTCAAACCTAAAGGGATCAAGAAAAGAGACCCTATTCTCTAAAAGGCTGAACTGGAACCCCAATGACCATCTCATGGCATACTTCAGGCAAATTGGGAAGGACCTTATTTGGTCCTCAAGGAAGTTCGGTCAGGGGTCTATAAGCTCAAAAATGCCAAAAGAGAATAGTTGAAGAACACATGGCATTCTGACTCTTTAAAAAAATTCTACACTTAGAATTTTCCAAAGGAGTTTAACCAAATATGGTTGCTTCTAAAAGTAAATGAGTGATATTGTACAAGTATTGCCGTAGGTGGATGACCGAATATGGTTAATCCTGAAAGTACCTAAGTGTTTTTGTAAGAAGCAAGTTCTCCAAGTGTGGTTGACCGAATATGGTTGATTCTATTCTTAAACACTTAGAATGATATCCATAACTCACCGAAGATAATTGGACATTACCTTCGGAAAAGACTAAGGTTGTGAATCCTTAGTAGAATTTTTTAAAAGGTAGTATATGACTAAAGGTGCTGAGCCATACACTACCAAATATGGTAAACTAGTCAAAGATGGTTAAACGCCGAAGGTTGGAATAGTACCAGAGGTCATACCCATCATGGACTTAGTCAAATTTTTGGCAATAAAGTTCCATTAAGAAAGGTAGTACACAAATGAAAAAAAAAAGAAGAAGAATCTACATCCTATGGGTTATTTGGCCCATCTTCGGGGTCCTCGGCATTTGTATCCTAGGCATCTGCACCTTCGACGTCATCCTCATCTTCATCACTTACATCTTTAGCCAAAGGAGGAGGGGCAGGAAGGTTGAGATATTCAATCTTTAACCATGGCAAGGATGGTCCTTCAGGGATGTCAAGGGCTCTCAGGAAGGAGACATCGAGGTCATGATATTGCAAAAGTACCTAATGGCAGGTGAGGCAAAAGCCGTCTTGGAATGAGGACATGGTTGCCTCATCTACCTTAGCTTTCTCAGCCTTGAAGTCCTCCGGCTCCTCCTTCAATGCCTTCACCTCCTTCTCTACTTTCTTCTTCTTTTTTTTCTTCTACTTCTTCAATCGCTCAATTTCGGCGTTGATCCCTAACACCTTAGTAAGGTTAGCTACAACGTCTCTTTTCTCCTTTCGAAGAACCTCCTCAGTCATAAAGCTCCATCTAATGAGGAATGGGTAGAAAGAGACCAAAGGTGCCTAGGCATCCCAGTCCATGACAGACAGAATACGGCTATTAAACTCCTCAAACTGAGACTCCAATTCTAGAGTCAACAAGTTCCTCGAATCCACTACATCAGTGGCCAGGGTACCTGAAGCCCATTGAGCTGGAAGATCTTCCCACTTCTCATCAATCTCCATAAAGAAGTACTTCTTCTACCATCCTCACTAACTATCTTTGGCGTTGAAGGTGAAAGCAAATTCCTTGCTCCCAGATCCCTAAGGGAGCAAGAACTAAAATCACCCATTCAGGATAGGATGAAGTTTGTAGTATTGGAGAAAGAAGATAAAGTGTGGGACAATTTTGAAAACTCCACACATACATAGGAAGGCATTAAAGTAGGCATAGGAGTTTCGGGGCATTTGATTGACGGCTGTGCCGTGGAAATAGCAGAAGTTAGAGACCACCCTCGGAGGAGGATAACGAAGACCTGCCTTCAATTGCACTCTAAAGACAGTCACCTCCTTCGGCCAAGGAAGCTAGCTCGGTTCATTATGACTAGGCAGCCTAATTTTTGCATAAAAAGGAAGGAAGAACTTTAGTCTCCACTTCTCCAACTTCTTTGAAGTCGCACAGCTCATATAGGAATCAAGAGGGATCTAACTCTCAGGAAAAATGGTAACCTTGGCTTGTTTCTCTAACATCCTCGGTGGCTAAGACCCTAACCTCCAATAGAGGAAGGAAAGATAAGTGAAAAAGAAAGAGGAAAAGCAATTTTGGAAGGAAACCCACTTATTTGAAAAGTAGGGGAAACTTCAAAAAACGCCATAAAACATGCCAGAAATTGCTCCTCTGCTAACATCGTTGCAAGAAAATGCTAGAAAGCGGGGGGAAGTCTGAGAACAAAAGGAATGAAAGTAGAAGAGTGAGAGAACTCTAAAGGAAAGAGGCTTTATATAGACCGAGGAAGGCAAGCGAAGCGTCGGCATAATAACCCTTCACAAGTGAAAGGATGTAACCGATATAACGGTTGTGATTGATCGCTAATGATCTGATGACATGTGTCACACTATGCAAAAAACAATGGCACACCTTCTAACATTAGCAGGCTATATTGCCTAACCCGAAGAGACGCGACTGCCCGATCAAAAAATAGGACGGTTCACTGGCAAAAAGAAAGAATAAAAAACCCTGAAGGGAAAATAGGTCCTCACCTCCTAAGATACAACCTTAGTTAAATCAAGAATTCGGCTTGAGGACATAAAATAGCTCCTTATATTCCTAAGGTGCAACCACGCTAAATGTAAGAAATTGGTTCAAACTAACGTCCTCACCAAGGGCTCAAAACCAGTGAATAGAACACAAATAAGGAGCCCCGAAAAATGCTGAAAATACAACTTTGCCAAAAGAAAGGGTCTCAGGCTGAAAAGCAACCCAAAGAACAAGATTTCCATGACATGCTCCTACATTATTAACGTCAAAGATACAACTTCGGCTTCTCCGAGGGGGGCATGTGATAGCTGAAGGGATATCGCCCACAAAGACCTCCTAAATGGCTAACTGAACACCACCATCAGGGGATTCGTAACACCCACTTCCATAGGTTTCTCTGCTCCACCCTCAGAAAATATATGTGACCAACTTCAGAAAAAGGGGCCCTCTCCACCTTTGGAAGGCACACTACCAACTTCAGAATCAGAGGTCTGTCACCCTCGACAAAGGAAAATGCCTCCCAAAAATGGTCCTCTCATTCAAAGAGCCTTCTTCGGTAGCCCTCGGGGAAAATCCTTACCTGAAGGGGTCTCACATCCCCGACAGGGTCTTATGGAGAAACGACAAATGCAATTGAGGAACCTCTGACAAAGAAGCCTCACACACGCCCCTACCCTCTGGGCAGAACTGCCTATGGCCAGTTGGAGATACCTACCTCCAAAGGTATGGACCAGATCTGGCCAAACACGTGTCATGATCTACACAAGCTGTGCAAAACGGCCTCCTCCCTCCACCCTTGTATAAATACTTGGGTGGCTCTTTGGTAAGGACATGGGACTTTCTCCTTTATACTCTCTATTCTTAAAAAACTTTTCCCCCATATACTAACTTGGGCGTTAGAAGCTCCTCCCTTGGAAACACACTCCGTTGAGCTCCTAACCCGTTTCCTTCAAGATCTCGCAAATCTTTTCTCACCGGAAGTCTCTCTCAGGCCCAACATGTCACACAATGAAGATGCTGCCGGGCATCACCCGGATCAATAAAACACTCTTTAAAAGACTCAATAAAGTGTGATGTTGGGCAAGTAAAAGTACTGGATTGTATACCTATACTTTCTAACAAGATTCCTATTATGAAAAAATTTGTAGAAGTATTTCCTTCTGATCTACTAGGTTTGCCTTTCCTAAAGGAGATAGAGTTTAAGATTAAGCTAACTCCATGTGCAACTCCTGTATTTGCCACACCCTACAAGATGGAAATTCCTAAAATGAATGAGCTAAAAAAGCAGCTAGATGAACTCCTTGAAAAAGGATTCATTAGGCCAAGTATGTCTCTTAGGGAGCACTAGTGTTGTTTATGAAAAAGAATGATGGGACACTTAGATTGCGCATTGACTATAGAAAGCTCAATGTTATGCCTGTGAAGAATAAGTGCCCCCTCCCTAAGATTGAGGACTTATTTGATCAACTTAAAGGGGTTACAATTTTCTCAAAGATTGACCCCAAATCAAGGTATTTCCAACCGAGAGTCAAAGAAATAGACATTCCTAAGATTGCTTTCAAAACAAGATATGGTCATTTTAAATATACAATAATGCCTTTTGGGCTTACTAATGCCACATCTTTCTTTATGGACTTGATCTAGGGGATATTCAAACCATATCTAGACCACTTTGTGGTGATTTTTATGGATGATATCCTGGTATACTCAAGGTGTTATGGACCTCCTAGTAGCAGGCACTCCCGAGGAAGGTAAAGTGTTCTAAATTAAGTTGGAACCCAGTTTCAAATTTACATAGCAAGAATTGAGAAGTTTAGCAAAGTTTACTAAGTTTCAAGGAAGTTAACGCACTAAATAAGGTTCAGGGGTAAAATGGTAATTTTGCACTCTGGATAGCCGGGATGAGTCTCGAGTGTTTAAAATGAGTTTTTATAACTTAACTTTCAACCTTAACCCAAAGTTGGAAGAAATAAATAAGAATTTAATCAAGAATAACTAAGTACCAAAAGATGGGGGTTTGATTGAACTAAGCTTAATACTTTGGTGGCTTGTAGGTTAAGTGAAGGTTTAAAAAGGGGAAAATGAGTCTATGGCTTCCATAATCACGTTTCCAACCTTCCCACCCTCATTTTGCTCACAATTCAACCTCGAAATCAAGAGTTCTTGGTGCCAAGAAGAGCTATCAAAGGTATATAGCCAAGTGAGAAGCCATTTCAAGCATTAAACAATGCTTTTGGAGCTTGGAAGTGTGTTTTCTCACATCCCCTATTTTTGATACGAGGTAACCAATGTGTTCTTAATTAAATTCATGTTATTTGGTTAGTTTGGAGCCTGGCTTTTCATTAGGAGGCAAGGTTTTGATGATTGGTGTCTATGTTTTTGTTTGGAATTTAGGTGATACTTTGGTGAGCTTAGTTGATTAGAAAAGAGGTTGATTCTTGCTTGTTACTTGAAGTTGAGGTAAGGGAGTTATGACTTGAAGACCAATTAATGCTATTGACATGAGTTTGCTTGAAGAATTTGAGTGATTCTAGCAATAGCATTAGTTAGAGGATTTGGTTGAATTGTGCTAGACTATGAAGTTTGAGAGGATTTGGATGATGTTACAAGACATCATAGATTGGCTTGTGATAGCTAGTTATCTTCTATGCAACATGGTCTATGTGTGTGTGAAATTTGGAGGCTTTCCAAGGATGTTCACTATGTTTGCTAAGTGTCCAAAGTTCATAGCAGTAAAATGCGTGCCAATTCTACAGATTCGTACATTGGCGACGCGTCACCAATTTCGTGCACTAGTTCGCAACACGTCGCCAATTGTGCAAATGTGGTCCGAACGTTACTAACTATGGTGACGTGTCACCAATAGTTGGTGACACGTCTTCACAGGCAAGATGGTAGAATTCCTCACATTTCGCTAAGGTGATCGAGGTGAGACCTAGGGGAGTTCTTAGGGTGCTTTGGAGCCTAAGTATGCCGGGGGTACTCTGAGACTTCTAAAAGTCCCTCGAGACTTAAGCGTTTCTTTAAGGTTTGAAAGAATTTATGGTTGTTTGAGCCATAAGCAAGGAAACTAGTTGCAAATGAGCATAACTAAGTACCATTAGCTCGGGTGAAAGGTTTAGAACCCTTGGCGACCTAGCCGTGCCCTAGCCACGAGGTTGCAAGGTGAAACCTTAGTGCACCTAGTCTACAAGGTCTAAATGACCTAGTCTACAATAGTCCCACCATAATTCCCCTGCATAACATATTACGGGAGAGGTTCAACCAGTGATTTATCACGAGTTAGGCTGGCAAGCACAGCTGGCTAATAGGCAAGGCAATGCCTTGTAGTTTAAGGACAAGGATGAGGAAAGGTCTCAAGGGACCTAAATATATGCATATATTAGACCCTCAAGCTGTATGAGCTCACAGGAGGTTACATATGTTATCATATGTGGTGTCCTTAGTAATTTTCTTGCAGGTACACTGAAGACCCCTTACTGAGAATGTTATATTCTCACTCTCTAGTTATGTTGTGTAGATTCAAAAGTTGTTGGGCCGGGTAACTGTTGAGGATTATTGTGGTAGTGGCTTTTTGTGCACAGGTATTGCACTTGAGAATCCTTGTGATTCTAGTCTACATGAGTATGCTTGAGTAGTTTGTTGGTCAAGTAACAGCACTAACTAGAGTATTCCTTTGGCTGCAAAGCCTAGTAGCACTAGACAAGGGTTTTTGAGACTCGCCACTGGGATTCACATCCAAGGTGGGAGTTAGTTAAAGAAAATCTCAGTAGAGGCTTGTATATATACAGTACTCTAGTTGTCTCCATAGTCTATGTTATGAAGAGTCTTAGACTCTAGGGTTGCTCTTGGGTGAGGGCATTAGTCTACTTTATGCATGAATGCTCCCACGGGTTGTTATGTGTAGTAAACTCACATAAATGTTGATTTTGTATGCTTTGGCTATTTGTACTTATTTTCTGTAGAAATTGCTTGGCCAAGTTAATTTTTTATTTTTTTATTAATCCGAGTCAAAGCATGAAAAGCATGCATCTTGCATATTCTAGGATAATCAACTAGTATCATGGGATTTTAATCCGCACACATATACAACTAACCAATTGCAACCACCATGAGACCAGCACTCACCGTTGAAGCTATCTTACAATGGTAGCAACCTTAGAATGTCAAAGAAATAATAAGCTTTTTAGGTCTTCATGGCTATTATAAAAGATTTGTACCAAAATTTTCTATAATGGCAACTCCTTTAACCATATTAACAAAGAAAGAACAAAACTTTGAATGGTCTAAAGAGTGTGAAAGAAGCTTCTAAGGGCTTAAAGATAAGCTCACTTCAACCCCTGTGCTAATACTGCGTAATCCCAATAAACCTTTTGAGGTTTATATAAATGCATCTATTGTGGGATTAAGATGTGTGCTAATGCAAGAAAAGGAAGCCATAGCCTATGGCTCAAGGCAGTTGAGATAGCATGAAAAAGATTACCTAGTGCATGACTTGGAAGTTGTAGCAATGATTTTTTCCTTGAAATAGTGGAGAGATTACCTGTTAGGCAATAAGTTACAAATCTTCACTGATCATAAAAATGTCAAATATCTATTTACTTAAAAAGAGTTGAATATGAGGCGAAGGAGATGGCTTGAATACCTCAAAGACTTTGACTGTTGCATTGAATACACTGAAGGCAAGGCTAATAAAGTGGCTAATGCCCTAAGCAAGAAATATACAGGTATTTTGAAACATGGGGAAGAAGAAGAACAGAATGAGCTTAATAGGCTAACTTGTTTGGCTAACAAGTGGTTAGGATGGGAAAAAGCTCAACTAGAATTTATAATCATTTAATCAACTTGGAAGGAAGAAAAATTAGGGGCACAACAGCAAGATCAAGATCTTACTAGAATATCTGGGCAGAGACATGGAAAACTATTCCAAGGGGTTCATTTATACATAAGGATTGCTGTATTTCCAAGACAGAATTTATGTACCCAAAGGGTATGAGTTAAGAGAACAAATTTTGAAAGAAGCCCACTCTAGTAAGATGAGCATACATCCTAGAACTATGAAGATGTAGCAAAATTTAAAAGAACACTTTTGGTGGCCCAATATGCAGAAGGAAATTAGCACATTTGTGTCCAAATGTGTGATATGTCAACAAGTAAAGGTGGAACATCAAAGATCAGGGGTAAGCTACAAAGTTTACCCATACCAAACAGAAAATAGGGATCCATATCTATAGATTTTCTGGTAAGTATGCCCATGACAAGAAGGAAGCATGATGCTACCTAGGTGATTGTGGATAGACTTACAAAGTCAGCCCACTTTTTACCTATTAATCTTATAGATCCTTTAGATTAGCTGGCATAGCTGTATATTAAAGAAATAGTGAGATTACATGGTATCCCAAATGACAGTTTCAGACAGAGACCCAAGGTTTGTGTCTAGATTCTGGAAATCATTATATCAACTAGGCACACAATTGAAACTAAGTTTAGCCTACCATCCCTAGACTGATGGGCAAACAGAGAGAGCTATAAAAATCTTTGAGGATATGTTAAGGTGTTGTGTACTAGATTTTAAGGGAGAATATGATCAACTCTTACCTTTGATAGAATTTTCCTACAACAATAGTTATCACTCAGTGATAAAGATGGCACCTTATGAAGCTCTATATGGGAGGAAGTGTATTACTCTTCATTGTTGGCAAAATTGTTGAGATAAATTGAAGATAAGACCTGAACTAATCCGTGAAACTATTGAAAGGGTCAAGATGATCCAAGAGAGAATCAAGGCTTCTGATGATCAAGAGCAAGCCTATGCCAATCAAAGAAGGAGAAGAGACTAAGAGTTCCAAGTAAGGGACTATGTGTGGATTAAAGTCTCTCTAATGAATGGAGACATGAGATTTGGGAAGAGCAGTAAATTGACTACCAGATATATTAGGGCATTCCAGATACTAGCCAGGATTGGTAATGTGACATATAAGTTAGATTTACCCTCAAAGTTGGGTCATATACATGATACCTTTCATGTTAGCTTGCTCAAGAAGTACCTATCTAACCCACAATAGGCCATACCAGCTTCTAATATACCAATGACCCCTAACCTTACTTATGAAGAGGAACCTATAATGGTTTTAGCTAGGGATGTAAGAAAGTTAAGAAGTAGGTGGATAAACATGGTGAAGATCCAAGGGTCTCAACATTATGAGCAAGAAGCAACATGGGAAATAGAAACTAAGATGCTCAAGAGGTACCCATAGCTACTCCCTACATTGCTTGAGAATTCGGAGGACCAAATTCTTTAAGAGGGAAAGAGTGCCAGGCCTGTGACTTGTATGGGTCATGGGTTGTGCTTATGATGTACATGAAATGCACATGAATTATGTATATGAATGCTACAAGTCATGGACATGAAGAAACCCTAGGTGCACTCTAATGGAACATGTGGAAAAATGTTACACTTATGAGCTAAGAAGGGAAAAAATCATACCCCAAGATAGACTTGGAAGTGGGAATTCAAAATTTGATTGAAAATTTTCTAAGAATTTGAAGGCATCAAGGGCACACCAAGGAGGGGCACAAGGTGGCTCTCGGGCACACTCTTGCATGCACCCTTAACACTATGAAGACTTTAAAGGCTAGTTCTTGAAGAGGGATTGTATAAGACTAATGCTTAGCATTAAAATGAGAATGAAGGCTACAATGTAGGCCAAGAAAAGGTGAAAAACACATGGAAGCCATGGGAAGAACTCTAGAGTACACTAAAGAGCTTTAGAATGCACTTAAAGTGCTCATACATTCAAATGGAAGTTTGATGGCCTAATCGGCCAAACTAATGCACAAAGTGAGTACTCAAAACATCCCACTTAAAGAGTTAATTAGGTCAATATGATGTGCAAAATGGCTTAGGCAACTTGGAGGGAGTTAGACCAAAAAGTGGTTAAAATTTTTTGGCCGCCAAGGCCATTTCGACCAAATGTTGCACCGCTTGACTATGCTTGAGTTAAGATAGCTTCCTAGCTATTTCTTGGTGTAATCTTGACCTCCACAACCTATCCAAACCTTTAGCAAAGCATAGCAATACCACCAAAAAGAAATTAAAGCTAAAGAAGGAAAAAGCCAAGCATGAAGGCTTTCGGGTTAACTTATGGTGGCGCCTATGGTACATGAAGGATTTCTTGCTTGTTTTCCATCAAGTCCAAACTAGGTGAGGGACCATATAAGGCTTCTTCTCCTAGATTTTAAAGGTGAAAGAGCTTCCCTAAAGGATGGCTATGACCACCTCACAAAAATGGGAGAATTACAAGTGTGGCATAATGGCTAAAAACCATTATATTGTGTAATTCTCTTCATAGTGATTGAAGTATGAGAGGTAAAAGGTATAATGAAAAACTCCTTAAAAGTGTTTCAAGTTGGTAACTTGGCCCTGAAGAAAAGCCTTAAGGATTGCTTGTTAGTCAAGCAACCTATGGACTTTTTTTGTAAGGTTTTGGAAGTTCAGGTACTTAATTGCAAACTCTCAAGAAAGAGTTTTGGAGAGTTATGGGAAGGATATGAATGATATGAAAGTGCTATTAGAGGACCAAATTGCTTATGGAAGACAACTAAGGACAAAGAAAACACAAAAAGGCATAAAGCACCTAAGTGTTCTAATGTAGGCCTTAAGATGTGTATGTTTTTTACTTAAGTCAAATGGAGCAATTTGGAGTTTTCCCACCTAGGGAAGGGCAGCTATGGCTTGGAAATTAGTAAAAAATGTGGGAAAAATTTGGACCAATAAGTTTAAGACAAAGAAACCATGCTTATGGGCAAGGAAAAGGACATAAAGCAAGGTTAAGCTTGTTAAGTGTGTTTTGTGCACCTAAGCTCATTTAACCCCATTTAAGTGACCAACTCAGTTATCTCTCTCCCATTTTCAGCCTCCTATAGCTCAAGAATATACCCACACTTCCTCCATAGCCACCACACCTTCAAACTTGCAATTGATTGAAATTGCAGGCAAAACAAAGCAATTGGAAGCAAACTAGAGCTATTTCTTGGATACTTCAACAATCAAGCTTGATTTTTGTCCTACCTACTTTGGTAAGGGTTCTCATGCTCTCATGGGTTATTTTTAGTATTTTCAAGAAACCATGGATCTAGGGCTAAGCTTGGAAGAGAGCCATGAGCTTGATGAACCAAGCTTAGTGAGGGGAGTGCACTTATTGAAGGTTTTCTGACCTAGTGTGAAGTGCACAGCGATGGTAGCAAAAATTGTAGTTTCTAGAGCCCAAATTTAGTACTAACTATAGTTAAAATCCCCTTAAGACCAAGCATTAGCTTAAGGAGGGCTGCCATAGTGATTTGGTTATGTTTATTATGTGTTTTATGGATTAACCTAAGGTATATGTTGCTGCTGCATTTCATGTGTTTGTTGGTTGTGAATGGCTGCTGCATTTAGTTGCTATCTCTTGTATATATGCATTGTAGTTTTGTGTTTTAGTGTCTTTGGATGTTGGTTTTGTTGATGGTTACATTTCCTATTGAATCCAAGTGTTACCCTTACTAAGTTTCTCAATAAGACTTACTCCCCTCAATTCTGTCATTTCAGGTCTAGCTGAGAGATCACCTTCAAACTAACCTTTGTGGTCTACGTTTTCCTCTAAATATTTAGGTACATAAACTTCCATATGTCTAGTTGTGATATGGAAAGTTTGGTGATTTTAGGATCACATTTGATATTTTTAGTGATGGTGCTTATTGTGTTATGCAGCAACTGTCCAGTATTCTGTTTCTGGAGTCCATTGTGTCTCAGGCACTCCTACAACTTAGGATGTGTATTTAGCTGAGTTAAGACCATTATGTATTATATGTATGCATTTACATGTAGTGTATGTAAATGAGACAAGTTTGTGAACATTTGAGTAATGTTTTGGCTATGTATGTGATGTGGTGTAAAGCTGCCTAAGTGTGAATGATAAGCTGCTTACTTGTAAATTCTGTTTTGGCCACATAAAGTTGCTAGATTCAAGAGAATGAAATTCATATGTGCATTGGTCATGTATGGGATATCCTTGGAGAGCTTACCCCTTATGAATAAAGTGTTTGCACACTTATGAAATTTTGTATGGGCAAAATGGTCATCAAGTGACCAGAATTTTCACTCTGCACTCAAAGTTCTATATCTCCCTGTGTAGAATGATTCTTGGTATGAGATTTTGACCACACCTAGAGCACATCTACAGGTTGAACTGGGATTTATAATTTCTAAATTTGGAGCCCTATAGCCAAAGATATAACATTTCAAAATTGGCTAAGTTACTATTCATTTGGTCAGAATTTTGTAACCAACTTAAAAAATCCTTAACTTGGTCTATAGGTGGGCGATTGATGTAAAAAAAAATTTCTTGGTTTGATCTAAGTCTCTACTTGATAATGGAGCAAATAAAATAAGGGGTTACATGTTGGGTTTTAGGAGCCAAATAGCGCAGCGGAATTTAATCGAAACCCTCCAGGATCCAAGTGAAACGGGGTAAACAGGGTGTTCGAAAATTTTCATACCTAATTTTCGGTTGACATCTCTCACTCAACTGTAGAGTTGAATCACAAAACCTGAACAGTTGATGTGTTCAGGCTCTCTATGTTATCCACACGAGCCTCTCGGGATCACCACGCTTCCACCACGTCCCGGCAGATGCGTTTTTCTTGCGCTCGCAGTGCTAGCTTGCGTCCTCCAAGGAATTGCAAGAGAAGAGTGCAGCTATCCTTTTTGGGAGGCTAGGGCAAGGAGACCTGCAAATTTCTCACTAAAAGTTGTATTTATAGTGAGACTCAACTTCCAGGCCTAATGGGTTTCAAAGCCCTAATCCAATTAGGCTTTAATTTCGGGCTTAATAATGGCTCAACTATTGGGCCCATTATTAATACGAAATTATTGTGAAACCAAAACCCAAATTATTAGCCCATGCACTCTAATGATCCAAATAGCTCTATGTGTGCGACCCAATAGGCTCTTACCACATTGGCAATGATCATAAATCCCATTTATGTTCACAAGCAATGAGCGGCGTCTAGCAACACATCATTGCTACCCAAGTGACAAGATTGTCGGTGATTTGACTAAACCTTTATGATCATTACCAATATATGCCATTGTCCTTTTGTCCAAGATATCAAGACTAAGCATGAGACATGGAATGTGTCACTCTCATATAGCTCAATCTTTGGTTTCTTCATTACCGAGTAGACCAACTTAAACTGATGCCATTGATATCGTATATCAACTCATCCGAGCATGGCCATGCATTTTTCTAAGTCTTACTCTATCAAGGGGCCCAAAGATATCACTCCCATTACATAGGAGGGACAAATCCCATCTTGATCATACAAATCCCTCCGCATGATATGTGACATACCCAATGACCTCCTTCAAGTTCACTCAGTTATGAGCAACTAAGGAAAGTATCAAAGTATGTGACTCACATGTAGAGAACCTTGATGATCTTAGGTCGATGGACTACATATACCATGATCACTATGAGAATCACTTATGACACTCATATAACGATCCATGTAGTGTTCTCATGGTGGGTCGGTCCAGTACACAAGTTCTCCAACTTGTACCCATATGTAGACTACATATCTCATATTAGTCTCCACATATGCTAGTCGTTATGTATTATTGCAACCCGCTCCACAATAATACTAGACTAGGGACGTTTGAGAATATCATTATTCTAGGGTTCAATTATGTTTATTACGTTACGCAGAAATAGAACAACAAACATAATTGCTAGATTAATGCCTTAATAAAATATCATGACTCAATGTGCAAAAAATACAATCATCTCATGATTGGCTTTTGGGCACAACACTAACATTACATGGCTAGATTAATACAGTTTATTGGAGGAATTTTGGGTGCAGTGGCTGGAATTTTTGAACCTAGTAAGAATGCTTAATGTGTGGAAGCCAAAACTAAGACTTGTGTTAGTGTTTTCCTTTTTAGTGACCATAGTGCGCATAAATCTAAATATGCTTCTTATGGTTAGACCAATATTCATGTATTTACATAGTGCTCAAGAGGGTCACTTGAGTATGTACATTAGGGGTGTCGTTCTGAGGACCTACAAGACACACCAATCCTGGGAGTTTAAGTGCATAGTTTTGGCACCATAACTGGATTACCCCGGAGTGGGTAACAATGGCTATGGCCAAAGGTGTTACCACCTCACAAAACAGGAGAATTACAAGTGTGTCATAATGGCTAAAAACCATTATATTGTGTAATTCTCACCATAGTGATTGAAGTATGGGGGTAAAAGGCATGATCAACACCTCCTTAAAAGTGTTCCAAGTTGGTAACTTGGCCCCCAAGAAAAGCCTTAAGGATTGCTTGTTTGTCAAGCAACCTATGAACTTTTTTGTAAGGTTTTGGAAACTCGGGTACTCAATTGCAAAACTCTCAAGAAAGAGACTTGGAGAGAGTTATGGGAAGGATATGAATGGTATGAAAGTGCTATTGGATGACCAAATTGCTCATGGGAGATAAGTTTGGACAAAGGAAACACTAAAGGCAAAAAGGACCTAAATGTCTTAGTGTAAACCTTAAGGTGTTCAAGCTTTTGACTTAAGTCAAAGTTTGAGATTGTGGAATTGTCCCACCACGGGGGAGGCAGCCAAGACTTGATAATTAGTCAAAAATATTTGGCACATGTGTACCAATGATTTTAATACAAAGAAACCATAATTAGTGAGAAAGAAAATGACATAAAGCAAGGTTAAGCTTGTTAAGTGTGTTTTGTGCCCTTAAGCTCATTTAAGGCCATTTAAGTGGCCAAATCACTTATCCCCCTCTCATTTTCGTCCTCCCCCAACCCAAGAACACAGCCACACTTCCTCCATAGCCACAACACCTTCAAACTTGCAATTGATTGAAATTGAAGTCAAGGAAGCACAATTGGAAGCTATTTGGTGCTATTGCTTGAGTGCACCTAGGATCAAGCTCCAATTTCAGCATACCTTTCAAGGTAAGGGTTCTCTTGCTCTCACGGGTTGTTTTCTGTATTTTTCAAGCAACCATGGAGCTAGGGCTAAGCTTGGAAGAGAGCCATGAGCTTAATGAACCCAGCTTAGTGAGGGGAGTGCACTTATTGAAGGTTTTGTGACCTAGTGTGAAGTGTACAGTGATGGCAGCGAAAATTGGGGTTTCTAGAGCCCAAAGTTAGTACTAAATATTGTTGAAATCCTCCTAAGACCAAGCATTAGCTTGAGGAGGGCTTCCATAGTGATTTGGTTATGTTTATTATGTGTTTTATGGACTAATCTATGATTATTGTTGCTGCTGCATTTCATGTGTTTGTTGGTTGTGAATGGATGCTGCATTTGGTTGCTGTATCTTGTATATATGCATTGTGATTTTTATGTTTTAGTGTCTTTGGATGCAGGTTTTAATGAGGATCAGATTACCTTAAGAAACCAAGTGCTACCCTTACTAAGTTTCTCAATGAAGCTTACTCCCCTCAATTCTGTCATTTCAGGTCTAGCTGAAAGATCACCTTCAAACTAACCTTTGTGGTTTGATTTTTAATCTAAAATTTCAGGTACATGAACTTCCATATGTCTAGTTATGATCTGGAAATTATGGTGATTTTAGGAGCACATTTGGTATTTTTAAAGGTGGTACTTATTGTGTTGTGCAGCAGCTGTCCAGCATCCTGTTTTTGGAGTCTATTGTGTCTCAGGACCTCCTGTAACCTAGTGTGCGTATTTAGATGAGTTAAGACCAGATTGTAGTGCATGTATTCATGTACATGTATAGTGTGTAAAATGAGACAAGTATGTGAACATTTGAGTAATGTTTTGGCTATGTAAGTGATGTGGTGCAAAGCTGCCTACGTGTGAATGATGGGCTGCTTACTTGTAAATTCTGTTTTGGCCACATAAAGTTGTTCAAAGAAAGGGAATGTAATTCCTATGTGTAATGGACATATATTGGATATCCTTGGAGGGCTTTGCCCTTGTGAATGAAGTGTTTGCATGGTTTTGGAAAAATTGTATGGGCAAAATGGTCCAAAAGTTGCCAGAATTTTGACTCTGCACCTAAATCTTAATATCTCCCTGTGTAGAATGAATCTTGGTATGAAATTTTGACCACATATAGAGGAAATCTATACGGTTAACTAGGATTTGGAATTTATGGATTTACATCCTTGTAGCCAAAGATATGAAGTTGCAAAGTTGTCTGAGTTACTGTTTGTTTGGTCAGAATTTTGTAACCAACTTAAAAAATCTATAACTTGGTCCATAGGTGGGCTATTGATGTAAAAAAAAATTTCTTGGCTTTCTCTAAGTCTCTAGTTGATAATGGAGCAAATAAAATATGGGCTTATATATCTGTAATGATACAGTTTATTAGTGGAAGTTACAGGTGCAGTAGCTGGTCACTGGAACTTAAGAAGATTGCCTAATGTGTGGAAGCCAAAACTAAGACTTGTGCTAGTGTTTTCCTTCTTGGATGCCATAGTGTGCATAAATGTAAATATGTGTGTTATGGTTAGACCAATATGCATGTGTTTACATAGTGCTCAAGAGGGTCACTTGAGTATGTACACTAGGGGTGTTGTTCTGATGACCTACAGGACACACCAAACCTGGGAGTTTAAATGCACAGTTTTGGCACCATAACTGGACTACCCTGGAGTGGATAACAGAAGTAACCTAGAGGTTATGTTAATGGGCTAAACCTAAAGGCTATGTTAATGTGCTATGTGTTCATTAAGCAATATGGTGAGCTAGCTAGTTTACTTTTGGCAAGTATTAGGGTTTTTGGCAAGCATGTCCAAACTTGCTCAATTACCTGGAGCTTTATGTTAAATTGAACCTAACCAAAGTGATCACTTTCAAAATTGGAAGAAAATGCATGCTTGTTATGTTAAGTAAAACCGTGTATGTGGTGTGTGTGTTTGCATGCTTCTTTGATTGTGTGCATGTGCTAACCCTTAATTTGTGTATGTAAATATCTTGTGTTATGTTTTATATATTGCCTTTGGTGTCTTCTTTGTCTTTGGTTGTAGGTTATTAAGCAAAATTGGAGGTTTATATGTATAGCAATGTTATAAACATTGTGCATGCACTAAGTGCCGAATTGGGTCCTTGCTAAGTACTTGTGTACTCATGCCCTCTTTTGCCTATTTTAGGTAAGGAAGTGGAAGAGTAAGGGCTAGGAAACCTCTTGGATGGGTTTATGTACAAATAGGTATGATTCGGATTAATGGCTTATGAAAGGAAGCTTGGAAAAGTTCATAAGATTGAACTAATGGTTGTGTTTTGTATTGGTTTGTAGGCCCTAATGGCTGCAATGGGACTTGATGCATTCGGATTCATCTTGGTATAGGTTAGAACTAGAAGAATAATAAGGCAACTATGGCCTATTTGTCAAGTGAAAATGGAGGTCAAAGTGATAGTGGGCATAGAGACAGTTTAAACTATGCTATGTACCATGCATGAAATTTAGTGAACCAATTTTAGGTTGCATTTAATTTTTGGCCATGTAGTTCTTATTTGCCCAATTTTGGATTTGTAAATGTCTGTAATTAGCTATTGGCAAGGTGAATTAGAGTATAATGTGGATTGTGCCTTGTATGTACATAATGGGCTTAGATGGTGGGCTAGGAAGAATGCATGCATGGCTTGTCATTAAGTAATCTAGTAGGTATGTAGGTATTCATGGACATGTGTATGGATTGACATGGCAAGTTCACTAAGTAGGCTTCAAGTAAGCCTCCTGAAGACACTGAGACACACACCCACAGCTTGTTACCACCACACAAAAATGGGAGAATTACAAGAGTTGCATAATGGTCAAAAAGCCATTATATTGTGTAATTCTCTTCATAGTGATTTAAGTATGAGGGGTAAAAGGTATAATGAACACGTCGTTGAAAGTGTTTCAAGTTAGTAACTTGGCCCCCAAGAAAAGCCTCAAGGGTTGCTTGTTTGTCAAGCAACCTATGGACTCTTTTCTAAGGTTTTGGAAATTCAGATACTCAATTGCAAAACTTTCACAAAAGAGCTTTGGAGGGTTATGGAAAGGATATGAATGATATAAAAGTGCTATTGGAGGACCAAATTGCTCATGGAAGACAAGTTTGGACAAAAAAAACGCTAAAGGCATTAAGGACCTAAATGTCCTAGTGTAAACCTTAAGGTGTTCAAGCTTTTGACTTAAGTCAAAGTATGAGATTGTGGAATTGTCCCACCACGGGGGAGGCAGCCAAGGCTTGATAAATGGGTCAAAAATGTTGGGCACATGTGTACCAATAAGTTTAAGATAAAGAAATCATAATTAGTGAGAAGGAAATGACATAAAGCAAGGTTGAGCTTGTTAAGTGTGTTTTGTGCCCTTAAGCTCATTTAAGCCCATTTAAGTGGCCAATTCACTTATCTCTCTACCATATTCGACCCACACAGCCACCACCCTCCTCCACACTTCTTCCATAGCTCCTCCATAGCCACCATACCTCCAAGATTGAAATTGAAGGCAAAAGGAACAAATTGGAAGCTATTTGGTGCTAAGACTTGTGTGCACTTAGGATCAAGCTCCAATTTCAACATACCAATCAATGTAAGGATTCTCTTGCTCTCATGGGTTGTTTTATGTATTTTCAAACAACCATGGAGCTAGGGCTAAGCTTGGAAGAGAGCCATGAGCTTGACAAACCAAGCTTAGTGAGGGGAGTGCACTTATTAAAGGTTTTGTGATGTAGTGTGAAGTGCACAAAGATGGCTGTGAAATGAGGGTTTCTAGAGCCCAAAGTTAGTACTAACTACTATTAAAATCCTCCTAAGGCCAAGCATTAGCTTGAGGAGGGCTGTCATAGTGATTTGGTTATGTTTATTATGTGTTTTATGGACTAATCTATGGTATATGTTGCTGCCGCATTTCATGTGTTTGTTGATTGTGAATGGCTGTTGCATTTCGCTGTTATACCTTGCATATATGCATTGTGGTTTTTTTGTTTTAGTGTCTTTGGATGCAAGTTTTAATGATGGTTACATTGCCTATTGAATCCAAGTGCTACTCTTACTAAGTTTCTCAATGAAACTTACTTCCCTCAATTCTGTCATTTCAGGTCTAGTAGAAAGATCTCATTCAAACTAACATTTGTGGTTTGATTTTTTATCTGAAATTTTAGGTACAAGAACTTCCATATGTCTAGTTTTGATCTGGAAAGTTTGGTTATTTTAGGAGCACATTTGGTATTGTTAATGGTGGTACATATTGTGTTATGCAGTAGCTGTCTAGCATCCTGTTTTCTGGAGTCCATTGTATCTCAAGCACTCTTGTAACTTAGGGTGTGTATTTAGCTAAGTTAGGTCATTTTGTATTGCATGTATGAACTTACATGTGGTGTATGTAAAATGAGATAAATATGTGAACATTTGAGTAATGTTTTGGCTATCTAAGTAATGTGATGCAAAGCTACCTAAGTGTGAATGATGGGCTACTTACTTGTAAATTCTATTTTGGCTACATAAAGTTTCTAGATGCAAGAGAATGTATTTCCCATGTGTATTGGACATGTATGGGATAACCTTGGAGAGCTTACCCCTTATGAATGAAGTGTTTGCACACTTATGAAATTTTGTATGGGCAAAATGGTCATAACGTGACCAGAATTTTGACTCTGTACTCAAAACGCTGTATCTCCTTATGTAGAAAGAATCTTGGTATGAAATTTTGACCACGCCTAAAGGACATCAGGAGGTTTAACTTGCTTTAGAATTTTGGAATTTCGAGCCCTATAGCCAAAGATAGGACGTTTCAAAGTTGGCTAAGTTACAGTTCATTTGGTCAGAATTTTGTAACCAAATTGAAAAATCCATACCTTGGTCCATAGGTGGGCTATTGATGTAAAACAAAATTCCTTGGTTTTCTCTAGTCTCTACTGGACAATGAAGTAAATAAAACAAGGGGTACATGGCTAGAATGATACATTTTATTGTTGGAAGTTACAGGTGCAGTGCTTGGTCACTAGAACTTAATAAGATTGCCCAATGTGTGGTAACCAAAATTAAGATTTATGCTAGTGTTTTCCTTCTTTGCTGCCATGGTGTGCATAAAATGTGAATATGTGTGTGATGGTTGGACCAATATGTATGTGTTTACATAGTGCCCAAGAGGGCCACTTGAGTTTGCACACTAAGGGTAGTGTTCTGATGGCCTACAGAACATTACCAATCCTGGGAGTCTAAATACACAATTTTGGCACCATAATTGGACTACCCCCGAAGTGGGTAACACAACTCAAACACACACATGCCCTCAATTGCCCTAGTAGGCCATCTCGGCACACTGGTGCCTGAGGCATGAACATGCCCTGCCTGCACACCCATAATGTCATGGCTTAAATTGCCCTTAGTCTATGTATTAAGAACATTCTTTTTAAATTAAAAGTTTCTATTAGATTATTGTACAAATTGGCAATTTAAGACATGAAAATACAGAACTATTATCTAACCATAAGTGGAAATGTAACTAAAAATTTGGAGCAAAATCAAACCATTTCCATTTCATAAAAAAAAATGTCAAGTATAGTACATCAAAAGCCAGCTTTTCAGCCTATGCACATAATGTGCTACATACTCATAGTAAAGACCTTAGACTTAGAAGTCCATAATCCTGGACTTGGTCTTCACCACAACATCCAAGAAAGAGGTTTATCCAGTTCAAAGCCAACGTAACTACAGCAACAGCTACTTTATCTGCACGAAATGTAAATATTTAGGGATCAATTTCTAATGAAACTTGGTAAGACACATTAACAACTATGAATTCTGATTTCAGTTTAACAGCAATAATTGCCTTGGCCTTAGCCAAAATTCTTGCATCCAAAGGAAAACACAAAAAACATGCACAATATACAAATACAAATAAATAAGCATATTCATAATATAATTAACACACGTATCCAATCACAAAAGCACACAAACACACAAACCACAACACCAGCTAAACAACCTTAGGGCCTAGCAAGCATTTCATATCACCTAAATTCATTTAATTAATTTAATTTCAGTTATTCGGCTAAAATATCATCGGGCTCCAGATCTTGAAGTTGGGTTGGCCTAACCTAAAATCAAAATCCTAATGTTTGCTCATAACATATCTAGTTACAACATTACATAGGCACCTGAAGGAATCCATGTACTAATAGACACAATCAGGGGTGTCCCCTAACCCCCAATATTGTCATAAAACTATTAAGCCTTTACATACATCCTCCAATTTCTTAGAAATCAAAATTCATACAACAACAAAAAATCAACAGCCTTTTGGCCAAACTCCAATTCTCATAAAGCTAACAGCTTCTCATCGCCTGTAGCAATAGAAATTCAATATAGCTTTAGATAGGACCAGACTTGCAAGTTGTAGGAATGTCTCTTACCTTTGAGCCTTACAGTGAAGCTTCTGAAACAGGCCTTGCTGCCGAGAGTACTACACTATGGCCTTGATCCTCAAGAACCTTCCCTTGCATGTAAACCAGGCCGTTTTTAAATCAAACCCTCTGCCAGGAAATTTCCGTAAGCTACCTGAGCCTTCCCCTATTCCGTAGACCATAATTCTTAGCCATTTAGTTGAAATAAAATTGTAGAAAACTAAAATTTCATAAACCCGAAGCCTGTAGCAAACGACCGAGAGCTTGCTTCCTTGATTTCTTCCATGTCCGGCCTTAAAACTCCAGCAATAACCAGAACAATCAAGAATTGAAGCTCACGGGAGTGATTAGCTTGAAGGAACCAAGGTAAATTTTTTTACCCAAACAAATCGAGGCAAAGGGGCCATGGATTTGAGCAAATCGCAGCAGCTACTCTTTTTCCCAGGTTTAATCTCCTTTGTCTTGTATGCAAATCAGGAATAAGAGCAGGAAATGAATATTTTCTTTTTCTTTTTTTTTTTGCTGGAATTCTTCAAAAGTCAACCCATTGCACCCTTCAAGCAAGCAATTCCCCTTAATTGTGTGTCTCTTGCTTTAATTTTGTGTTCAAGGAGGTCGGCCAGCCGAAACAAATGCTAATCAAATAAAACAAATTCTGCTGAAACATGCTTTGTAAGTGGGGTACAAATCCCTCACTTAGACCTCCTTTTTAATTATTTTTAATTGTGTCCTGATTCTCTACTTCTGTCCATTCAACAACACCATTCCACTCTTGTAAAAAAATCCTTCTCTAATTGTTCAATTCAGCCCACAATTAAATTTTCCTTGGCACTTAAATCCTTGTTTCACAATTGATCCGCAAATTTCCATTTCTTTGCACTTCAGTCCCTAGCTTTATAATTTCTTGCAACTATATCCTCAACTTCCTAATTTATTGTATTTCAGTCCTCAGGCCTAATTCCCATGACAACTAAGTTCTTGGCTCCCTAATTCTATCCAACCTTTTAGTTTTCTGGCAATATAGCCCTTTTTCCTCAAATTATTATAATAAACAAGCCAACCATAGCCTACACCAGGTTGGGTATGACAATCTCCCCACATTAATAAATTTGGTCCTCCAAATTTCCTGTTCCCTATTACTCAAGAAAGAAAAATTATTTTCCAGATTGGCCTCCTTCGCTTGGTTGGTTGAGATTCTCATACAGTGAATCTACTAAAATTGCTTTTATGTATTTCCAACGGTTGCCCTTGCTTCATTCCCTTTTTCTTCCTTTCCAGTTATGCCAAATTTTATTGAAACCAGTTCATGCAATGGCAAGCTGAGCCTGAACTCATACTCATAACTTTCTTAAGTCCAGCTTTTAAGTACACAAATATTTGAAACATCTTAAGCTCGAATTTTCCTTCAAATAGAACTCAAGTTCTCAACCACACAATGAAACTTAATACTTCAATTTAACTTTGTCTCACTACCTTTATCGCAACATGCGAGTTGCTTAGGCCATCATCCTATTCTAACAGCTTGAACAACCCTAGAGTTCTGAGAGCCGAAGGGCAATCGCCCCCGAAGGATCGCGCACGTATACGGCATCTTAGGCCAATGCATCACCTTTGACCAAGAACAGGCGATCAGACCTCGATAAAGGGAGGGCCTTAAGCACCCTCGGGCAAGTCGGATAAACCTCGCCTCCGGGAACACGTCAGACCAACTTCAATCATAAAGGATTATTACTCCTCTTGAGGATAACCTCGGAATGACTCCACGCATCCAAGTCCACCTTCGGATATTCTCTGGACCACCTTCAGAACATATCCTCGAGAATATCATCACCAAGGACCTGAACCTAACCTCGAGAAAGTCTAGCCAGAGAAATCTCATATAAAAAATAGACCTCCCTCCGAAGATGTTTACCCCTCCAGGATACCCCTAGACTTTCCGGGAGTTCGGTCACCTAGAAGGGCTACGAGGACATACGACTAGATGGCTTACAAGTCTCTGACACACCGTACTTGTACAGCCCCCGACATGCCGCCCCCAGACACGCTCTGACACACCGTTCTCGAGCAGCACAGGCTTTCGGTCGAATGGCCTATGATCGGCTAAAAGCCCCCCTAAAGGTACGAATCACATCCAATCAGACACGTGTCATGATCTGGGCAGCTGGTGGCAAGCGAACCTTTCCTGTCTACCTCTTATAAATATGGGAGGCATCGCAGGTAAAGAGGGACTTTGGACACAGGATTACCTTCACCTCCTTTACTTACTAGACACTGACTTGGGCGTCGGAGATTCCTCCCCTGAAAAACACTCCGGGGACCTCCTAACCTTTGCTTCCTTTGTCTTCTAGGTGGTCATCTCAGGACGCATTCTCCTTGAACGCTCCTTCGCACCGAAGGTTCTTACCACCCTTACCATGAGACACAGTGGAGATGCTGATGGGCATCACATGGCGCCGTTTGTGGGAAATCTCCCTCAGGTGGCCATCATGGAGACAAGGCGCTCAAAGGACAAGGGGCTCCCAAGGTCCCCCTCGGCGCCCGGGGCTTAGCAGGCGACCACCCAGCCTGTGGCAGAAACTTCTGTACCAGAAGACAACTGTCCTCTGACGGTGACGATGGGTTTTCTGCGAGACTTCCAACGCTTCATCGTCGCTGAAATGACTCAGCAGCATGATCAAAGGTTACCTCAACCTCCTCTGGTCCGAAGGGCCTCTCCCCCGACTGTTCGTCTGGAAAGGAGTTCAAGGTCCACACACCGAAGTTCGGGGAGCGGGGACTCCCTTGATGCGTCCTCAACAGAAAATGAACCTGTTGAAGCGCGACCCATCAGGGGGAGCTCCAAAATAGACTAGGGCCTCCTGCCAATGAAGTGCATCCCCTTATCAAAGGTCCCAGTCTCCTCACCGTCAAGGTCACTCCCCGAGGAGGAGAAGAAATTCACCATTACCGCCGAACACCAGGCAGCAAAGAGAAGTTAACACGGCTGTCCTCATGGAGAAAATCCTAGGAAGATTGGAGAAGGCTGAGAGGCAGATCTCCCGCAAGCCAATCTAGTCCAGGCTGTCGGTCACTGGATTGTTTTTCCGGGGGAGGAGCCTCCGATGCCCAAGTTAGTATCTGGTAAAGTGAAGAAGAATCCTCCTCCTTGACCTGAGAGTTTCCCGAATATTTATAGGAAGGTGTTTAGGGAAGTCCGCTTGACACAGCCTGCTTAGATCGTGACACATGTACGATCGAATGCAATCCGTACCTCTGGGAATGGGGACCTCCCACTGGCCACAGGCCATCTGGGCAGGAGTCAAGGTTGTAGGAGGTCAACGTGTCAGGGAGTGTACGAAGGTGGCGTGTCAGGACGTGTACGAGGGTGGTGTGTCAAAACGCGCGTGAGGGCGGCATGTTAAAGGCTCCTTAACCATGTTTGTCATACTCTCGAGATCCCTTTGGTGAAAGAGACCTCTTCGGGATAGGAGGGCTTCTTGCCAAGGTTGCTCCAGTTATTCGCAGGTCCCATCAGCACAGATGATTCCTTCCGAAGGTGTTTTCCTGCCGAAGATGGTAAGTTTACCTCTCCTGAAGCTAGCTAGGTCATCCTACCGAGGGTGGTAGTGCACCATATTCCCAAGGTCAGTACTGTCACTCCCGAGGGTGATGATGTACCACCAAGGTCAAAGGTCAGGGTGTCAGACCCTGCTTTCCCGAGGTTGGTGCTTTACTCCTCGGGGGTGACGCCTACCTTTACCGAGGGTGGCGCTTCGCCCAATCTTGTGAGTTTGAAGGGCAATAACGCTTCAGCTATCACATGCCCCCCCTTTCAAAAGTCAAAGTAGAGACGTCAGCCAGTAGAATCTTTGGGGGCACCTCATAGGACTCGTTTGTAGAAAACTGTGTAGGAGACACCTCGCCACCTGAAGGTGTGCCTTCCCAGCCGAGGTAGCCTGTGGGTCTCACTCCTTGCCCTCTTGTTGGTCCCTAGGTCTTTTTGAAGTGTGCACTCCCCTTCATTACTTTTTCTGCTGTAGGTCAGTGGTGTTAGCGTCGTGCCTAAAATGCCAATCATGAGATGATTGTATTTTTGCACATTGAGTCATGATATTTTATTAAGGCATTAATCCAGCAATTATGTTTGTTGTTTTGTTTCTGCGTAACTTAACAAACATAATTGTAACCCTAGAATAATGATATTCTTAAACGTCCCTGGTCTAGTATTATTGTGGAGCGGGTTGCAATAATACATAACGACTAGCATATGTGGAGACTAATATGAGATATGTAGTCTACATATGGGTACAAGTTGGAGAACTTGTGTACTGGACCGACCCACCATGAGAACACTACATGGATCGTTATATGAGTGTCATAAGTGATTCTCATAGTGATCATGGTATATGTAGTCCTTCGACCTAAGATCATCAAGGTTCCCTACATGTGAGTCACATACTTTGATACTTTCCTTTGTTGCTCATAACTGAGTGAACTTGAAGGAGGTCATTGGGTATGTCATATATCATGCGGAGGGATTTGTATGATCAAGATGGGATTTGTCCCTCCTACGTAACGGGAGTGATATCTTTGGGCCCCTTGATAGAGTAAGACTTAGAAAAATGCATGGCCATGCTCGGATGAGTTTATATACGATATGAATGTCAGCAGTTTAAATTGGTCTACTCGGTAATCAAGAAACCAAAAATTCGGCTATACGAGAGTGACACATTCCATGTCTCGTGCTTAGTCTTGATATGTTGTACAAAGGGACAATGGCATATATCGGTGATGATCATAAAGGTTTAGTCGAATCATCAACAATCTTGTCACTTGGGTAGCAATGATGTGTTGCTAGACACCGCTCATTGCTTATGATCATAAATGTGATTTATGATCATTGCCAACGTGGTAAAAGCCTATTGGGTCACACACATAGAGCTATTTGGATCATTAGAGTGCATGGGCTAATAATTTCGGCTTTGGGTTCTCTTTAATTTCGTATTAATAATGGGCCCAATAGTTGAGCCATTATTAACCCCGAAATTAAATCCTAATTGGATTAGGGCTTTGAAACCCATTAGGCGTGGAAGTTGAGTCTCACTATAAATACAACTTCTAGTGAGAAATTCATAGGTCTCCTTGCCCTAACCTTCCAAAAGGAATAGCCGCACTCTTCTCTTGCAATTCCTTGGAGGATGCAAGCTAGCACTGCGAGCGCAAGAGAAATGCATCTACCGGGACGTGGTGGAAGC
Organism: Aquilaria sinensis; assembly: GCA_005392925.1. Classification (NCBI taxonomy): domain Eukaryota; kingdom Viridiplantae; phylum Streptophyta; class Magnoliopsida; order Malvales; family Thymelaeaceae; genus Aquilaria; species Aquilaria sinensis. The sequence continues at coordinate 14,805 of SMDT01002116.1, read as the reverse complement.
GTGGTGATCCCAAGAAGCTCGTGTGGATACCATAGAGAGCTTGAACACGTCAACTGTTCAAGTTTTGTGATTCAACTCTACAGTTGAGTGAGAGATCTCAACCGAAAATTAGGTATGAAAATTTTTGAACACCCGGTTTACCCCGTTTCACTTGGATCCTGGAGGGTTTTGGTTAAATTCCGTTGCGCCGTTTGCCTCTGAAAACCCAACAGTGGTAGCAGAGCTACTGGTGAAACCCTAAATCGGGATTGATGTTGAATCGCATGATGTTATGTGTTCGGTTGCTTTTCGGCCATGATTAATTAGAATGATTCATGATGCATGAAACCGGAACTCGTAATGAACATATGACATATATGAAGAAACGACACTAATTGGTTAATGAGATTAACCCGAAATTGATAGGTATGAGATACCTATATGGATTAGGATTCTTGCAATAGTTGCAAAAACCCTAGCTTGGTTCGGATTCGGCCTATTCGGGCACCGAAAGTAAGGTATTTTTGGTGGCTCGAATGGAGGAGTCTCGGGTGCCTACTTGCTCAAAATAGAAGATCTCGGGCAAAGCAATTGTAAGACAATTTTTTGCGCCGGGGGGCGCTGCCCCCCACGCAACCCCCGCAAGGGCGGCTCCCCTTGACCCCGTCCGCTGACCGGGCAGTGGAACCACCGCCCGCTGACCGGCCAGCGGGACCGCCATATGCGAAGCGCCACATAAATAAAAACTGGTTAATCAACTCACAAAAATTGGCATGCATTTTGTTGAATGAGATTTGACATGATATGCTGATTGGTGTTTGAAGCATGGTGCATGGTTATAGCCCTTGATTGGTTGTACTTGTAAATACGGCCTGCGAGTCGTGCCTTTTCTTGTTACTCTCATTGTACATTCTCTTCTCACCTTACTCCCCTCGAATGTAACTCGAGGTTTCTATTATTGATGTAATGTAATGGGATCATCAAGGTTATGTCCAAGGATCATCCAAGGTGGTATGTCCAAGGAGGTGACAACAAAAGGGCAACCAAGAAAGGAAGAGAAGGAGCTTGTGAAGACTCTTTTCTTTTCTTAGGCTTTTATGATATTCTCATTGGCTTGAGAATATCGCATAGTTTGGGCTATAACCATGTCACGTTTACTTTCTTGTAAGCATGAGATGCATGTTTTATATTTGTATGTGATGCATGTATAAGACAACCGGAGATAACAAATTGGTGAGATCAAAAGAAAAATCCCTCAAACAAATATTAAGTCATTAAATGTGATGCCTTCCAAATGTTGGCACTCGTCAAGACTTTGATCAACATTAGGTGGGTTTGCCAAAGCAAAGCACCTATGTTCATCTTGGTAAGGCGCGATGGGATAATAGTGATATCCAAACCACTAACTTTGGGTTCGACTTAACTAAGTCATCCTAATAGGATTAGGGACTTAGAGGCATAGAGTTGGGCTTAAGTTCATGAGATGAGCTTGGACAAGTGTTGTTCACCCAACTATCCAAGAGTTGCATAAGATGCAATTGGCAAGGAGTTGCCTACCTAAATAGCTGTAACTTGAGAGAAAAGCCAAAGCTGACTCAGGTTGTGGTCAAATATGGATCTTGGCCCACTAGAATACCTTAGCATAGAGGTGTTCCGAAATAATATCGAGGGTTATTATTTTGAGGAAAATAGTGGGAGTATCATTTAATAAAAGTCCTTATTAAATGAATTAAAATACATGACTCTTACACTGCATATTTACTGTTGTAGATAACCATGGCACAAAACACATCGACACTTTCGTTGCGATCGATCCTTGAGAAGGAAAAACTGAATGGGACCAACTTTCTCAAATGGTACCGAAACTTGAGGATAGTCCTCAAGCAAGAGAGAAAGGCTTATGTCCTAGAGCAGCCCATTCCGAATGAGCCTGCTGCCACTGCTCCAAGAGCTGAAAGGGATGCTCACAAGAGGCATTCTGATGATGCTTTGGATGTTGCATGCCTCATGCTTATTACCATGGAATCTGAGCTTCAGAAGCAACATGAGAACATGGGGGCGTTCGATATGATCGAACATCTCAAAATGCTTTTCCAAGAGCAAGCTAGGCATGAGAGGTTTGAGACCTCTAAGGCATTGTTTCAGTGCAAGATGTCTGAGGGAAGTCCCGTGGGTCCTCATGTGCTCAAGATGATTGGGTACATTGAGAATCTTGAGAATTTGGGATTTGCTCTTCAGAAAGAGTTGGCTATTGATGTAGTCTTGCAATCGTTGCCTGAAAGCTACAGTCAGTTCGTCATGAACTATAACATGAACGACCTTGACAAGTCCCTCCCTGAATTGCTCAACATGTTGAGAACTGCTGAGCAAAACCTTAAGAAGGCTAAGCCCATTTTGATGGTTCAAAAGGGCAAGGGAAAGGGAAAAGCCAACAAGAAGAAGGATAAAGCTAATGGAAAGTCCAATGCTAATTCTTCTTCAGCTGCACTGAAACCAAAGGGTGGTGTGGCAAAGGAAGGGGAGTGCTTCCATTGTAAGCAACCTGGACACTGGAAGCGCAACTGCAAGCTCTATCTTGAAGAACTTGCTAAGGAAAAGGGAAGTAAGACTTCCACTTCAGGTATTTTTGTTATAGAGGCTAACTTTTCTACTTCCTCATCTTGGGTATTGGATACTGGATGTGGATCTCACATTTGTGCAAATGTGCAGGATCTAAGTAGAAGTAGAAGATTGGCCCGAGGTGAAGTGGACCTACGTGTTGGAAATGGAGCAAGGGTTGCTGCCTTAGCCGTAGGGACTTATGTTCTCACTTTACCTAGTGGATTAGTTTTAGAATTAGACAACTGCTACTTTGTGCCTACTATTAGTAGAAATTTGATTTCTGTTTCTTGTTTGGACAAGAAAGGTTTTTCATTTATAATAAAGGACAAATGTTGTTCTATTTATTTGAATGAAATCTTTTATGGTAGTGCTCAACTTAGCAATGGGTTGTATGTTCTAGACCTCGAAGATCCAATCTATAATGTGAATACCAAGAAGGTCAGATTAAATGATTCAAACCCGACCTATCTCTGGCACTGTCGCTTGGGCCATATAAATGAGACCCGCATATCCAAGCTCCATAAGGATGGACTCTTGGACTCATTTGATTTTGAATCATATGAGACATGTGAGTCATGTTTGTTGGGCAAGATGACCAAAGCCCCATTCACAGGGCAAAGTGAAAGGGCTAATGACTTACTAGGACTCATACATAGTGATGTATGTGGCCCTATGTCTACACAAGCTAGAGGAGGTTTCCAATACTTCATTACTTTCACTGATGACTTCAGCAGATATGGCTATGTGTATCTCATGAGACACAAGTCAGAATCCTTTGAAAAGTTCAAAGAATTCAAGAATGAAGTAGAGAATCAACTCGGGAAGAGTATCAAAGTGCTTCGATCAGATCGAGGTGGAGAGTACTTGGATCGAGAATTCCTTGACTATCTGAAGGAGTGTGGTATAGTATCACAACTCACTCCACCAGGTACACCTCAATGGAATGGTGTATCTGAAAGGAGAAATCGAACTCTGTTAGACATGGTTCGCTCTATGATGAGTCAAGCTGACCTTCCAAACTCCTTTTGGGGACATGCTCTAGAGACAGCCGCTTTTACACTAAACCGAGTTCCATCTAAATCGGTTCAAAAGACACCATATGAGATATGGAGTGGGAGGCGTCCCAATTTGTCTTTTATGAAGATTTGGGGCTGTGACGCTTATGTGAAACGTCAATCCTCTGACAAACTAGGGCCCAAATCTCAAAAATGCCTTTTTGTTGGGTATCCCAAAGAAACAAAGGGTTACTATTTCTACAATCCTTCTGAGCAAAAAGTGTTTGTTGCTCGAACTGGTGTCTTTTTAGAGAAAGAGTTTATCTCTAAAGAAACTAGTGGGAGGAAAGTAGAACTTGAAGAAATTCAAGAACAACAAGGAGACATCGAACCTGAAATGGAACCTGAACAGACACCACAAGATGTTGTGGTTCAAGAGTCTGTTCCTGTAGCACAGAGCCCACGTAGGTCTGGTAGGATTCGGCGTGAGCCTGAGAGATATGGATTTCTCGTGACTCACACTGGTGATGTGATGCTCATGGATCAGGATGAGCCCACAACCTACCAACAAGCTATGTCGGGGCCTGACTCTGAGAAGTGGCTAGTGGCCATGAAATCCGAGATGGAATCCATGTATGAAAACCAAGTATGGACTTTGGTTGACCCACCTGAAGGGGTAAAACCCATAGGGTGCAAATGGGTTTTCAAGAAGAAAACTGACATGGATGGTAATGTGATTACCTTTAAGGGACGATTGGTTGCAAAAGGTTTCAAGCAAATTCATGGTATTGACTATGATGAAACTTTTTCACCAGTTGCTATGCTTAAATCCATCCGAATTTTGTTTGCTATTGCTGCACACTATGATTATGAGATATGGCAAATGGATGTCAAAACTGCATTCCTAAATGGAAAGCTACTTGAGGATGTGTACATGACACAACCTGAGGGTTTTGTCACTCCTGAGAATGCCAATAAAGTGTGCAAGTTGCAAAGGTCCATTTATGGACTGAAGCAAGCTTCTCGAAGTTGGAATCTTCATTTTGATGAAGCAATCAAAGAGTTTGGTTTTATCAAAAATGAAGATGAACCTTGTGTCTACAAGAAGGTTAGTGGGAGCGCTATTGTCTTCTTGGTGTTGTATGTAGATGACATACTACTCATCGGGAATGACATTCCTGAGCTACAGTCTGTGAAGACTTGGCTAGGGAAATGTTTCTCTATGAAGGACTTGGGTGAAGCAGCCTATGTGTTAGGCATCAGGATCTATAGAGATAGATCTAGAAAGCTTCTTGGCCTAAGTCAAAGTACATATATTGACAAGGTGCTAAAGAGGTTTAGCATGCAAGATTCCAAGAAAGGATTCTTGCCCATGTCACATGGTATAACTCTTTCTAGATCTCAGTGTCCGAGTACACCCGAGGAGAGAGAGCGCATGAGTAAGATTCCATATGCCTCAGCAATTGGATCTATCATGTATGCCATGATATGTACTCGTCCCGATGTCTCATATGCTTTGAGCATGACGAGTAGGTACCAATCGAACCCTGGTGAGAGTCACTGGACAGCTGTTAAGAACATCCTTAAGTACTTACGAAGGACTAAGGATGCATTCTTGGTCTTTGGAGGTGAAGATGAGCTCGTTGTAAGGGGTTACACCGATGCAAGCTTCCAATCCGATAAGGATGATTTTAGATCGCAATCTGGTTATGTGTTTTGTATTGGTGGTGGTGCTGTGAGCTGGAAGAGTTCAAAGCAAGAGACAGTAGCTGACTCTACAACAGAATCTGAGTACATTGCCGCCTCTGATGCTGCGAAGGAGGCAGTTTGGATCAAGAAGTTCATCACTGAACTTGGAGTGGTTCCAAGCATTGCCGACCCGATAGAGCTCTATTGTGACAACAATGGAGCAATCGCACAGGCTAAGGAACCTCGATCTCACCAGCGATCCAAACACATACTCCGACGCTATCATCTCATCAGGGAGATCATCGAGAGGGGTGATGTAAGGATATGCAGGACTTCGACAGACAGCAACATTGCTGATCCACTGACAAAGCCCCTTACGCAGCAGAAGCATGATAGCCATTCTAGGTCCATCGGTATTAGATACATGGATGATTGGCTTTTAGTGCAAGTGGGAGATTGTTAGTGTTGTGCCCAAAAAGCCAATCATGAGATGATTGTATTTTTTGCACATTGAGTCATGATATTTTATTAAGGCATTAATCCAGCAATTATGTTTGTTGTTTTGTTTCTGCGTAACGTAATAAACATAATTGTAACCCTAGAATAATGATATTCTTAAACGTCCCTGGTCTAGTATTATTGTGGAGCGGGTTGCAATAATACATAACGACTAGCATATGTGGAGACTAATATGAGATATGTAGTCTACATATGGGTACAAGTTGGAGAACTTGTGTACTGGACCGACCCACCATGAGAACACTACATGGATCGTTATATGAGTGTCATAAGTGATTCTCATAGTGATCATGGTATATGTAGTCCTTCGACCTAAGATCATCAAGGTTCCCTACATGTGAGTCACATACTTTGATACTTTCCTTTGTTGCTCGTAACTGAGTGAACTTGAAGGAGGTCATTGGGTATGTCACATATCATGCGGAGGGATTTGTATGATCAAGATGGGATTTGTCCCTCCTATGTAACGGGAGTGATATCTTCGGGCCCCTTGATAGAGTGAGACTTAGAAAAATGCATGGCCATGCTCGGATGAGTTGATATACGATATCAATGTCATCAGTTTAAGTTGGTCTACTCGGTAATCAAGAAACCAAAGATTGGGCTATACGAGAGTGACACATTCCATGTCTCGTGCTTAGTCTTGATATCTTGGACAAAGGGACAATGGCATATATCGGTGATGATCATAAAGGTTTAGTCGAATCATCGACAATCTTGTCACTTGGGTAGCAATGATGTGTTGCTAGACACCGCTCATTGCTTATGATCATAAATGTGATTTATGATCATTGCCAACGTGGTAAAAGCCTATTGGGTCGCACACATAGAGCTATTTGGATCATTAGAGTGCATGGGCTAATAATTTGGGTTTTGGTTTCACAATAATTTCGTATTAATAATGGGCCCAATAGTTGAGCCATTATTAAGCCCGAAATTAAAGCCTAATTGGATTAGGGCTTTGAAACCCATTAGGCCTGGAAGTTGAGTCTCACTATAAATACAACTTCTAGTGAGAAATTCGCAGGTCTCCTTGCCCTAGCCTCCCAAAAGGACAGCCGCACTCTTCTCTTGCAATTCCTTGGAGGACGCAAGCTAGCACTGCGAGCGCAAGAGAAACGCATCTGCCGGGATGCGGTGGAAGCGTGGTGATCCCAAGAAACTCGTGTGGATACCATAGAGAGCTTGAACACGTCAACTGTTCAAGTTTTGTAATTCGACTCTACAGTTGAGTGACAGTTGTCAACCAAAAATTAGGTATGAAAATTTTTGAACACCCAGTTTCACTTGGATCCTGGAGGGTTTTGGTAAAATTCCGCTGCGCTGTTTGGCTCCCGAAACCCAACAGACGCCACTCTTTGTAAGTGTTTTGAAGTAACACTCTCTGGTCCAGCAACGGCACGGTATAACTCTCTAGCCCATGGAAGCTTGCTAAGGTTTCAAGAGTTATCCACTGCCTTCACCTAGTAGTTCATCTGCAGTAGGTCAACTGCCAAAATGCCAGTGCAAATGTTCGACATAGCCCAACGAAGTGGGGAGACCATTCGCGACTATGTTGAAAGGTTCAACCGAGAGGCGTTAAACGTGCCCGATTTCAGGCCAGAAATTCGCATCCTCGCAATGATTAGGGGACTTCGAAGGGACTCCCAGCTATTCTATGAGTTTTCCAAAGATCCCCCAGACACTCTAGGGGAGTTCTATAGAAGGGCTGAACAGCATATGACGGCCGAGGAGCTTAGAATGGGAGGACCTAAAGGAAGCACCCACGGCCCGAAGAGCCTAGTCATCAGCCTTGACATCAAAATGAGGGGGAATGGCCCCGAAAGCAAAGGGGGAAAAGGCCAATGACATTCACTTCCTTAAACACCACAAGAGCTAGCATCCTTATGGCGCTAGAAAGGCAAGGAACCACAGTTCCAAGGCCAAAGGCCATGACCTCGGAAAACAAGAAGAACATGAAGAAATTCTGTCAATTTCACCGAGATCACGGCCACGACATTGAGGATTGTTTTCAACTAAGGAAATATATCAAATCCCTGATGAAGCAGGGTCAACTCCGGCGGTACTTATGGATCCCTTCGCCAAAAGGAATGAAGGAAAAGCAAAGGAGGGCGGACGACGAAGAGTATGATTCGGATAAACGTCGGGACCGTAGTCCTCGAAAAAATCTGCCACCATCAGCGGGGGTTATCCAAACGATCACTACCGGAATACCCTCAGCAGAGAGGAAGAGAAAAATAAGGGAAATCTCCGTAATGGAGTACGGGAACTTGCTGAATAGACTCACTCGTAGAGATGGGTCTACAGTAAAGTTCCCCCACGACGACCCACTCCTTCTCATGGCAAGGATAGGAAACTGGGACGTCAAAAGGGTACTCCTCGATGAGGGCTCAAATACCGACGTCATCTTTTCCCATCTGCTGCCTAAGTTGGGCATTCCAAGAGGCGATCTCAGTACGGTCAATTTCCCCACGTTCGGCGTAGGACCCTCCGAACTTCCGGTTCTAGGATGTATCGACCTACCTTTGATGCTGAAAGGGATGTCACCCCACAGCCAGAAAGAGTTGATCGCCTCCATCATGGCAAGATTTATTGTCATCGATGTGCCGTCGGCTTACAATGCTATCCTTGGAAGGCAGACTCAAGGCAACCTCCACATCTGCCCGAACGTAAAATACCTAACGGTCACCTTTGCGACCAAAGATGGGGATGCAGAGATCTTCATTGACCAAATCGACGTCAGAAAGGTCTTCACAAAAGCCAGACAAAGCCCAGTAAATATCCAAGTGCAAACTTCAGTGAAGGACAAAACAGTCATGACGGGTGAAGAAACAGTGAAGGAGGAAAATGAAAGCCTAGAAAAAATAGAAACAGAGGATGTAGAATTGATCCCTGGCCAAAGCACCCAAATCGGGAAAAAATTGGCCGAGGATGACAAAAAGATGCTTGTATCCTTCTTGTTCATGAACAAAGATCTATTTGCCTACTCGCCGAAGGATATGCCTGGGGTCGACCCCATCATAATCCGCCACAGCCTTAGAGTGCGACCGAACGCCAGACCAGTTCGGCAGAAGAAACGGAGTCTATCGGCTCGTAAGAATTCCTTTGTTAAAACCGAAGTCAACCGCCTCATTGAGGCCGGAGTAATAAGAGAAGTTAAATACCCCGAATGGCTCAGCAACGTGGTTATTGCCACGAAAGAGGGGAGTGAAAAACTCTGAATGTGCATCGACTTCCAAAATTTGAACGACGCCTGCCCAAAGGACTCTTACCCTTTGCCAGCCATAGATCAGCTGGTAGGTGCAACTGCCGAATACGGGCTGCTTAGCTTTCTCGATGCCTTTAGCGGATATCATCAAATCCGAATGAACCCCGAAGATGAGGAAAAAATGTCCTTCATCACGGAGATAGGTACCTACTGCTATATCAGGATGCCCTTCGGGCTTAAAAATGCAGGGGCTACCTATCAAAGGCTGATGAATAGGGTATTCGATTCTCAGATTGGGAGAAACATGGAAGTATACGTTGATGATATGATAGTCAAGAGAAAAATGCCTGGTAATCATATCACTGACCTAGCCAAAACCTTCCAACGACTTCGGGAGTTCGGCATACGTCTTAATCCCGAAAAGTGTGTGTTCGGAGTAAGTGCAGGAAAGTTTCTCGGGTTTATGGTATCAGAAAGGGGAATAGATGCCAACCCTGAAAAAGTCAAAGCCCTGCTAAATTTCCGAACACCTACATCCATCAAAGACATACAAAGGCTTACCGGAAGAATCACCTCCCTTAGTAGATTCATCTCCAGGTACGGCGACCGATGTCGCCCATTCTTCAAAGTACTCACCAAAGTCCCCAAGGGCGACGACACTCCCGGGACCCAGGAGCATCTATGGAACTCAAAATGCCAGAAAGCTTGGGATGAACTTAAAAGTTACTTAACCCACCTGCCAATGCTTCGACAACCCCGGGAAGGAGAACCCCTCATCCTCTACCTCGCGGTTACTGAAAAGGCGGTCAGTTCGGTCCTACTAAAAGAAGAAGGTGGGAGACAATGGCCAGTATATTATGTAAGCAAGTCCCTGCATGGCGCCGAGGTCAGATACCCATTGCTCCAAAAGGCCATCTATGCCTTGGTACTTGCAGGCAGAAGGTTGCGACCCTACTTCCAAGGACACGCTATCACTGTCCGGAGTAACCTACCTCTGCGCGACGTCATGAAAAGAGTAGAGCATTCGGGAAGATTATCAAAATGGTGCATCGAACTCGGAGAGTACGACATCACTTACGAGCCTAGAAGGGCAATAAAAGCCCAGGCCCTGGCAGACTTCATTGCCGAAATCCCAGAAATGGAGAATGCTGAAACCAACGAGGAAGACCGAGCAAAGGTAGATCCAGAGTGGAAACTCTTTGTCGATGGAGCCTCAAGCGCAGAACATCAGGGCGCTGGAATAGTCCTCCGAGGGCCCGAAGGCATGGAGGCCACAAAAGCAATCAAATTTGGTTTCGATGTTACCAATAACATCGCCGAATATGAGGCCCTGATAGCAGGACTAAAGCTGGCCAGAAAAGTCGGCGTAAAAAACCTCATAGCCCACAGTGACTCACAGCTAGTAGTCCGCCAGATGAGAGGGGAGTACGAGGCAAAGGATCCAGCCATGGAAAAATATCATGACCTTGTCAAAAAACTTATTGGGGAGTTTGACTCGGTACAAATAGAAAACGTGCCCCAAAGTGATAATAGACAAGCTGACACCTTGGCCAAATCCAAGGAACCATGCAAGGTGCTGAAGCAAGCTAGTACATAATTGATGTGCGTAGCAAACTCGGGGGAAGGATGGCAAGACCCCATCAAGAAGTATCTAGCAACTTTGGAACTCCCTAACGATCCCAAAGTGGCTGCAAGAGTATGAAAGCGCTCGGGAAGGTACTTCCTCGTTGGAGAAGAACTATACAGACAAGGGTATGCCACCCCCCTGCAAAAATGTGTAAGCGAAGATGACGTCAAAACAATAGTCGAAGAAGTCCACGGAGGAACCTATGGCTCCCATATAGGAACAGACGCCCTTGCTGGAATATTACTTCGCCAAGGATACTTTTGGCCTACCTTGAGGAAAGATGCAAGGCAATTTTTCAGAACATGTGACAATTGCCAAAAGCATGCCAACATCCAAAGGTTACCTTTGGAAAGAATAACTTCAGCAATTTATCCCTGCCCCTTTGCCGTATGGGGTATTGATCTCATCGGACCTCTTCCAAACGCGCCCGGTGGGGTAAAGTTCTGCATTGTCGCAGTGGACTACTTCACTAAGTGGATAGAAGCGGAGCCACTGGCATCTATCTTAGCAAAGGATACCCAAAGGTTCATGTGGAAGAACATTATATGTCGATTTGGCATACCAAGGGTAATAGTGGCCGACAACGGAACCCAATTCACGGATAGAGGATTCCAGGAATTCACGGCCAACCTCAGCATAAAAATGCATTTTGCTCCAGTAGCCCACCCTCAAAGTAATGGGCAGGTTGAAGTATCCAACAGGACAATAAAAATGGCTTGAAGAAGAGGCTAAAGGAAGCAAAGGGAAAATGGCCAGGAAAGCTCCCAAGTGTGCTATGGAGCTATCGTACGACTGCCCGAAGGGCCACTGGGGAAACCCTTTCTCACTCGTGTATGGGACAGAAGCCATCATTCCCATTGAGGTCACACAGCCTTCGATAAGAATACAAATATTCGACAAAGGAGGGAATAATCTCGGCTTAAGGACAAAACTGGACCTCGCTGAGGAACATCACGAAATGGCCGAACTAAGGAGAAAGGCTTTCCAACAAAGAATAGCCCACACTGCTAACATACACGTAAGAAGGAAAGAGATCAAAAAAGGTGACCTTGTTCTCTGAAAGACCGAATTTGAGCCAATAAAGCCATCAGAAGGGGTACTTCGGGCGAACTGGGGTGGACCTTATTTGGTCATTGATGAAGTCCGCCCAAGGGTCTAGAAATTGGGTGATACCGAGGGAGTAAAGTTGAAAAATACTTGGCACTCAGACTCTCTAAAAAAATTCTACACGTAGACATTTTTTCAGAAAGAAAACTTGTAATCACTCCTCCCCGAAGTCGTCAATAAAAACACAAGTCGAATATGGTCGCGTTACCGAAAAAAGGTTCCTTAATGGTTTTCCTTTAGGAACTAACTCCTTGTTGGAGTCTAAAAAACCCAGCGAAGTACGAGAAAGGTCTAAAATGACTCTTTCCGAAGAAATAAGTACGAACGTTCACCAAAAATACACACTTAGGATTACACTGATTTTTGAAGAATCGTATTCAGAAGGAAGAATGTAGATTGGAGAAAAAATCTTCATTAAAAATCTTAAGGTGAAGTACAAAGGAGCAGGATTACAAAAAAGAAAGAAGAAGCCTAAGGCTAAGTAGGGGCATTCGACGTCTCTTCGGCGTCATCATCTTCAATTGGCTCAGCCGGAGGCACGATCCCGGCAGGTGGAAGATTAAGAAACTCTAGCTTAGACCATGTCCACCTCGGCTTTTTTGGAAAATCTAGAGCAGACAGGTGGGAGAGGTCAAGCTCATGGTACTGAAGAAGGGCCTGATGACGTGCCAAGCAGAAGCCATCTTGATAAGACACCTTAGTCATCTGGTCAGACAGATCCTTCCCGGATCTGAGGGCTGACAGCTCAACTGTGAGCTCAGCAATCTTCCCCTCCAGCTTCTTCTTTTTCTTGCTTTTTGCCTCCTTCTTCAGAGCATCAACCTCAGCATGGAGATTGGTATTCAAAGCGAGCGCCTTCGCAAGGTACTCGCTATCTTCAGCGTTCTTCTTCTGAAGGGCCTCATTCTTTGAAGAAAGAACAGCACACCTTCAGCCGAGGTTTTCGACCTTGGCTGAGAAGTTGACAAAGAGCTCCTACTTACTCGCCGCGAGCTTGGCCCAAAGATTCACAATGTCCTCCTTGGCGATCTTGTTCAGCTCGCCGTACTTAAGGACGTATTTGGCGCAGAACTCCTTCGTCTTGCGCAAAGAATCTTCGGACTGAGAACGGGACTCTGTTTGCTTTGCCGCCCAGGCATGGAAGTACCCGCTGTATGCCAAAAGCTGCAAAAAAGGGTGCCCCAAATAAGTATCAGAAGACGGTAGAAACTTAGAAGAAAATTTTTCTAAGTAAGAGAGAAGAGAAAACTACCTGGGAGGCGTGCTCGGTCATCCTCACTGTGAGGATCTCTTCATTAGGGCATTCGGTGACAAGTGACTGGAAAGTGGCATTGGTCATCACCCCCGTCGCCATCTGGGGAGCCATCAGCTGGCTATCCTCAGAGAACAAATTCATGTCCTCTGTGAACGTCCAGAAGGGCTCCCTCGGCACCTTATCCTGCGGGATCCGCCTGTCCCGAAGAGCCCTCCGACGGGCGTGAGTCTCCATCCAGGGAGCAGCAGGCATGTCCTCTGCAATATCACGCCAAAGTTCCGTCAGTACGTCATCCCTTAGCCATTCATCTAAAAAATCGTAGATGCGAAAAACACTAAGATTTGTAGAAGAATGGCTAAAGAACCAACCTGGTGGAACTTCGGCGACGTCATCTTCAGACTCGCCCTCCCGGACTTCGCTGGGAACATTCTTCCCCTTCCTTCTTCTGCTCTCTTCGAGCTCTTGAGCAGATCTTCGCTCGGCCGAAGTCTCGGTAGTAAGAACGGGGCTTAGTGCTGCCCCGATGAGGGCAAGATCCGGAGGAGGGTCCACGGGGGTCGGAGGTTGGGCAGGGGACCGATCTTGCACCTCAACCACATCTTCGGGGGGAGGAGGAGTGGCAGCCTTAGCCTTCTTGGACTTAGAAGGTCCGCCGGCCGTCTTCTTCCTCTTGGCAGGCGCCTTCTTGCGCGCTTGCTCCCCCCTCTCGGCCTGGCCGAGGAAGAGGGACTTGTAGAAGTCAGCGGATTGATCGCCCATCTCTGCAAAAGGACAAAATATCAGTGTAAGTCCAAAAGGAAAACAGATATCAAACCCTGAAAAGTGACTTACTCTCGGCAAAAGCCTCATATGAAATTTCGCCCCGAAGGAGCATGACTATCCAAGCCTTCTTCCCCGGAAGAACGGGCACGGGCATGCCGGGGTCACTCTTGTGCACATTCACCACTCCCAGTTCCCGAAGGACCTCCTCGGTCATGAGGTCCCACTTGATGGGAAAAGGGTAGAATGAACGCGGAGGGACCTCGGGGTCCCAGTCTGCCACAGCCTAGATAAGTCTATCAAACTTATCGAACTCGGTAGACAGCTCTGGAGTTAGGAGCTTCCGGGGGTCGACGACGTCAATTTTCAGGGTCCTCGAAGCCCATCTGATCTGTACGCGGCTCCAAAACTCGGGGACTCGAAGGAAGAAAAAATTTTTCTGCCACCCTCGCTAGCTGTCATTGTTGTCGAAGGTAAAGGTAAACTTTTTACTCCTGGACCCTCGGGGAAGCAGGAAGTAAAAGCCGCCCTTCGGGACCGGGTGGAGTTTGTAATACTGCATGAAGAAAAGAAAGTGGGGGTTTATCTTAAACACCCTACACATGCAGAGGAAAGAATTGAAGTAAGAGTAAGAATTTGGGGGGAGTTGGTTCACGGCAATCCCGTGGAACTTACAAAATTCGCATATCACACGATGGGGAAGATACCGAAGACCGGCTTTTAGTTGAGCTCGGTAAACGGTAACCTCATCCGAATGAGCCATAAGACCGTACGTACCCGGGAAAGGTAACCCGGTAAAATTTGGCCATCCACTTCGTCATTTTTTCCGAAGTGGTAGAACAAGGGTGAGATTCAAGAGGAAGAAGGCTTTCAGGGAGAGGCCGGACGGGGTCGGATTCGACATTTTCCGGAAAAAAGAAGGACGACCTCAGGAAAAATAGAGAAAGGAAACAGGAAGACTTCGGAGAAACAACCTCAGAAGAAAAAAAAGAGAGCTACAAAGTAGAACACCCACCGAAGGTCTTGCCGAAATCGGGGTTCCTGGATGCCGTTGTGAGGGTTGCCG